>QXTE01000060.1:3803814-3845724 GCA_003942145.1 Platysternon megacephalum | reverse complement strand
GCACCGGGGGCAGGGCAGGCTCCCTGCTTGCTTGCCTGCCCTGCCGCCGCGTCGCACCAGGAAGCAGCTGGAACCTGGGGGAGGAGGGGCGCAGGGGTGTGTGTGGCTGTTGCTTCAGGCACCGCCCCCAGCAGTTCCCATTGGCCGGGAATGGGGAACTGTGGCCAATGGGAGCTGCTGGGGGCGGTGCCTGAAGCAACAGCCACACACACCCCTGCGCCCCTCCTCCCCCAGGTTCCAGCTGCTTCCTGGTGCGACGCGGCGGCAGGGCAGGCAAGCAAGCAGGGAGCCTGCCCTGCCCCCGGTGCTGGTCAGCCAGGTAAACGTTGGTGGGAGGAGGGCGGGGGGGCCGGGGGGAGGAGGGGGGGCTGGGAGGAGCTCGCGGGCCGCATGCAATAGCCCTGCGGGCCGCATGCGGCCCGCGGGCCGCGTGTTTGAGACCCCTGGTATAGATGGAAACAATTTGCTGGGCTAATAAAGATTTTGGATTATACTAATAAGACAATATACAGGCTGGTTAGAATTTCTTTGCTCCAGGCTCCTGCACAGGACACTTTGCACATCTCTGTTGGCACAAAGGGGCCAGAAATGTACTCAAATGTGGCGTCTGAAGATTAATCAGCCTGGGAGATTCCCCCAGGTGGTGTTGAGTAGGGTGGTCAACCTTCCAGGATTGTCCTGGAGTCTCCAGTAATTAAAGATTAATATTTTATTAAAGATTATGTTATGTGATGAAACCTCCAGGAATACATCCAGCCAAAACTGGCAACCCTAGGTTGAATGGAATAGGTAAGGTATTTGGGGCTCAAAGGAGGCAGAAGGAATGGTTGGTGCACACTGTGTTGTAGAAATCACTAGCCAGCAGAGTAGGAGGCTTTTACAAGACAGCAGAATTTAGAGGCCTCCGGGGTACAGGAACAACAAATGGGATTTTTTTATGGGTTCAGTGTCGGCAGAACTGCAGTGTAATTCTTTAGAGGGTGCATGACTTCCCCCTAAAACTCCAGATGAAAAACTATTTGTTATGACTTTCCCCCCCCCCAGGTATTTTCACATACTAATGTTCACACTTCTATCTCTTTGTGTGTCTTATAAAGCCATTTCATGGAGAAAAGTGGTTTACTGCATCTGCCCACTACTTTTATCCTCTGCTTATTTCATAAGGAAACTATATTTAAAGTGCCATCAATGGTAGTTTCACTGACATGAAAGAATATAAGAGTTCCACAGAAGCCATTCCATTCCTTACTGTCAATGAGCTGCACATTAGGAACCAAATTCTGCTCCGTTATAATGGTGTAAATCCCTAGCAATTCCACTAAATTTAATTGAATTACTCCTCATATATACCATGTAACTAAGATTGGAATCTGAGCCTAGGAAGTATCAAAGTGATGTCATAAAGACATCAACCTTAAAGTTCTCTTTATAATCCCCATATCAAGGAGTGCCCTCGGTAGGCTATGGGTTCATAGATTGTGGATGGTTCCTGGTTTAATGCACAGTCTAAGGGAGTCTAGAAACCACAGATACAAGAGTCCTAAGCAAGGAGTAAACACTGCTAAAATCCCATCATATTTATGATAGATTGTAATGTCTGACTGGTCTATTATGTCAGCAATATAGCTACCGAGAGTCAAAGATCTCATAGTTAAAGAAACCCCCAGTAAGCAGTAAAATCATAGATTATAATGGCTCTAAAGGAGTCTTTAAGTTTATCATGTCAAAAGTCAGTACATTTAATTGTCCATTTTCCAATTTTAAAATGTCTGTGACTAAGTATATGTACTACAGACTAATAGCCTTGAAAAACCATTATCGACATCATGTAAAACTCCAGACTAAGGAAAAGAATTCATATATAAGCCTTCCCTGAAGGTGGGCAGGGAGGGATTTGCATGGAATCATGTTATTACAAATAATGCATTGTGGGTAGATTGTACAGAAACATTCTGCATTTTCTCCTACCTTAACTATGGCTGTTGTCCACATTTCTAATACATTTTATTTTCACATTTTTTAAACACATCAAAAAAAAAAAGAAAAGAAGGAAAACTACAACATTCAGTACTAAAATGTGGTTAAGTGTTTGACAAGTCCACAAAGTAAAAGCCATACCTGTACAGTCCCAAACTGTGTTTTTAGTCTTCCTTCCTGATCTTTACTGATTTTTGGCTTCCAAAAGTAATAATACTTTGCAAAATATATATTTGCCTTTCTTCATCTAAGCATCAAAATATGCTTTCCAAACATTAACACAAGCTAGATTTTGACTTACACGACCGTCCTGATCAGGATATTGGTTCAGTTGAGGCTTTCTGGTCAATATGTGTTGGTATGTTTATAATATCAACAACAAAACAAAGAAAAACAACCAAAGGACAAAAATAATACATAAAATGTGAGAATACATTTACAATAAATGACCATCCTGAAGGGCATTCATTTTTGTTTAGTTGCAAATTTATTAGTACAAACCAAAAGAAAACATAAAAATTCCACAGCCAACTTTTAAAAGGTGTATAATGAGCTGGAGGCTTTACACATACAGGATGACACGTGTAGGAGCAAGTGTAGTTTTATATTATTTCATTTAATAGCAGACGTTTTACCTCTCTGGCTTGTCTACAAACAATGTATGGTGTCAATGTACTTTTAATATTCTATATAAATCACTCTGCATTGAGATCTGTGTGTAAAATACAATGTAAAAAGCAAATGACTTTCTTGCCAGAAGGGAGGGGGAAATGAAGCAAGGAAGAGGCAGATGATAGCACAACAGGGCCCTGGTCTGTGACTGAGGCTCCAAGGCAGTATGATAATACAAACGATAAATAATAATAAATAATAATTGTGTTATCAACTCTCACAGGTTGTTTCTTTTTTTCAAGCAAGATATTGGATGTTTTACTTAAAGCACCAGCTTCTGGAGGCAAGTGATTATGGAAGAATTGCAGCTCTCATTTAAAGAAAGCAAGGACGTTTCTAGCCCTCCTGCTTGCAGAGGAAACTTTCAAATATGACCCAAGTGTAACCTAAAGGCTGAAAAACAAATAAAAAGAACCCAAACAGAATTGTTGTGGTTTTATTTTTAAGTCTCATGATTTTGGGAGGCCCGACTGATTGGTTGGGTGTGGCAATACTGTATTCTTACTCTGCCTTCTTTTGCTCTTATTGGCATGGAAATTATTTGGTTTTGAAATATACATATCAAAAATGCTTTTGTTAGTAACATATTTTCCCTATGCTCTAAAAGGTAATTTGGAGGGCTGTAAGTATCAGTGATGAAAGTAGATGAAGAGGCTCAACTGACACCTCCTCCACTAAAAGAAGAGGGAGAGTTCCTTCTCCTGAGTATCTGGTGCTGTTAAACTTATAGTGAGAACTCTGCTGGCTAGTGTCATGAAAACTCATGTTTCAATTCCCTTTAACCACTGGTAAGTAATATCACCCCCTTCTGACAGCTAGTAGATGGTAAGACCTTGAAGGCTAGCTTCCCATTGGCAGAGAAATTAGTGATGTGGAGTCTGGATATATTCTAAGCATCACTTGTTTTATTTACATTTACACACCAGTCCTGGAACAGAGGTGGTGACAGACAACATGCAGGGCAATCCTTTCTTTCAGGAATCTCAGCCCAACACCAATGCCCAGTTGCCAGAGATCAACTCTGCTTTACTAAGTGACTCTAGTTAAGGAAGAGAGCAAATTATCTTGCTGCTTTTCACATCTAGCCATAAAAACCTGCAAAGAGCATTGATGTGTCTCTGTCCTGAAAGTGCTCCCCAACACTCTCTCAGAGATGCAGGTCCTGGTGATTTCTTCAGATGTGCCTCCTGTTCATAAAGGTTAGGTCATCCAATCAGAAAACAGAAACAAGACCATGTGGCTTATATGACCCATCACATAACATGAAGAGTGAGTTATGAATAATTAATCTGCTCATGAATGCCCATACTGAAGAGTTGGTGAGGCATAGATTTGACATTATTTATGCAAAGGATTCACTCAGTGATGGATTATGGATAGAGAACAGATTAGTAAAAAATGCTACATGTTTGTGAATAATTTCTTCTTCTTCCTCTTCTTCTCCCCCTTTCCCTAGCTAGTGGGGAGGTCTGGTTGCCAGATCAGTTTTTCCAGGCTTTCTGGACAATGTTCACTCTGCATTTAATCCACCCTTTCGTACACAGTCTAGCCACCTTTTTCTTGGCCATCCTTTTGTTCTTTGCTTACAAACATTAGTCTCAAATACCTCCCTAATAGGATTCTCTTCATCTGTCCTTTATACATGCTCATACCATCTCAGGCCTGGTCTACACTACAATTTTAGGTCGAATTTAGCAGAGTTCCCTCGATTTAAGCCTGGACCCGTCCACACAACGAAGCCCTTTTTTTCGACTTAAAGGTCTCTTTAAATCGATTTCTTTACTCCACCTCCGACGAGGGGATTAGCACTGAAATTGGCCTTGTCGAGTCGAATTTGGGGTAGTGTGGATGCAATTCGACGGTATTGGCCTCTGGGAGCTATCCCAGAGTGCTCCATTGTGACCGCTCTAGACAGCACTCTCAACTCGGATGCACTGGCCAGGTAGACAGGAAAAGCCCCGCGAACTTTTGAATTTCATTTCCTGCTTGCCCAGCGTGGAGAGCACAGGTGACCACACAGAGCTCATCAGCACAAGTAACCATGATGGAGTCCCAGGATCACAAAAGATCTCCAGCATGGACCGAATGGGAGGTACGGGATCTGCTCGCCATCTGGGGAGATGAATCTGTGCTAACTGAACTCCATTGCAGTAAACGAAATGCCAAAACATTAGAAAAAGTCTCAAAGGGCATGAAGGACAGAGGCCATAACAGGGACGCACAGCAGTGCCGCGTGAAAATTAAGGAGCTAAGGCAAGCCTACCACAAAACCAGAGAGGTAAATGGAAGGTCCGGGGCAGAGCCGCAGACATGCCGCTACTGCGCCGAGCTACATGCCATGCTAGGGGGTGCAGCCACCACTACCCCAACCCTGTGCTTTGACTCCGTCAATGGAAAATCACGCAACACGGAAGCGGGTTTTGGGGACGAGGAAGATGATGATGAAGAGATTGAAGATAGCTCACAGCAAGGAAGTGGAGAAACCGGTTTCCCCAACAGCCAGGATATGTTTTTGACCCTGGACCTGGAGCCAGTAACCCCCGAACCCACCCAAGGCATGCTCCCGGACCCTGAGGGCGGCGGACAAGGAGCTGCCAACTGATGTGCAAAGGCTACCTCTGTTCCTGTTTTCCCTGCCAGCTCGGTGGCTTCAGCACCCTGTCTTGCTGAAGCCAGACACACCCGTCTGCTCCAACACAGACCCAGGGTCTGAATTACCTGCCCCAAAGCTGCAGGTTTACCTGAAAACAGCTCACAGAAGTGTGCTTGTCTTTAGCACTCAGATGCCCAACTCCCAGTGCGGTCTAAACCCAGATAAATCCGTTTTACCCTGTATAAAGCTTATACAGGGTAAACTCATAAATTGTTCTCCCTCTATAACACTGATAGAGAGATATGCACAGTTGTTTGCTCCCCCGGGTATTAATACATACTCTGAGTTAANTCTGTTCTCTTCCACCCCTTTATATATCTTCTGCATAAGGCGGGAATCCTTTGTCCCTCTGGGTTTCCACCCCCCCTCACTGGAAAAGCACCTGGTTAAAGATGGATTCCAGTTCAGGTGACATGATCACATGTCACTGTAAGACTTCATTACCCACTTGCCAGCACACACATATATAGGAAGACTCACAGGTAAATACAGCCATCTGCAGACAATGGTCCTAGTTAATGGGAGTCATCAAGATTCCAAACCACCATTAATGGCCCACACTTTACATAATTACAATAGGCCCTCAGAGTTATATTTCATATTTCTAGTTTCAGATACAAGAGTGGTACATTTATACAAATAGGATGATCACACTCAGTAGATTATAAGCTTTGTAAGAGACCTTTACAAGAGACCTTTTGCATGAAGCATATTCCAGTTACATTATACTCACTTATTATCATGTTTTTATAAAACTATTCCAATTACATTATATTCACCTATTATCATGTTTTTACAAAATCATATAGACTGCACAACGTCACAGATATCATAAAACAAAAGATCACAATTATGGACAATCTGATGGATTTTGTTGTTGTGACTTTTTTGTGAATTATTTTACTTATGGTTCTTGTAGCATTAACCTCTCCTTAAACACACTGCTTGAAAATGTTCTGATATGTTATTGATATGGCATTTCTAGGGCTAAAGATTTTATTCTTTCTTAATTCATTATTACTTGTAAAGTGCTTTCAGACCCTCAGATGGAAACAATGTAGAACTGAAAAGTATTATTAATAATAATAAAAACTGAATTTTCTAGGAAGTATACTCATGACTTTGTCCATCTGCCTGTCCAACTTTTTTTTAATGAGGCTTCAACAAGTGAAAAATAGTTTGTATTGGCAAGGTGATTTTTCCAAGCTTTCATACTTTGCAACAATCCACCCCCAGCAACATATGCCTCTGGCTGAGCTCAGCTTCTGTGCTGTAAATAAATCTCTAATAAGAGCTGTGAAACGTATGACTGGTGAACAAGTTAGTGAAGAATATATGAAACTTATTTTCATATTCTCATTTATCTGAGGTTCATTCTTCTCTTCATCATGATTCAGAATAAAGGTTTACGGAGCTTAAAATCAATTAAAGATTATTTAGGTGTTACAAAAACAATTACATATACCTGATTAGTGTGTAGAAATATTTTTCATTTGGTTGATCAACTTAAGAGGTTCAGACACAGTTTCATTCCATCAAATATCTCTTTAACATCAACATTGTCTATCTGACCATCTAACTTTTAATTCAGTTAATTTAGAGCAAAATAATTGATTAGAGTACAACTATAATTAAGGACTCACATCCTGGCTCTATGGAAGTCAATAGCAACACTCCTGGGGTTGTTATTTAAGCCATTCTAATTTCCCTTTTTTAGTTGGTCATGAATTTTAGATAATTTATTTGGGACTGAAATTTTCTATTTTGTCATCAGACTTAGGGGTGATTTTTAAAAAGTCTGAGCTTGTCTAATTGAGTCATTTTGGAAGTGTGTGCATGGGAGGAAATATTTTTCTTGTACCAGTATGCTCTAATCTGAAATTTTGCACATGTACAACATAACAATAGTTGAAGGTAAAAACATCAAAGGGCATTTGTTTTGTAGGTCTCATTGAGAGGAAGAAGCCAATTTGTAGAAAATGGATTCAGTAGTTTAAAAGTTATGGCTAATTAAAATGGAAAATATTTTTCTTAGTTACCAAAGCAACAACCTCTAGTCAAGCATGTCCTTAAATTGTCAGCTACTCAAATCCTAAACCAGGAGGCTCACTCATTACTCTGATCTCTTCCAACTCCAAAGGAAGGCTGGAATACAGACTGGAGCATACCTAGAATTTAATAGCCACTGCCATCTCAATCACTTTATTCAAAACAGAGGTGTCAGACAGCATTAACTGACAAGCACTCCAGCCTAAACGAGATGGTCTCTTGAAGGGAATGCAAATCCTTGTGCGTTTCAGGATGTTCAGCACTCTGACCTCACTAAAGTGAGACACTGATAATGATGCTCAAAAACATCACAGACTCTTCACTTGCTTTAAAGTACTGGTTTTCAATCTGTGGTCTGCGGACCCCCGGGGGTCCACAGACAGTGTCTAAGATTTCAAAAGGGGTCTGCACTGCCATTCAGAATTTTTTAGGGGCCTGCTAATGAAAAAAGGTTGAAAATCACTGCTTTAAAGCAACCAGGCTGTAGGCTTCAGAGAACCTAGAATATCATGGCAATCTTTATCAGAACAAGAGTGAACTGTAGTATTATACATACACTATTCTCTAAAGTTTCTTATACTGCTTCCATTCAACAAATCTGTGCCTTTTAATGGTGAAAATGTCTAGGGAGACCTAGCTCTCAGGCAACATATTTTACTAATAATTAGAGCTGGTTGAAAATTTTCCAAATGAACAGTTTTCTGTTAGAAACTGCTGATTTGGTTACATCAAAACATTTTGTGGGAACATATTGACTTAGTCAGTTTTCATGAGTAACTATTGAAAAGTTGAGTTTTGATAAAGTGGAAACATTTCACTTCAACATTATAATTTAGTTCATATAACATCTAATAATAAGGCTGAAACAAAATACTTCCTGAATAGTTCATTTAGTGAAAAAATCCAAGATTTGAAATTTTCATCCTGATTCAGGGCATAACCAAATCTAGAAACCGGAGAACTTCCTGTGGGATGGAAATTCCAAATGTTGACCAACTCTACAAATAATGTCAAACTCATCAGAGGTCAATTGGAGGAACTACTAATGCCATAATGTATTCTGAATTAACGAGACTTCACCTTTCTTCCTGTAAGAGTTCAGTTGCTGTTGTTGTAGCCCTCTTTTGGAATCATGCCACCTTTTAAACAAGTGCCATCTATGTGTCTTCTGGAGACAGGGAGACTCCATCAGCCCTGATGTATTGTGAATTTTCTAAACATTCGAAAAATTGTTAATATGGTACACGCCAGACAATCTGCGTTGAAACAAAGGGAAGAATAGAAAACTCAGATGCCTATGTTGTGGTAGAATTGGTTGCCAGCTAACTCTAAAGGAATAGCAACAACCGTATTTTTGTTTTCAGGCAAGTTACAAGGAGACTTGTGACATTCTATTTACCATCAGCTACCTGATTGGAATCTCTAACCAAGATGGTGTATCCTGATCCATAGATTATTTCACGTTCAATTTTAACTCAACAGGCAAAAACAAAATATAAACTCTTATGAGTTACGTGTGTGCAATTACTATGGTTTCTGAGTGCTATGGTAACCAAACCTCTTAAGGTACCCAGATGTGCATCAGGCATACCACAAATCAGGGGAAAATGATGAGCACTTGAGATGCTAGGCCCAAGAGGCACTGGTCCTTGTGGGTTCCAATAACCATGCAGCCACATGGCTAAATTAAAGGGAACGGGAAGTTTGCAAATGCCTTAGGTATGGTTGGTTCAGCAGCTACATTCCAAGGTACAACACAGCAATTCCTAGCTTGTCCCTGTAAAGCAGCCCAATAGGGATAGCTAAGGCTCCTCAAACTCAGAGGCTGGGGTGCCCTCTCCAGTCTAGTCCTCTATTAAAAACCACATAGGTAACTCACAGGTTTTTCCAGTCCATGGTGTGTTTCATTGGGGGTCCTTCTGCACTGTACACCTGATGCTGTAGTAACACTTCTTGTGTGCAGCCCCTGATAGCAGGATGCTCCAACTGCAATAGTAGCTTGGCTACAAGCTCCCCACACCCCCATGGTCTCTACATATCTATAATTATCCTTTACAAAGACAGTAGCCCCTTCTTGTTGGTCCAACCACTGGCCAGAACACACTGACCACTTCCCAGACAAGTCCCCAGTGTTTTGGCTCCTGCCCCTTTAAGAGTCTGAGCTAGTCACTGTCTCTGTGCCCATAGAGTCCTGTTCAGGCCCCGGTCTCCTCAGCCTTCCAGCTGCAGGGCCCCTGAGCAGTCTCTGTTGCTTCCCCACAAGTTCTGCACAGACCTCAATCTGGCTGCAATGCCTGCCAGTCAGCTCTCCAGCTCCTCTGCTCAGCTGCTTGCTCACCCTGTGGTTCCTCAATGGCTTCCCCTGCACTTCGCTTCCTAGTGCCACTCCCAGCTCACCATGCAGCCACTGCAGCCAGAAAGAGAAGTTATTTACGGGGTGAAGGTCTTTCATAGATTGTATGTTCCCCCTCTCTATTGGCTGGAGTGGGAAGGGGTGTGCCCTTCTCTACCTGGAAGGTTGTAGGTCAGTGGGGAGGGGTTGATGGGAATGGTGGTTTCTTGCTTAGCAGAGTCATCCAAAGTGATTGTTCCTTTCACTTTTAGGTCACTGGTTTAAAGCTCGTCTAGGTTGGCATAACCCAAAGAGATCCCATCCCGCTCATCAACAAATTAAGGCTAAGACTGTGATTCAGTTAACTCAGACCAAGTAGTACCTCACTCCACAAATAGTTCCAGTGACTACAATGGGACTACACATGATGTAAAGTACTACCGGTGTGAACCTTAGTGAGTACTATATTCCTTGCATTTTAAAAAATATTTTAAAGAAATGTTCCAAATTAAAACCTCATTTGCAGCCTAAAGTATCTTGGTTCCATATTTGAGAAGTGTAACCCTTCTGCCAGGTGGTGAATGGCAGCAATAAGGGCCAGGCTCAATATATCTAGATTCCTTCTTGACAAACAACTAAAATGGCTCAAATTCTCAATCAGAATCCTGGGAAAACTAAATCCACCTTCCCTGGGTGCCCTTAACAGGCAGAACACCCACAATCACGAGCAGTTTGAGATTATGTACAAACACGGAAATCTTGTATTAGGGAAAACTGAACACACAGTAACAGAATATATATGGAGATAAGGAGTAAAATACCCCCGCTTCCAGTAACTTTGGCAGTAGTCATCTAACTCCCTGCCCACCTGTTTCTGAGAATGTCTCACATGCAACAATCCCTTGTCTGTGCCTCCTCACCCATCCTCCAAACCCCTCTCACAGTTTGAATCAGTAAATAGCAACTGTCTAAGTTCCTCTTTGAAAATCCATCTCCAGTCCCAAGGCAGCCTCTTGTCTGGTCCCAGTGGGAGGTTCTACCACCTAGACTATGTGTCTCGACTAGGGCTGTCAGGCAATAAAAAAAATTAATTGTGATTAAAAAAAGTAATCGTGATTAATCGCATGATTAAAAAATTAAATAATAATACAATTTATTTTAAATATTTCGGATGTTTGCTACATTTTCAAATATATTAATTTCAATTACAACACAGAATACAAAGTGTATAGTGCTCACTTTATATTTATTTTTGATTATAAATATTTGCACTGTAAAAAAAAACAAAAAAATGTATTTTTCAATTCACCTCATACAAGTACTGTAGTGCAATCTCTTTATCATGAAAGCTGAACTTACAAATGTAGACTTATGTACCAAAAAACTGCATTTCAAAAACAAAACAGTGTAAAACTTTAGAGCCTACAGGTCCACTCTGTCCTACTTCTTGGTCAGCCAATCACTCAGACAAACAAGGTTGATTACAATTTGCAGGACATAATGCTGCCTGCTTCTTGTTTACAATGTCATCTGAAAGTGAGAAAGGTGTTCACACAGCACTGTTGTAGCTGGTGTTGCAAGATATTTACATGCCAGATGCGCTAAAGATTCATGTGTCCCTGCATGCTTTAACCATCATTCCAGAGGACATGCTTCCATGCTGATGATGGGTTCTGCTTGATAATGATCCAAAGTACTGCAGACTGACGCATGTTCACTTTCATCATCTGCGTCAGATGCCACCAGCAGAAGGTTGATTTTCTTTTTTGGTGGTTTAGGTTCTGTAGTTTCTGCATCAGAGTGTTGGTTTTTTTTAAGACTTCTAAAAGCATGCTCCACACCTCATCCTGCTCAGATTTTGGATGGCACTTCAGATTCTTAAACCTTGGGTTGAGTGCTGTAGCTATCTTTAGAAATCTCACATTGGTACCTTCTTTTCATTTTGTCAAATCTGCTGTGAAAGGGTTCTTAAAACAAACATGTGCTGGGTCATCATCCGAGACTGCTATAATATGAAATATATGCAGAATGCGGGTAAAACAGAGCAGGAGACATACAATTCTACCCCCAAGGAGTACAGTTACAAATTTAATTGATGCATTATTTTTTTAACGAGCATCATCAGCATGGAGGCATGACCTCCGGAATGGTGACTGAAGCATGAAGGGGCATCCGAATGTTTAGAATATCTGGCATGTAAATACCTTGCAATGCTGGCTACAAAAGTGCCATATGAACGCCCGTTCTCACTTTCAGGTGACATTGTAAATAAGAAGCAGGCAGCAGTATCGCCCGTCAATGTAAACAAACTTGTTTGTTTTAGCGATTGGCAGAATAAGAAGTAGGACTGAGTGGACTTGTAGGCTCTAAAGTTTTACACTGTGTTGTTTTTGAGTGCAGTTATGTAACCAAAAAAAATCTGCATTTGTAAGTTACACTTTCACTACAGTGCATATATTTGTAATAAAAAATAATAATATAAAGTGAACACTGTGCACTTTGTATTCTGTGTTTTAATTACAGGTTTCAGAGTAATAGCCGTGTTAGTCTGTATCCGCAAAAAGGAACAGGAGTACTTGTGGCACCTTAGAGACTAACAAATTTATTGTAGCATAAGCTTTCGTGGGCTACAGCTCACTTCATCGGATGCATGCAGTGGAAAATACAGAAGGAAGATATATATATACACACATGAAACAATGGATCTTACCATACACATTATAAGGAGAGTGATCAGTTGTCAGCAGGAGAGAAAAAAAAGGTCTTTGTGGTGGTAATGAAAATGGCCCATTTCCAGCACTTGACAAGGAGATATAAGGAACTGTAGGGGGCGGGGGGGAAAGATAAGCATGGAGAAATAGTTTTACCTTGTGTAATGGCCCATCCACTCCCAGTCTTTATTCAAACCTGATTTGATGGTATCCAATTTGCAAATTAATTCCAATTCAGCAGTTTCTCGTTGGAGTCTGTTTTTGAAGTTTTTTTGTTTTAATATTGCGACTTTTAGGTCTGTAATCGAGTGGCCAGGGAGGTTGAAGTGTTCTCCAACTGGTTTTTGAATGTTATAATTCTTGACGTCTGATTTGTGTCCATTTATTCTTTTACGTAGAGACTGTCCAGTTTGGCCAATGTACGTGGCAGAGGGGCATTGCTGGCACATGATGGCATATATCACATTGGTAGATGTGCAGGTGAACGAGCCTCTGATAGTGTGGCTGATGTGATTAGGTCCTATGATGGTATCCCCTGAATAGATATGTGGACAGAGTTGGCAACGGGCTTTGTTGCAAGGATAGGTTCCTGGGTTAGTGTTTTTGTTGTTTGGTGTGTGGTTGCTGGTGAGTATTTGCTTCAGGTTTGGGGGCTGTCTGTAAGCAAGGACTGGCCTGTCTCCCAGGATCTGTGAGAGTGATGGATCGTCCTTCAGGATAGGTTGTAGATCCTTGATGATGCGCTGGAGAGGTTTTAGTTGGGGGCTGTAGGTGATGGCTAGTGGCGTTCTGTTACTTTCTTTGTTAGGCCTGTCCTGTAGTAGGTGACTTCTGGGTACTCTTCTGGCTCTGTCAATCTGTTTCTTCACTTCAGCGGGTGGATATTGTAGTTGTAAGAACGCTTGATAGAGATCTTGCAGGTGTTTGTCTCTGTCTGAGGGGTTGGAGCAAATGCGATTGTATCTTAGAGCTTGGCTGTAGACAATGGATCGAGTGGTGTGGTCTGGATGAAAGCTGGAGGCATGTAGGTAAGTATAGCGGTCAGTAGGTTTCCGGTATAGGGTGGTGTTTATGTGGCCATCATTTATTAGTACTGTAGAGTCCAGGAAGTGGATCTCTTGTGTGGACTGGTCCAGGCTGAGGTTGATGGTGGGGTGGAAATTGTTGTAATCATGATGGAATTCCTCAAGGGCTTCTTTCCCATGGGTCCAGATGATGAAGATGTCATCAATGTAGCGCAAGTAGAGTAGGGGTGTTAGGGGACGAGAGCTGAGGAAGCGTTGTTCATTACCACCACAAAGATTTTTTTTTTTTTTTCTCTCCTGCTGACAACTGATCACTCTCCTTATAATGTGTATGGTAAGATCCATTGTTTCATGTGTGTATATATATATCTTCCTTCTGTATTTTCCACTGCATGCATCCAATGAAGTGAGCTGTAGCCCACGAAAGCTTATGCTACAATAAATTTGTTAGTCTCTAAGGTGCCACAAGTACTCCTGTTCCTTTTTGTGTTTTAATTGAAATCAATACTGAAAATGTAGAAAAACATCCAAAAATATTTAGTAAATATCAATTGGTATTCTATTGTTATAAGTGCGATTAATCGCGATTAATTTTTTTGAGTTAATCGCGTGAGTTAACTGCGATAATTGACAGCCCTAGTCTAGACTATGTCTACACTTACAGCGGCATATAAAGTACAGGCACTACAGGTGCTACACACCAAAGTGAAAGGCTCTGGCAGTGGAGAGGCAGCGGGAAAAGGCTCTGGCTCCTCCCTGCTTTTGGAATCTTTCACTGAAAGGCACTGGCTGCGGGGAGGCAGTGGGACACTACACTGCTAAAAAGTAGCGTGTACACATGGAAGGCACTGCTTGGGTGTTTAGAGAGCTGTGTAGGGTATATAACCTGAGGGTTGAGGCATGTCAGGTACTCTATTTTATTTTACTCACCTAAGCAGTGCCTCGCCATCTAAACTGCTATTTATATCCATGCTAGCTGGGCATTCAGTGTCTATACTCGAAACATTGCCATAAGCATAGATGATACAGCTTTAGTGATACAGCTTTATTAGGGTGTTGGTTAGGTGGGGCCTCACCAGAGTCCACTCAGCTCTGCCGCTGTCCTCTGAATCACCCCCTGCAACAAAGTCCTCGGACTACACTGACCCTCATAGTGAAGTCCCCACAGGAAGGGAGCCAAGAGAACATTGGACCCTTGAGCAGTTTGGCAGGCAGCTTGACAATAGACTCATTGCCACAAGAGCTCTTTCCCCTTCTCCAGAATCTCTGGGACCCAATTCTTCACCAAAACTTAAGTTCGTGTGTCGTTTTGGTGGCTACCCAAGGGTCACTAGAGGAATGGTGGGTAGGTAGCCTATGCAAATGATGTTCTTTATGGCAGTACTTTTCCCTTTTCATCATTAGGAGAAAAGAGCTCTTTCCCTTCTGGAGCTTCTGGCCCTAATACTTACAGAAACATTTCATTCTGAACCATAAAAAAAAAACCTCTCATTAGTAAGCAGGTTTTAGTATGACATAAAACATTAAAAAGGATACAGTGTTTTAATTTAGTGTGGATGACTTCAAATGTTTGACTCTGCCATACATATCTGAAAATACTGCTCCATTTTCTGATCTGTGGCATAAACAAAACCCACATGGCAGATGTAACTTCACAACAAAGGCTGCTTTGGAGACGGGTCTGGAAGGGAACAGGGAGATTTCATTTTTGGCAGAGAACCTGCAAATATTATTACAACTTCAGGGAATTCATCTTTGTCAATAATTAGTGAAAAGTAGTATGACAGCCAAAACTGGCTTAAATGATTGATCTACTTGGGTAATGATATTACAGCTGATGAACTTGGCCACATAGGTTAGAAAGTCAAAATGAAAAAGATAATGAATAGCATTATGTAAATTAATATCTAGTCAGGTAAGGGTCAAAATTTAATTTTAACAGTACATTCTTATTCCTAAGAAATATTGTTATGACAAAAATGATTGAAATGGGTTAGATTAAATGTTATTGTAAACAAGCTTTTACTAGTATTCACCTAGCAAATGCTACTGCTAGAATAAAGGTTTTGAAGCCAGCATTAAAAATCTCAGTTGTCTTTCAACCATAAGTCAATCAAATACTATTATTTAGTGCTGAAATGCACCCATGCTTCCTGCCACAGCAAGGATGAATGTTTTGGAAGAGTTAGGTGAGCATGAAGAACATTTAGGCCCAGTCCCGGAATTCTTACTCATGCAAGTAATCCCTACTCCTGCAAGGAGTACCATTGCCTCAAGAGAGTGTCCCGGGAACATCAGAAGCTCTACTGTGGAATTCTCAAGACGCTCAAGCACCTTGCACTACACACCAGTCAGTTGACTGTGCTTGATACAGTGCCAGCTGAAGTCAATGGAAAAACTTGCATGCAGACCTAAAGCATTTTAAAGAAATGTTGTTCATGGAAGGCAGTGCCATTCAACGTTCATTACAATGCCAGGGAATCAATGGCAGTCTTAACTCTGCCCTCTTTTGACCCTTCTGCACACACCCCTTCACTTAAGCAGATTTTCCCCCAGTGCTAGTAATTGAGGATATTTGGTATAATAGTTTGTTGTGTCCGAAGAGTGTAGTTTGGGAAAGACTTGTGTACAGTAAGCCAGTCAAAGAGAATGATGGAAGGCTGGCATCCCTAGGAGGTCAGAATTAAGGTTGCTGGGCATGGTCTGTAGCGAACAGTAGTTGAAATGATAAAGTATGTGCTTGTGGGTAGATGTGCTGCAATAATAAATAATAAATAATAATACATGCATGTATTGCTAGGTGGTTTAACTTTTCTTTTCCTTGCGTTTGTGGATTTGTCTCATGCATGTTGCATGTGTAGCAGCCATAACTTCTTCACAACAAAGTTTACTATATTTTTTTCCTATATTTTTAAAATATGTAATTAGGGGCGTGCATTGCAGGAGAGGAGAGAGGGGTGGACTTGTGGGGGGTAGAAGGGCAGCAGGGGAATATTTCCTTTGTCAGAAGCTGTGCATGGGCCCGTTCCTGTTATAGGATACAATCTGACAGAAAAGCATAGGTTTTCCTGGGGAATGTTTTATGTGCACCCCACTCCCATTAATCAGGTTTGCATGCACCTTTGTCCACCACCCACACATTGTTCAGACTTCTGATTGATGAGGGAGGTGCACAATCAGGCTTATCTGTGACCTAATTTCAATGTAAAACAAACCCATTGCATCAGTTCTCCTCAGGGCACACCTGTCTGTCAAGTTTTGTGGAGATAGACAATGTTGCTGAGAAATATTAGTCAACAATGAAAATAGAACTGGGAAAATTTCAGCCAGAGACCAAATTCAAAGACTTCCTACTAAAAATATATGAGAAAAGCCAAACAAAAGCCCTGTAGAAAATTATTTTGCTCTGCTCAGAAGCCACAGTCTACATCATCTGTGTTTCCCCACTTTTGTATTAAAAAGTGAACACAGATTATAAAAAAGACATGATCGACTATGAGCTATCTTTATTTTTCAATAATTGGTCATATATTTCTTTTTCATAAAGAGGCTTCTTCAAGCAACACAAAGTACTCAAGTCACAGATCATGCTGTCAATCCGCTCAAATATGCTTACATTTTCTGAGATCAGAGAGCAGGCTGTCAAAGTAGTTAACAAGTGTGCTTCTTCAGTTCAATATTTCCAGAACTTTCTTTTAACATATATCATCTGTCAAACATAATCAGGAAAGAAATTATCTTGTCAGAAGCTTCATACTTAGCTTCCTCACTGGAAGCTTGTAGGTTTCCATATCTTGTTTTTTTCCAGTGCAAATTCCATGAAGGCTATGCCCTTGACCCAGTAGTAAGGCACTTTCAGCAGAATCAGAAATCAAGTTAGTGTAGTTGGTATGCATGCACTGTTCGGCAATAAGCTAAGCCCTCAGCCATAACAGAGGACTTTCTTTCAGTAGATTCCTATTTCTTTTCCACAGTCTGTATAATTAGTATTCTGTTTTCATGGATGTATTCAGTATTATTGATAGGTGCTTGACATTTTTTTTCTTTTAAGGAAGAAAAAAGGGAAGAGAAAGAGGAGAGACGCCAGTGCTGTGTGATTTCCCCTGCATAAAAGAGTCTAGCAGCATTTGTTGGGAAATGATGATGTTTCAAGGATTAGCTGATTGGAGTGTGCTGCAGATTGGATACACTCAGTGGCCAGTGTTTGTTAGAAAGGCTTTGACATAAACAACAGAGGGAAAGAGATATACAGGTCTGTCGCATCTTAGGCACATTTAACATGTGCGATTTCAGCGTTATGCGGTCGGCAAAAACAAGAAAAAAACAAAAAAAAGAAAAATAACAATTTAAATACTGTTTCTGTAGGGCGGGCGATTCTGCCCGCCATTACACTCAATGTAATTTTGACAATACGCGGTTTTCGCTTTAGGCGCTGACCGCGGAACGTAACCCCAGCGTAAGATGAGACAGAACTGTATGTATAACTTCTTGGCTGATGCTTGGTGATTGGGATTGTTCAGTGAGTTTATTAATGTCTCTTGAGGTGGGAATGAGTAGGAAGAGCCCAGTCATGTTACCTGGGGCTTACATGCCTGTCAGTGGTAAAGGAACCCCCAGGACCACAGCATAACATAGCACCAAAAACAGATGGTGGGGGGAAAGAGGAAGATTAAATAAATTTATTTTCTATCTGCCACGTTAAGTCACACACCTCTCTGACCAGAGCTTCTCCATGCTGGCCAGTGCAGTGAGTGACAGTCAAGGCTTTCCAAGGGCAGCTTGCCTCAGCCACAGTCAGGGAAGGAGAGAGAAACAATTGTTAAACTGAAAGTCCCACATAAGTAATTCAGTCCTTCAGCAAGGCCACCAAGTTCCTAAGTTTTCTTTGCTGCCTGTCCTGGGTTTAGGTAGATGCTTCCTAAGCCTCTTTTCCTCCTTGGAAGAAAAGAGTAGGAAAACACTTCTTTCTCTAAAGAACGTAGGGGGAATCTTTGTAGCCAGCAAGTCCTCTGAGGCAATGCAAGCCCCGGGCCTAACTCTTTAACAGTCATTCCTATGCACGTCAGTGCAGAGTGTGGATACCCCATTACAAGGGGGTGAGTGTCAAAATGGCACAGGAGGGTTTGCCTGATTCTCATCTCACTTATACCACTATGGTTGTGTTGACTTCAGTGGACTTGCCACTGAAGTGCACCAGCAAAAGAAAGAGGAGAATCAGGCCAAAGGATTTGCCAAAGGAAGTTTCCATTATTGCCCTTGCTGAAGGGGTATTCTGCCTAAATTTAGTCACTAGCTTTTTGTACCAAGCTGTAGTCTTTCCACAGTTATAAAGGGAGACTGACTATGTATGCTAGTCAATGTCCTTATGCAATCAGCTTCTTTTGAGGCAAGCTTCTTCTACATGCAAAGGGAAACTTGGATGTGCTGCCCTAGTCAGCCACGTATAGTATGATGGGTCTCTAATCTCTCTACACCACCTATGCTCAAAGCTGACCATGAAATGTCACTTCATTCTGCCCCCTCCCCCCACCTCAATATGCACCAGGCATCCTGAGAATCAACTACTGTGCATGTTGCCCAATTGCTACGGCTGATTTACAAAACTATATTAGTGACAAAAAACAGCAGCAAAACATGCCCCCCTGATACCTTGTAAACTTTGTTTTAAGTGTACCTAAAAAATAAATGAAAACTTTATGTATGGCTTTGAGTATTTGAGTTCCGTTGGAGATCTATGTATTGCAAAGAGAAACAGCCCTTACTCTTCCAAAAGTTCCACAGAAATGACTCTTTAGCATGAAGGCCATCACAAATAAGTTTAAAAATTTAGCATAAATACTTTTCAATGGTATTTCATGTCTTCCTAGGGGTATTTTTGTTCTTTAGAATCTTCAGCTTGATAGGTTACTCTGCTTGCACTTGAATGGAATATTGGGTCTCTCCACAGAGTCCACAGCACACAACACACAGCAAACAACTACTCAGCACTGCCTGTCTTCATTCTCTATATGGAATTCCCTAATATGCTGCTGTGATCCTTCAAAGCCCAGTACACACATCCTTAATGTGTGGAAGGAGAAATATAGTTCTGGAATAGCATTCAATAAAGTCATTTTGAAAGTTGGTTACATTTTCTTCACAGTACTACTTCACAGGCTACATTGATTGCAGTTCCTCAATAACCTTCATGTACATTAAAGAAAAAAAAAAGGGGAGAGAGAATTTAGCTGGATGCTTATGAAGGTTCCCTCTGGGCCTTCTCAGTGCTCCTTTTATTTTCATTATACCAGCCTGATGAGAACAAGTTCCTTAAGTTAATGGACTGTATGTAAGAAAAGGAAGTAAAACACCTGCCAAAGCATTGGTTAGATATTTGGTACTCGGATATCTTTGCTGAAAATTATTGCCTTGTGTCTCACCATGTTTCTGTCTTGTGCTTTTATTTAACAATGCAGGTCGTATTATTTAACTAAAAAGTAAGAGGCCTGGCAAGCTGTTCCATAAAAACCCATCTAGTCCTCATGTCCATACGCTCACTATCATCACACTTTACTTTCTGGAGTACTGGCAATACAATTTGAAACTCACTCCAAAACATAACAGTAGGGTGAGTGTGCGATCCGGGGCTATGGCTGAAATAACTACTCAGAGCTGTCAGTGAACGCCCGACTTAGGCCCCCACACTGCAAATACTCAAGCAGGTGTTTAACTTTAGGCATGATGGTACACCTTTTGAAGTCAATACAAGTGCTAGTGTGCTTAATGTTAGGCGCAGGAGCGCCGCCAGCTTTTTCGCCGCCCTAGGCGGTGGAAGGTCCCGCCCCCAAAATACCGACGACAACCGGGGCACCGGCGCCCCCCAAATGTTAGCGCTCTATGCGACTGCCTAGGTCACCTAATGGGTTGCGCCGGCCGTGGTTAGGCGTGTGCTCAAGTAACTTTCTAAATCAGGGCTTAAGCTTTGAATATCACAGAGCCTTCTTCTACACTATCCCCAAGCAGCTAACAACCTTCCTATATCACTCCACCAAGCCACTCTATTCTTTACATAGCTCCCTATTTAAGACAGTTCTTCTGTGTCTCTTACAAGAAGTGAATCACTCAAATAATATATTTTTTTTTAAAAAGCAAAACAAAAACAATGATGTATCTCCTTTTTATGACCTCCCATTCCAGATTTCTCAAGGGTCCTGTCTATTCTGTGTTTGCCTTGTTTAGATTGTAAGACTTTGGGGCAGATACTGTCTGCATTTTTTTGTCTTATATGGCAAACAGTTATTAATAAATAATACTCAGAGAATGTGTAACCACTGATACATATGTCTGAACTACTTAACATTGTTCATCATTTCTCAAGACAGGAGAAAGACAATTCTTCGTTTAAAGGTGAATGGAACAAGAACTGGCAAACTTTGTCCAGGGACAGACACAATCCTTTAGGTCTGGAGAAGAGAGACTTTGACTGCACAGTTGGGTTTTCCAGAAGAAAGGTTGTAACCTTTATATTCCAATAATGGTCTGGCACTATGTTAATGGGAAGCATGACAAGGTTTGGCATGGGAGAATCATGAAAATATGAATGTTACTGGTCACTGTCATTAGGCCAGTGATCCCTAGAGAGAAATCCACTGGCATGATTTCTTTTTAAGACATTGCTATGGATATACTGTAAAAATATTACTGTATAATATCAGGACAGATGCCTGGATCTTATATATTGTAGTTTGTTCATCTGTATTTGACAAAGTTTCATGTGTCATATGATGAAGATGGTAAAGTATAATTAACATGGAAAAAATACTACTGAAATGGTACTTCTGTTATTCAAAAAATAAAAGGCACCAAATTTACAAAATGTTCTAATCTTGTGGTATACAAAATACTCAAAGGTGTAAGGAAACAAGAAAGGGAAAGAAGTAGCAAAAAGAAAGGGGGAAAGCAAGAGAGCGAGAAAGGGGAAAAAATCTGTGAATCTGATTTGGGAATTGTAGGAAGCAAAACACGATCCACATTTAGTCTTTCTTACAAATGCATAATATAACACTAACCCCTCTTTAGGCCTGATCTTGCAAGATTCTGAACACCTCTTGTGTGGTGCAGAGTGTCTCATCTCCTACTGAAAGCATTGGGAGCCCACATTGTTCCAAGGCCTGCAACCTCTGTGCAGGCTATGACACAAAAAAACCATGGAGCCTTTCTGTGCATCCAACTCCCTTGTGAGGGGCATGGATCTGTGTTCATGCTCCACTCCCTATCAGTACCCGGCCTGGGCCAGTGAAGCTTATGATCCAGCCAGTGGAACAAATTCTGGAATGAATCCTGGGACGTGCCACTTGAGGTACATTGTGCCCATGCTAAGAAGACCTCCCTTGTATGTGGAAGGTGGGATGATGCTTGACTCATTGTGAAAGTCCTACTCCTGTCTCCAAACTCCTGCAGGGTTGGGAGAATCAATTATCACTCAGTAACCCCATCACTGCTGCCAAAGTTCACTGTCCAAAGTTGCAATCCTGTGAAACAAAGCCATTAATTAACTGTGCACTTGAAATTTATGAATGCAATGAAACATGCACTTAAGAGATAGTTTGTCCCTGTGCAACATGAACCTGAATTGCTTTAAAGTCCACATGTTCCTATGCCATGCAAAGCTGTGTAATTGCTGCAAAATCTGTACATACCTGTTCAATACAAACTGGTGCATCTGCTTCAAAGTCCAGACAACTTGAATAAACCATTGACTGTACCCATGAAAGCCTATAACATTGACCCACACTGACAAAACAACAAGGGAAAATTGTTACACACTTCTTAAAGAAGAGCTGCCATTAGCCATTATACACTGGTTAGAGAGGGTGGCCTGATCTCCTGATCCTGCTCTAAAACTTACAGCCTTTAAGGAAGATGCCATTTATGAACATCTGCATTTACTTGTTCTTTGTATGTGTCCTGCCTAGTAGTTGGAGCAGGTGCCAAGGGCCAGGGGCCAGAGCCAAGGGGCACTCCCAGGGTAAGGAGCTAGAAGTTGGAGCCCGGGGGCAGAACCAGAGTCAGAGGCCAGATGTCAGAGCCATGGGTAGGAGCCAAAGTCAGGAATCAGAGCTGAGGGTCAGGACTGGTTTACCTGGAGTGAGGCAAGGCTGAGAGGCCAAGGCAAGAGCAGGACTGGGAACAAGCAGGCACAAGAACTATCACAACTGTGCGCAAATGCTTTGACCGGCTATTGGCCTAATGCTGCTGCTGGGCTTAAGAGCATGCCTGTTGGTTCCTCCAGCCAACTGGACAGTCTGGCCAATCAGGTGATTCTGCTGAAAGCCAACCATGATTCAGCTGTGAGTCCTCTGTTGCTCCCTAGAGAGGTGGAGCTAGCTGGTCCAAGCCTCAACTGCAAGTACTAATTCCTGATAACATAATAGTTTCTATGCCCCTTTGTAAAAAAGAGATAGTATTGGCCACTCACCTGCTATAATGCTACTGTCTATATGAAGCTAGCATTGTTCCTCTGCTGCAACAGATACTGACGAAATAGGAATAATGCAGAAGCAAATATCCTGTCTTCTAAAACTGGAGAGAGTTGACATGCATATTGTTCTGACACTGTCCTTAACCAACCTAGAAGGGGGTCACCTTTGCCTAATAAGGTTATGTCATCAGGGTTCCTTTCCATAACAAAATATATTTTCCCAGATACAACAGTTCATGTAGTAACAAAACAATATGATAAGAGAAAAAAGTTATGAGATTAAAAGAGATGCGCTTGTTTTCATGAGGCAGGATTTGAGAAGACAAGAGCTACAAAAAGGACCCTCTGAATGAGTGAATGAAACTAATTAAACTTGTCAGAGTAAACTGATGGTGAATTGCAATAGTCTGATGAGAGCTGTCATATCCACCTGTGGAATCTACTGTCTGACAGAACTGATTAGAGCCAGGCTGCTGCAGAATTAAGAATCAATATATTGCGGGGAACGCAAATATGAGTTCTTTGTAGATACGGTATTCCAGAAAGAAGAACAAAGCTCCCCTGGGTCAATATGCAAACCAATGTTCTTCTGAGGTATCCGTTCCCTTGGAATCACTATGCAGTGCAGTCAGCAATCTCCTCTGATCGCTTCATCTAGACAAAATCTGAGGTGGATCCTGTGTGGTGACACAGTGCAGCACTGGATGCGATTCTCAGTCTGAAAGCTAGAGGGCCATGACATTTCATAGACTCATCATAATGAATCCATGATGTCAGGACTTCTGGTGCTTCTGTGCCCATCAGTAGATTTCACATGTCCACTGTACAATTACTGAATTCCAGGTTATTACCCATTTTTTGTTATAGCACAGAAGTTACAGCAGTGTGTGAGACAAGGTAATGCAACAAAAAGTTTAGAAATACAATTTCTTCTTAGTTACATTGTAAAGTATGGTTAGTGCCAAGTAATGCAGTGTCATCTCTTTTTTTGGCTTTGGCATTCTAAGTATCAAATGGCAGAGTAAAGAAGCAATATGGTTTGTATACAATTTGAATAACTCATTTTAGACATGGATTATACCAATATTTTAGAGGAAGGCTAAGACCTACATGAAGAAAATACAGGTGGCTTCCTCCTGTTGCATACAGCTGTAAAGTTATTAGAAAAGAATTATTTGTCTGTGATAATATTCAGCTGGTGAAGCAGACGAGACAATCTGACAGTAAAATAGATAGAGTACAAGCAGAGGTCACAGCCTACAAGGAAAATGAATGAGTTTACTAAATTAGGAATATTAAACACCCACTAGTGTTGCTTCCTGGAAAACAAATTGAAAAACATCATTCAGCCTAGTTTGGAGAGAAGAGGATCTTCTTATGTATTATCACTTGGAACATTTGCATGGAAAAGATCTTTGTTCCATTGGAGTTTGTCTGCTCCTGATCTGAATAATAATAATAAAATAAGAGCAACGTGTCACATTTATAATGTATCTTTCATGAAGGAATGCTTTATGAACTTAGGCTCCTATTCTGCAAACACTTATGCATGTGCATAACTTTATTTACCTAAGTAGTCCTGTTGACATCTACAGAACTGCTCATGTGTTTAAAGTTAAGCAAACACAAGTGCTTGCAGGAGAGAGGCACAAGGATCAATGTCTCTGGGGTAAAACACAAATAATGTTTAACAGGGAAAGCAGTGAACAGGAGCAGCAAACGGGAGTTTTGCGAGGGAGTTCTCCAGGTGAAGGAAGAGTGACTACGTGACCCTTGGGGTGAGTTTCCTGTCTCAGTCTGTTGAGTGCTTGCTTACTGCTTGTCGTGTGCCTGCTTGATTGAAGTTTATAATGGGGTCTGTTTTGGAGGCTGTGTGCTGACCCAAGCAGGCCTGCTAGGTTAGGCTGAGAGCTTCCTAACAGGCTCTAGCCTGCTATCCTTTGATCCCTGATCCCTTTAGAATCCCTTGACAAGGGGGAGTATAGGGGTGTAAAAAGCCAGCTCCTAAGCAACCAGAGGAGCTAGCAAACAGGAGCAGCAGACAGGGGAGTCTTGCAAGGTTGTTTAGAGAGGGAGACTGAGAGCCAGATACACCTAACAAACGTACACTAAACTTAGGCCAGTAACCTCTGCCCCAAAAAACAAAGAACAAACAAACAAATCCTGTGCAAGAGTAAAAATAATGCAGGCAGAAGTCCAACAACAGAGTGTGGGCTATCCAGTTTAGGGCACCAAATGCAGCATGTGTGATTACCTGCCTTGGTGGCAAGTGGAATCTGTGTGTGCATTCGGTGCAAGCAACTCATGGCCCTCAGGGACCAAAAACAGGCTCTTGAGACCAGAGTGGCTGAATTGGAGGAGCTAAGGGAGACAGAGAGGTACATACATGAGACTTTCCAGGACACAGTGGAGTGGTCCTATCCCCAGTCTGACAGCTTCTGTGTTGTTGAGGAGAAAAAGTCTCGGGGAAGGAGAACATCAAGCTGGAGCAGAGGGAAATGATCCCATAGTTGAGACCCTCCCTCCAGATGATGTTATGATATCCTCTTACACTAAGGATTCCCCTCCAGGGGAGGGAACCCCAGTTATTAGGAAGAGACAAGTAATAGTAATGGGGGATTCACTTATTAGAACTATAGACAATTGGGTTTGTGATTGTCAGGAGAACTGCATGGTGACTTGCCTGCCTGGTGCAAAGGTTGCGGAACTCTTGAGACATCTAGACAGACTTATGTGCGCTGCTGGGGAGGAGCCAGTGGTCATGGTACACGTAGGTACCAAAGACATAGAGAAAGGTAGGAGATGGGTCCTGGAAGCCAAATTTAGGCTGCTAGGTAGGAGAGTGAAGTTCAGAACTTCCATGGTAACATTAGCTGAAATCCTTCCAGTTTCATATGCAGGGCCAGTTAGACAGGCAGAATTCCAGAGTCCCAGTGCGTGGATGAGATGCTGATGCTGGGAGGAGGGATTGAGGTTTATTATTAACTGGGTAACCTTTTGGGAAAGGAGGAGCCTACACAAGAAGGATGGGCTCCACCTAAACCAAAACAGAACCAGACTGCTGCCATGTAAAATTAAAAAGACCATAGAGGAGTTTTTAAAACAAAGAGCTGGGGAAGATGCAGAGGCACACACAGTTCAGACAGAGACAACCCTTAGAGGAGGATTTATTACAGAGGATACTCTATATCAGGGGTCGGCAACCTTCGTCACTCAGCCCATTAGGGTGATCCACTGGCAGACTGTGAGACATCTTGTTTACGTTGACTGTCCGCAGGCACAGCCCCCCTCTCCCGCCCCCCGCAGCTCCCAGTGGCCGCGGTTCACCATTCCTGGTCAATGGGAGCAGCAGGAAGCGGCGCGGGTTACAAAGACATGCTGGCCGCCGCTTCCCACAGCTCCCATTGGCCGGGAACGGCGAACCACGGTCATTGGGAGCTGCGGGGGCTGTGCCTACAGACGGTCAATGTAAACAAGATGTCTGATGGCCCGCCACTGAATTACCCTGATGGGCCACATGCTGAAGGTTGCCAACCCCTGCTCTATATCCTAGTACAGAGGAGAGAATAGAAGTTGATAAAATTCAGATAGGAACTGAAAAGAAACAGCTAAACAAAAAAGAGTCCTATTCATTTATATAACATGAAGGCAGACAACTAAATAGTGACAAATTTTATAAGTGTTTGTGTACAAATGGTTGAAATCTAAATACTAAGATGGGTGAACTTGAGTGCCTGGTACTAAAGGAGGATATTGATATAATAGGCATCACAGAAACTTGGTGGAACAATGATAATCTACGGGAAATAGTAATTCCAGGGTACAAAATACATAGGAAAGACAGAGTAGGTTGCACTGCTGAGGGAGTGGCACTATATGTGAAAGAAAGCATAGCGTCAAAAGTAGTAAAAATCTTGAATCAAACTGTACCATATAATCTCTATGGATAGAAATTTCATGCTTGAACAATATAAATATAGCAGTAGGAATATACTACCGACCACCTGACCAGGATGGAGTTGGTGACTGTGAAATGCTCAGGGAGATTAGAGAGTTTACAAAAACAGAAAACCCAATAATAATGGGGGATTTCAGCTATCCTCATATTGACTGAGACCATGTCACCTCAGGGTGGGATGCACAGACAACATTTCTAGACACCATTAATGACTGCTTCTCAGATAAGCTAGTCATGGAACCCACAAGGGGAGAGGCAATTCTTGATTGAGTCCTAAGTGGAACACAGGATCTAGTCCAAAAGGTGAATATAGCTGAACCTCATGGTAATAGTGACCCTAATATAATTAGATTTAACATCCCCGTATGGGGAGAAAATTAAAAAAAAACCCAACCCCAACACGGTAGAATGTCACAAAACATTAGGAGTCTAATTAAATGGAAATTGAAAGGAACAGTCACAAGAGTGAAATGCCTGCAAGCTGCATGGAAATTATTTTAAAACACCATAATAAAGGCTCAAACTAAATATATACCCCAAATAAAAATAAAATTCAGAGGACTAAATAAATGCCACCATGACTAAACAGAGTAAAAGAAGTGGTTAGAGGCAAAAAGTCATCCTTTAAAAATTAGAAGTCAAATCCTACTGAAGCAGATAGAAAGGGGCATAAGTTCAGAAAAGTCAAGTGTAAAAGTATAATTAGGCAGGCCAAAAAAGAATCTGAAGAGCAATTAACAGAAGAAACAAAAACTAACAGCAATTTTTTAAGTGCATCAGAAGCAGGAAGCCTGCTAAACAATCAGTGGAGCCACTGGATGATTGAGGTGCTAAAGGAGCACTCAAGGGCATTGTGGAGAAGCTAAATGAATTCTTTGTATTGGTCTTCACTGCAGAGGAGGTTAGGGAGATTCCCAAACCCGAGCCATTCTTTTAAGGTGACAAATCTGAGGAACTGTCCCGGATTGAAATGTCAATAGAAAAGGCTTTGCAATAAATTGATAAATTTAACTATAATAAGTCACCAGTATCAGATGGTATTTACCCAAGTGTTCTGAAGGAACTCAGATATGAAATTGTAGAAATACTAACTATAGTATGTAACCTATTGCTCAAATAAGCCTCTGTCCAAGATAATTGGAAGATAGTTCATGTAACACATTTTTTTTAAAAGTCTCCAGCAGCAACCCTGGCAATTACAGGGTTACTAACCTACTAACCTCAGTGCCAGGCAAATTGGTTGAAACCACAGTAAAGAACAGAATTATCAGACACATAGAGGAACACGATATGTTGGGGAAGAGCCAAAGGGAAATCTAACCTATTAGAATTCTTTGAGGGTGTCAACAAGCATGTGTACAAGGCTGATCTGATCTCTATAGTATACTTGGACTTTCAGAAAGCCTTTGGCAAGGTCCCACACCAAAGGTTCTTAAGCAAAGTAGGCAATCATAGGATAAGAGGGAGGGTCCTCTCATGGATCAGTAACTGGTTAAAAGATAGGAAACAAAAGATAGGAATGTATAGTCAGTTTTCACAATGGAAAGAGGTAAATAGCAGCCTCCCCAAGGATCTGTACTGGGAACTGTGCTATTCAGCATATTCATAAATTATCTGGAAAAGGGGATGAACAGTGAGGTGACAAAATTTACATACACTACAAAATTACTCAAGGTAGCTAAGTCCAAAGCTGACTGCAAAGAGCTACAAAGGGATCTCACAAAACTGGGTGACTGGGCAACAAATGGCAGATGAAATTCAATGTTGATAATGCACATTGAAAAATATAATCCCAACTATACATAAAATGACAGGGTCTAATTTAGCTGTTCTCACTCAAGAAAGAGATCTTGTAGTCATGGAGAGTTCTCTGAAAACATTGGCTTATGTACAGCTGCAGTCAAAAATGCTAACAGAATGGTAGAAACCATTAGGAAAGGGACAAACAGAAAATATCGTAATGCCACTATTTAAATCCCTGGTATGCCCAGACTTTGAATAATATGTGCAGTTCTGGTAGCTCCATCTTAGAATATGATAGAGGTCTATAAAATCATGAATGGTGTAAAGAAAGTGAATAAGGAAGTGTTATTTACCCCTTCACATAAAACAACACTATGGGTTATGCAACAAAATTAATAGGCAGCAGGTTTTAAAATATCATAAAGATGTACTTTGTCACACAATGCACAGTCGACCTGTGGAACTTATTGCCAGGGGATATTATGAAGGCCAAAAGTATAACTGGGGTCAAAAAAGAATTGAATAAGTTCATGGAGGATAGGCCCATCAATGGCTATTAGTCAAGATGGTAAGGGATGCAATCCCATGCTCTGGGTGTCCCTAAACCTCTGACTTCCAGAAGCTAGGACTGGACAACAGGGGATGGATCACTCAGTAATTCCCTTGTTCTGTTAATGCCCTCTGAAGCTTCTGGAATTGGCCACTGTCGGAAGACAGGATACTGAGCTAGATGGACTATTGGTCTGACCCAGTATGGCCATTCTTATGTGCTTATTAGTGCACAGCAACAAAACACAATCTTTTCAGCTATGAAATGAAGAACATCTAATCCAGATGAAATTGCCAGGGGATTTTAATGATCCAAGTTAGAATTTGTTCAGGAAACCAGCATTAATACCCCTGACTGTTATGACATATGCACTGGGATCTTTAACGTTCACAAGTTATCAGAACCTCAGGGTTACATCTTACCCAAACCAAAGGACCTCACGGAGCACGGTGTCTCTTAGCACCATGCTGAGGCATTGTTTCATAACTGACTCAGAGGGAGAGCACTATGTAATGAGTCACCATCGGCTCTTTCTGGAAGTGATCT
The DNA here is from genome assembly GCA_003942145.1 of Platysternon megacephalum. Lineage (NCBI taxonomy): Eukaryota > Metazoa > Chordata > Testudines > Platysternidae > Platysternon > Platysternon megacephalum. Next base: position 3,816,048 of record QXTE01000060.1, on the reverse strand, counting down.
TTGGAGAGCTCACATTCAAGTACTGACCAATCCTGACCCTGCTTCCAGTTTGAACCTGTAAGATCTCACATAGCACAATATGGCAGTGAAATTATCTAATTAAATAATAATTTTGTTTGTGACATCATAGTCATCTCCTAGGACAATAATTGTGATGTCCCACACAAAGATTGCAGAGTAACAATACCCATGGGGACCAGATGAACATCTATCATTGCCTTCAAAGATCTAGTTTCATATAAGGTCCTAAATAACTAAAGCAGCAAATCAAACAACAAGGAAGAAAAAACTGGAAATACTATAAATTACTGTATGTTTGTATAAATTGTTTCTAACAAAGGGCCAGGTTCTTAAATGCATGGCTTTGGTCCTTTGAATTATAATGTGGTCCCACTCTCTACCACCCAAAGATGTGAGGTGTCTCTGTTCTATGACTTGATAATCAGTGTAGCTCCATTAACTCTATTTGAGGGCTTGGCTACACTTGCGAGTTAAAGCGCAATAAAGGAGCCCTGGGCGCACTAGCTCACTACACGTCCACACTGGCAAGGCACATAGAGCGCTCTGACGCCGCGGCTACAGCACTGATGGTAATCCACCTCAGCGAGTGGAATAACGTTTGCTGTGCCCCCACTGGAGAGCCGCGGCGCCAGTGTGAACGGGGTGTTACATTACTGCGCTCTGATCAGCCTCTGGAAACGTCCCATAATCCCCTTAAGTCAAGTGTCCACTCTTGTCTTTGTTTTGAATCGCAGCAGGAATGAGCATATGCCCTTTGAAAGCTCCGTTTCTGACAGCTGGCTGCTTATCTGCCTGAGACAAAGCAACCATTAGTGTGGAATGCTGTGAGTGAGAGAGAGAGGTGGGGGTGGGTGAGGGGGGTCTGCTGCTGTCTGAACTTACAAGATAGCATGCTGACATGCTCTCAGCCCCCCCAAAACCCACTCTCTCTCACCCCACATACACACAACACACTCCCTGTTACACTCCACTCCACCCCACCCCCCCATTTGAAAAGCACGTTGCAGTCACTTGCATGCTGGGATAGCTGCCCATAATGCACCGCTCCCAATGCCGCTGCAAGGGCTGCAAATGTGGCCATGCCCGTGAACTTGAAGCTGTCAGTGTGGACAGACTGCAGCGCTTTCCCTACTGCGCTCTACAAAGGCTGGTTTAACTCACAGCGCTCTACATCGGCAAGTGTAGCCATGCCCTGAGTTACACTGATTTAAACCAGCAGAGCATATCACCTTTTTTCAAGTTTCTCCATGAGGTCTTTAAAGTTCAGATGAAAACACCACATGTGCCTTTACATCAAGAACAACCTTTATATAAAGTTTAGTGAGTACACTGGCATCTGAGATTCAGTAGTAGCTTGCAGTAAAAAAAATCTGCAGAGCTGTAGCCCCATTTTTTTTACCTGTAGTTGGAAGCTTGTTGTTTGCTGAAAGCTTTTCCTCAACTGGTTGTTCTGCTTTGTACTGATTCTGAATAATTAACCATTTATCAAGTTGTAGAGCAGAGACACCTCACATCCTTGGTTGGTAGAGAGTGGGACCACATTATAATTCAAAGAACCAAAGTCATGCATTGTACTTGTTAATGGCATGATTATATTTTTTCTTCTTCACAAGCAATTGGTAAAAAGCTACTCAGAGTCCATTAATCATCCATATGAGCCTTCTGTATACCAAACAATTGTTCAGGTATGACTTCTGAATAAGCACTCAGGCCCATGCATTCCATTTAAAGTGTTTCTGTTCAAAGCAGAGGCAGTGTCAGATGCTGCTCTGTTTAGCAATGCTCTTGTGATAGCTCTGAATGTCCCTCAGCATCATATATACCTGCCCAAAAGTCAGGGCAATGTCACAAACACATTGAACATCTATGTCTAGGCTGTATCTGCGGAGGCATGGTGGATGCTGCACTTGAATGAAAAACTAACCTATCACTCTTGCACATAGTAATGTGGACAGAATGCTCTTTAAACAGGTGCTATTGAGTTTGAAAAGTGAGAAGGGGAAGGGGTCTCTGCAGGAAGAATGACATTTAAACAGTATAAAATGCAATATATGTATAGCTATATTGAACACATACTGAAATAAGATGTATATAATTCACCTAATCAAGGAACTGTTTCTTAAACAGAATAATTAAGCCCTTTAACCCTTTAGAATTTGCGTAGTTCTCCTCAACAATATTGCATCCATAGGTATGTGTGGACGAATATCATCTCAAGATATTAAACTTACCACCAACCATTTATAATACTAAATAAGCATTTGGGCACATGTAATAGATATGATATATTTTGCAGAGCTGTTTCTGAACCTCACTGCACAAGGATAAGGACTGGTGACTGCCTTCAATACTCATTGTGGGGTCTAATTTTCGAAGAACTTGGGTGCGCATAGAATATTTATTTACAAAGAAGACTTCTGAGTGAATACAGACAGGCTGAACACTAGACCTGGCCACAAAATGACTAAGGGGCCCATAAGCTGAATATGTGTAATTTTTGGGTGCAGGCACACCAGAGGGATTTTTAATGAAACCTAAACAATGTAAAACTATGGGATTTGTGCTACTAAACAGAGCACATTGAATTTTCCATAGAAATGTTCAACTTTTTGGCTGAAGACCAAAATCCAGAATACTTCAGCAGAAAACCAAAATATTTGTATTCAGAAATGCTGCCATGGTCCCTCATGGGAGATGTAGTTCGGGTGTCTCATGTTTCCATTCGCCTTTGTATGCTAGGCTCCCTGGTCATAGATTCCAAGGCCAGAAGAGACCATTATGATCATCCCATCTGACCTCCTGTATAACAAAGGCCATAGAACTTCCACAAGATAATTCCTACAGAATATTTTTAAAAATTAAAAAATTGCCAGTGATGGAGAATCCACCAAGACCCTTTGTAAATTGTTCCAAGGGTGAATTATTCTCATTGTTTAAAAAAATTATGCCTTATTTCCAGTCTGAATTTGTCTAACGTCATCTTCCAGCCATTGGATAGTGTTATATCTTTTTATGATGGACTAAAGAACCCATTATTAAATATTTGTTTCCCATGTAGATATTTACAGACTGTAAGCAAGTCACCCCTTAACCTTCTCTTTAAGCTAAATAGACGAGCTCCTTGAGTCTATCACTATAAGGCATGTTTTCTAATTCTTTAATCATTCTTATGGCTCTTCTCTGAACCCTTTCCAATTTATCAACATCTTTCTAACTGTTGATACCAGAACTGGATATAGTATTCCAGCAGTCACACCAGAGCCAAACAGAGATAAAATAACCCCTTTACTCTTATTCAAGATTTCTTTGTTTATGCACCGCAGGATTGCATTAACTCTTTTGGCCATAGCGTCACATTGGGTACTCATGTTCAGTTGATTATCCACCACAACCCCCAAATCCTTTTCAGGGTCATTGCTTCCCAGGATATAATAATGGCTCACCCTCTATGTTCCTAGATGTTTACGTTTACATTTAGTTGCACTGCAATGCATATTGTTTGCTTGTGCCCAGTTGAACAAGTTGACCAAGTGATCCAAATTGCTTGGAATCAGTGACCTGCCTTATTCATTATTTGCCAATCCCCTAATTTTTTTGTCATCTGCAAACTTTGTCAGTGATGATTTTATGTTCTCTTCCAGGTCATTGATAAAAATATTAAATAGTGTGGCGACAAAAACCGACCCCACTGGAAACACACCCACTTGATGATGGTTTCCCATTTACAATTACAGACTACATCTCCGATGATGCACCATGGCCCCTCCTCATGGTGAGGAAGGCAGCTAAATCATGGAAGTACCTGGCCGTTGTGAAGCAAGGCAGATATGGTCTGGTTGAGGAGCCTGACCCATGGAAGAGAATGAAGACATGAGGAAATCAATATACAACTCCTATGAGGTAGTGTGGCAAGATATCTGAATGGATATCTTTTGGTTCTAGGGTGTTTGTTTTTGATGAAAAATCAAAATTTTCTGCAGAAATTAGGCACTTTGCATGAAAAAAAAGTTTAATTGAAAGCCCAATTTTCTGCCAAAAAATAGTTTAGAATGAATTTTTTTTACTAGCCCTACTTTTAATTAACTTAGGGTATGTCTACACTGCAATGTAAACCAGGATTCAAACTCAGGCTCAAGCCTAATCCCCTTTCCACCTATATGCTAACCCAGGATTTGGACCCAGTGTCTCAGGACCCGACAGGGGGTAGGGTCTGAACCTGAGTCAAGCCAGGACCCAGGTTCAAGCCCTATTGCTTTGCAGTGAAGTTGCAGCCCTACTGGACTCGTGCTCTGGGAGTCCTTCAACAGTATTTCACAATCCCAGGGGCTGACTTTGTCCTCTGCACACTCAAGTTTTCCCACACCACTAACAAAGGGAGGATTCAAGGAAGTCTGGGATATGGGTGGTTGGATTCAGGCTTGCTTAATGCAATGTAGATGCTGGAGCCCTAGACTGGGACCCAGGGTTCAATAATTCCTAACTCGGGGTTACAAATGAATATAGATGCTCAAGTCCTAGGTTAACAAACTCTGGGTCTGCTAACTTCATTTAAGCTAACCCTGGGCTTACATTTCAGTGTAGATATAGCCTTAAGTGGTTGTGAAAAATCCACCCTTTGAAAGGGAGCTCTGGAATGCTAGGAATTTTTGCTGCCTGGTGACCCTGGGACTCTTGGGCACACATCCCAATACCTTCCCTCCCTTAAGCCTGGCAGTCCCAAGAACAGTGAAGGCATCTCTTGTCTGGCTGCTCTAGGCTCTGCTCCCTTACATTGAAAAGAACTTTCTTCAACAAGAAGTCACATTTAAATCAATGGGACTATTCAGTAAATACAGCATCATTTAGTCATGCCATACATATGCAGAGTTCCTTAACTTTCCTCTGAAGTACCTAGTATTGGCCATTGTCTACAAAATTAGGTCGAATTTATAGAAGTCGGTTTTATAGAAATCGTTTTTATACAGTCGATTGTGTGTGTCCCCATACAAAATGCTCTAAGTGCATTAAGTTGGCGGACTTTGTCCACAGTACCGAGGCTAGCGTCGACTTCTGGAGCGTTGCACTGTGGGTAGCTATCCCACAGTTCCCGCAGTGTCCGCCGCCCATTGGAATTCTGGGTTGAGATCCCAATGCATGATGGGGCAAAAACAGTGTCGCGGGTGATTCTGGGTACATGTCGTCAGGCCCCCACTCCCTCCCTCCCTCCCTCCCTGAAAGCAACAGCAGACAATCGTTTTGTGCCTTTTTTCTGCCCAAACGCCATAGCACTGGGATCATGGAGCCCGCTCAGATCATCGCGGCAATTATGAGCACTATGACCACCACGCGCATTATCCTGGAGTATATGCAGAGCCGGAACCTGGCAAAACAAAATCAGGCGAGGAGGCAACAGCAGCGCGGTGACGAGAGTGATGAGGAAATAGACATGGACATAGACTTCTCACAAAGTACGGGCCACAGCAATGTGCAAATCATGGTGGTAATGGGGCAGGTTCATGCTGTGGAACGCCGATTCTGGGCCCGGGAAACAAGCACAGACTGGTGGGACCAGATAGTGTTGCAGGTGTGGGACGATTCCCAGTGGCTGCGAAACTTTCGCATGCGTAAGGGCACTTTCATGGAACTTTGTGACTTGTTTTCCCCTGCCCTGAAGCGCCAGAATACCAAGATGAGAGCAGCCCTCACAGTTGAGAAGCGAGTGGCCATAGCCCTGTGGAAGCTTGCAACGCCAGACAGCTACCAGTCAGTCGGACATCAATTTGGAGTGGGCAAATCTACTGTGGGGGCTGCTGTGATTCAAGTAGCCCACGCAATCAAAGACCTGCTGATATCAAGGGTAGTGACTCTGGGAAATGTGCAGGTCATAGTGGATGGCTTTGCTGCAATGGGATTCCCTAACTGTGGTGGGGCGATAGATGGAACCCATATCCCTATCTTGGCACCGGAGCACCAAGCCAGCGAGTACATAAACCGAAAGGGGTACTTTTCAATGCTGCTGCAAGCACTGGTGGATCACAAGGGACGTTTCACCAACATCAACGTGGGATGGCCAGGAAAGGTACATGACGCTCGCGTCTTCAGGAACTCTGGTCTGTTTCAAAAGCTGCAGGAAGGGACTTTCTTCCCAGACCAGAAAATAACCGTTGGGGATGTTGAAATGCCTATAGTTATCCTTGGGGACCCAGCCTACCCCTTAATGCCATGGCTCATGAAGCCATACACAGGCAGCCTGGACAGTAGTCAGGACCTGTTCAACTACAGGCTGAGCAAGTGCAGAATGGTGGTAGAATGTGCATTTGGACGTTTAAAAGCGCGCTGGCGCAGTTTACTGACTCGGTTAGACCTCAGCGAAAACAATATTCCCATTGTTATTACTGCTTGCTGTGCGCTCCACAATATCTGTGAGAGTAAGGGGGAGACGTTTATGGCGGGGTGGGAGGCTGAGGCAAATCGCCTGGCCGCTAATTACGCGCAGCCAGACACCAGGGCGATTAGAAGAGTACAGCAGGGTGCGGTGCGCATCAGAGAAGCTTTGAAAACCAGTTTCATGACTGGCCAGGCTACGGTGTGAAAGTTCTGTTTGTTTCTCCTTGATGAACCTCCCCCCCGCCCCCGCCCGGTTCACTCTACTTCACTGTAAGCTAGACACCCTCCCCTCCCCCCTTCGATCACCGCTTGCAGAGGCAATAAAGTCATTGTTACTTCAAATTCATGCATTCTTTATTAATTCACACAAATAGGAGGATAACTGCCAAGGTAGCCCAGGAGGGATGGGGGAGGAGGGAAGCGCTGGGTGGGGTGGGGGAGGAGGGAAGGACAAGGACACCGTGCACTATAAAACTTTAAAACTTTAAAAATTAGAAACTTCAAAACTTATTGAAGGCCAGCCTTCTGCTGCTTGAGCAATCCTCTGGGGTGGAGTGGCTGGGTGGCCGGAGGCCCCCCCACCGCGTTCTTGGGCGTCTGGGTGAGGACGCCATGGAACTTGGGGAGGAGGGCTGTTGGTTACACAGGGGCTGTAGTGGCGGTCTGTGCTCCTGCTGCCTTTCTTGCAGCTCAACCATACGCTGGAGCATCTCACTTTGATGCTCCAGCAGTCGGAGCATGGACTCCTGCCTTCTGTTCTCAATCTGACGCCACCTCTCAGATTCAGCCCGCGATTCAGCACGCAACCTCTCCGATTCAGCACGCGATTCAGCCCGCCACCTCTCCTCGCGTTCAAACTGTGCTTTTCTGCAGTCAGACATTGTCTGCCTCCAAGCATTCTGCTGAACCCTGTCAGCGTGGGAGGCCGTCTGGAGCTCCGAGAACATTTCATCCCGAGTTCTCTTCTTCCTCCTTCTAATCTTCACTAGCCTCTGCGAAGGAGAAACATTTGCAGCTGGTGGGGGAAAAGGGAGATAGGTAGTTAAAAAGACACATTTTAGAGAACAATAGGATCACTCTTTCCCGTTAAACCTTGCTGTTCACATTACATAGCACAAATGCTTTCGTTACAAGGTCGTATTTTGCCTCTATTTATATTGAGGGTCTGCCGATTTGGTGTGAGAGATCACTCACGCAGGGCCAGGCAACAGAATTCGGCTTGCAGGCAGCCATGGTAAGCCACAGTCTTTTGGCTTCTTTAACCTTAATAACATGTGGGAATGGTTTCAAACAGCAGCACCCTCATTTTCCATACCAAGCAGCCGTTGGGTTGGCCATTTAAAATGGTATGGCAATTTAAAAGGAGGGAGGGATGCGGTTGCCGGGTTAACGTGCAGCACAAACCCAACTAACCCCCCCCCCCCCCCCCACACACACCCAATTCCCTGGGATGATCACTTCACCCCTCCCCCCACCGCGTGGCTAACAGTGGGGAACATTTCTGTTCAGCCGAGCAGGAACGGGCACTCTGAATGTCCCCTTAATAAAAGCACCCTATTTCAACCAGGTGACCATGAATGATATCACTCTCCTGAGGATAACACAGAGAGATAAGGAATGGATGTTGTCTGAATGCCAGCAAACACCGGGACCATACGCTGCCATGCTTTGCTATGCAATGATTCCAGACTACGTGCTACTGGCCTGGCGTGGTAAAGTGTCCTACCATGGCGGACGGAATAAGGCAGCCCTCCCCAGAAACCTTTTGCAAAGGCTTTGGGAGTACATCCAGGAGAGCTTTCTGGAGATGTCCCTGGAGGATTTCCGCTCCATCCCCATACACGTTAACAGACTTTTCCAGTAGCTGTCCTGGCCGTGAATGCCAGGGCAAATTAATCATTAAACACGCTTGCTTTTAAACCATGTGTAATATTTACAAAGGTACACTCACCAGAGGTCCCTTCTCCGGGGTCTGCGAGCACGCTTTGGGATTCGGTGGGTTCGGGGTTTACTGGCTCCAGGTCCAGGGTGATAAACAGATCCTGGCTGTTGGGGAAAACGGTTTCTCTGCCTCCTTGCTGTGAGCCATCTCCCGTCTGTTCATCATCATCGTCTTCCTCGTCCCCAGAACCCGCTTCTGTGTTGCGTGAGTCTCCATTGACGGAGTCATAGCACAGGGTTGGGATAGTGGTGGCTGCACCCCCTAGCATGGCATGCAGCTCGGCGTAGAAGCGGCATGTCTGCGGCTGTGCCCCGGACCTTCCGTTTGCCTCTCTGGTTTTCTGGTAGGCTTGCCTTAGCTCCTTAATTTTCACGCGGCACTGCTGTGCATCCCTGTTATGGCCTCTGTCCTTCATGCCCTTTGAGACTTTTTCAAATGTTTTTGCATTTCTTTTACTGCTACGGAGTTCCGCTAGCACGGATTCGTCTCCCCATATGGCGAGCAGATCCCGTACCTCCCGTTCGGTCCATGCTGGAGCTCTTTTGCGATCCTGGGACTCCATCGTGGTTACCTGTGCTGATGAGCTCTGCGTGGTCACCTGTGCTCTCCACGCTGGGCAAACAGGAAATGAAATTCAAACGTTCGCGGGGCTTTTCCTGTCTACCTGGCCAGTGCATCCAAGTTCAGATTGATGTCCAGAGCGGTCACAATGGTGCACTGTGGGATAGTTCCCGGAGGCCAATACCGTCGAATTGCGGCCACACTAACCCAAATTCGAAATGGCAAAACCGATTTCAGCGCTAATCCCCTCGTCAGAGGTGGTTTAAAGAAACCGATTTAAAGAGCCCTTTAAGTCGGAAATAAGGGCTTTGGCGTGTGGACAGGTCCAGGCTTAAATCGAGGTAACGCTGCTAAATTCGACCTAAAATCGTAGTGTAGACCAGGCCAGCACAGGATACTGGATGAGATGAAGCTTAGTTTAAATCACTATGTCAATCCCTTTATTCCTATTTCTGAATGAGAAAACATTAGAAAGAAACATTAGTAGATTTAAAATTACACTGAAAATACTGAAAATACTGATTGTCAAGTGAAGTCTGGATGGTAGGTTACCACCGCCACACTCAACCTACAATAAAAATAAAAATAAACGCCTTTAAACTGACACTACCATGGCATGCTAGCACTCACTCATCACCTTCTGATCTTCCATATGGACCTACACAGGCATCTAGGGACCTGCTGCCATTTGTGGCAGGCTGAATGGAGAATGTGGCTGGCCGGAGATGGTGATTTGCCAGCATCTGTTCATTCCCTATCCTGGGTCTCACTATAATAGTCTATGGATCCTTGAGGAAAATACAGGAGAGAGGAGAAACACATACTTTTATCCTACACACAGAGCCCAAAGTTGCTGGCCCATTCACCCATGGATTTTGCCTTAGTGTTTGCAGCAACTTTGGGCCTGTAACAGTGAACATGAACATTAATACATTTATTCAATGTTGCAAATGAGCTACTCAACTCTTGGAGTACCAAATCATCCATAAAAGGGCAGTGGAGATTATGATAAAGAACAAACCTCCAGGAGGAAAGCAGCTTTCCAACTACATCATCATGCCCATCTGGAATTGCACAAGGACATAACTCCTTACAATCCATGTAGGGATAAGGCAGAACCAAGCACTAGAAGAAAACACTTAGAGTAGCATAGCATAGTATGCCCACTACTAAGCCAAATGCCTGCTCTTACTACTGATTTCCTTGTAAAAGGCTATGTGGCCAGACCCCTAACCATACTAAAAATTTGTTACCATAGACTACTAGGTTGTTAAGGACGGTGTATGCAGCTGTTGGGCTAATTCCAGTGGTTTCTCTTCTGCCGCCACTCCCACGCCCTTCTTTCTCTTTCCCCAGATACACCCTCCCAGTTCCAACACCCATATCCTCAGGTGCTGCCTCCTTGAAAGAGGAACGCCTGACACAGTAGCCAATAGAGGGCTGACTGGAGACCTTCTCCACCTCTGACTAAAATCTTGCTGTGACGGTACCTCCCATAAGGCTTTGTGGGAATATGACATAACTGGAATATGTTTTGTGCTGCCTGTGCCAGGTACATATCTCTGTAAAGGTTATGGTCTACTATATCTATTCATCCCTTTTGTACACATATATCATTTTGTACTTGAGGTTAAGAATATGGATTGTATACTTGCTTGATCTCTAGGTAAGGTTTGTGAGGCATTTGGTCAGCCTCTTTAGGAAGGAATTCACTAGGTTAAGTACCCGATCGGGGAACAATGCATCTTGGAATGCTCCAATCCACATAAGAAGTCTTCCTGGAGACATGCAAGATACCATGTGGGTAATGGCTGCTACCTGCAAATACTGAGTCATGCATGGGCATGTGACCTGCCCATGTGATTCCGAATCTCCATTTTGTAACTGGATTCTACAGAGGGTGAGGAGGGGGTCCCCACCCACAAGGGACAGTCTATTTAAACCCGTGGGAGACCCCTCCATTTTGTCTTCAGCTGGCGAAAGAAGAAGCCTCTCCACCCCCCCCAGGATACTTGAAGGAAACTGAAACAAGGACAGTAACTACAGGGGGTGTGAGTAACTGCTGGACCCAGACTCAAAGAGGATTAGCCTGTAAAAGGGAACATTTTGGAACTGGTGAGGATCTTATCTGTATTCAGTGTTTGATTAGACATAGATATGCACATTTTATTTTATTTTGCTGGGTAACTTACTTTGTTCTGTCTGTTACTACTTGGAATCACTTGAATCATACTTTCTGTATTTAATAAAATCACTTTCTACTTATTAATTAACTCGGAGTATGTATTAATACCTGGGGGAGCAAACAGCTGTGCATATCTCTCTATCAGTGTTATAGAGGGCGAACAACTTATGAGTTTACCCTGTATAAGCTTTATACAGGGTAAAACGGATTTATTTGGGTTTAGACCCCACTGGGAATTGGGCATCTGAGTGCTAAGGGCAAGCACACTTCTGTGAGCTGTGTTCAGGTAAACCTGCAGCTTTGGGACAGGTGATTCAGACCCTGAGTCTGTGCTGGAGCAGACGGGTGTGTCTGGCTTCACCAAGACAGGGAGCTGAAGCCACTGAGCTGGCAGGGAAAGCAGGAACAGAGGTAGCCTTTGCACATCGGGCGGCAGCTCCCATAGGGGTTTCTGTGATCCAACCCGTCACCCTGCCCCCCCCTCACCTTCCATTTGGGCTTCCCTCTCTGGGCTCCCCTCTGGGTCAGACACTCTTGTGTCCCCCAAAAGGGAAGGTGACCCTGCTCCAGCTGTGGGCTCACAGCTACCAGCCATGACCGACCTCTCACTGGCCAGCAAAATCCCCCCCCCCTTTCCCTCGGGTTGGGCTGGCACCCAGCTACAGAGTCCTTGGGGTCTGTTCCCACCGCAGCAGTCATCAGGACCCCAATTCCACCTCCGGGACACACATCTCTGTGCACCCCAGGGCGAACCCTGTCCCCTGCTGACCTGCAACTTCCTGGCAGTCAGCAGCTGTGGTGGCCCCCCTGTTACAAGATGGTACATCCCCCACCCCCGGGGAGATGATTACGGGACAGGAGCTGGCTTCGTCCAGCCCCTCCTTCTGGAACTTCCTTTGAGCCCTGGGGCTACAGGAACTGGCTACAACCATCCCTGCCCCCGAAGCTGCATCCTTTACTGCTGCAGAGGAATCTAAGAGACACTCTCCTATTCCCCCAGCAGTCCATGTGACTTCACCCTCCCCTCCGGGGCTTTTAGCACAAGATTCCTTCTCACTGCTAACCAACCCTGGGACAGATTCTGCCACATTAAAGAAATCATTCCCCAGTAGAAACGGTGCAAAAATGTGTGCCACCGTTGCAACCGTCAGTTCAGCCT
>QXTE01000060.1:3760011-3802399 GCA_003942145.1 Platysternon megacephalum | reverse complement strand
TCTGTTCCTGTTCTCCCTGCCAGCTCGGTGGCTCCAGCACCCTGTCTTGCTGAAGCCAGACACACCCGTCTGCTCCAGACACAGACCCAGGGTCTGAATCACCTGTCCCAAAGCTGCAGGTTTACCTGAACACAGCTCACAGAAGTGTGCTTGCCCTTAGCACTCAGATGCCCAATTCCCAATGGGGTCTAAACCCAAATAAATCCGTTTTACCCTGTATAAAGCTTATACAGGGTAAACTCATAAGTTGTTCGCCCTCTATAACACTGATAGAGAGATATGCACAGTGAGATATGCACTCACTGATAGAGAGATAATGTGAGTTAATTAATAAGTAGAAAGTGATTTTATTAAATACAGAAAGTAGGATTTAAGTGATTCCAAGTAGTAACAGACAGAACAAAGTAAGTTACCCAGCAAAATAAAATAAAATACGCAAATCTATGTCTAATTGCACTAAATATAGATAAGATCCTCACCAGTTCCAAAATGTTCCCTTTTACAGGCTAATCTTCTTTTAGCCTGGGTCCAGCAATCACTCACACCCCCTGTAGTTACTGTCTTTGTTTCAGTTTCCTTCAAGTATCCTGGGGGGGTGGAGAGGCTTCTTCTTTAGCCAGCTGAAGACAAAATGGAGGGGTCTCCCACGGGTTTAAATAGACTGTCTCTTGTGGGTGGGGACCCCCTCCTCACCCTCTGTAGAATCCAGTTACAAAATGGAGATTCGGAATCACATGGGCAGGTCACATGCCCATGCATGACTCAGTATTTGCAGGTAGCAGCCATTACCCACATGGTATCTTGCATGTCTCCAGGAAGACTTCTTATGTGGATTGGAGCATTCCAAGATGCATTGTTCCCCGATCGGGTACTTAACCTAGTGAATTCCTTCCTAAAGAGGCTGACCAAATGCCTCACAAACCTTACCTAGAGATCAAGCAAGTATACAATCCATATTCTTAACCTCAAGTACAAAATGATATATGTGTACAAAAGGGATGAATAGATATAGTAGACCATAACCTTTACAGAGATATGTACCTGGCACAGGCAGCACAAAACATATTCCAGTTATGTCATATTCCCACAAAGCCTTATGGGAGGTACCGTCACACTTGCATCTTCTAGAACCAGGACTAGATGATGTGTGACTAATTCAGCTTAAGCATGTCACACTTAATTCTGAAAACAGGCAGCATGTGGCCATCTTTCATGTCATAGCCACAAGCCCATCCATTTCAACCCATCCTTCGATGTGCAGAAGCTCTGACTAAGATTTTCACAAGTGACTAATGATTTTGGATGTCCAACTGGAGACTGATCTTCAGAAAGTGCAGAACATCAACCCCCTAATAATCAGGTCCTTTTAAAGTGTCTCAAGTTGAGCACCCAAAACATAAGGTACACAAAACTATTAGTCACTGGTGAATTCCCAGTATAGGACTCTGCACCTTCCCAAGCTATTAAAAATTTGCCCTGTGTCAATGGAATATGCCTTTTTGATATCAAATATTGCAGTTTCATCGCAGCATGTTGTTCTATTTAAAATATTACATTGCATTGAGTACATAATATGTTACGGTAGCTAGTAACTTAAGTGTGATCCTCTGTGACTAACTTTCAAAGTACAGTAGTGTGAGAGAGTAATATGCATGTCCTTTTATGATTAAAAAGGATAGAAGCACAGAACTTAATGGGCTTCACCTTGAAAAGCCTAAGCCATAATGCAGCTAATATTGCACAAAAACAAGCATTTGTTTTCAGGGATTCTGTAGCCATAGTAGATTTAGTATGCGTATAAATTCTAATAAAAATTACCTCGAGTCTATCAAGAACTGCTTCTGCAATCTCTTTTTCATGCTGCCAAAATTGGTAATAATCTGCCACAGAATTTTAGGGTGTCTGCTAATAACGCATTTAAAACAAAAAAAGTAATTTAAACGTTTGATTTAAACTACCCACTCATCAAGGATATATAGAGGAATGGTTTCCACTCTGCCTTTATCTAACTGTGGGTTTGCCTTTGCCGCCCTTATTCCTACAGACCAGTATGTCATTTGGTGATTATAGCTATTGATTGAGAGTAACCTTCTTCCATTACCCTCCATTAATAATTAGCAGAATTGAAAATAACAATCCATAAGGCCTCAAGACATGCTTGTAATGAGATGTGAATCTCAATAGGTTGTCGTGTGGTGAATGATAAAGAAGTGAACTGAGTTCAGACCAAATTAAATGGCTCTTTTTAATGCTCCTTTTTGGCTTTACTGTATTTCCAGTTGTGTGATCTTGCCATGTGCGGGCTGGAAACTGTGAAGGGGCTCATGACAAAAATGTGTAGAAACCAGTTCACATACACATTAACATGTTAACTGTGAATAGCAGGGGCCAGTGTGGATGGACTCAATGAGTAAATTTTTTACCAAGAGGTTATGACACTTTCAAAGAGTCACCTAAAGGCAACCTATCTGAGCAGCAGTAATAGGGGGAGACAATAGCTGCCAATGGCCTTCCATCCATCTATGTTCAAATAATGAGGAACTGAGTTGTCCCATTGTTAACTGTCCAGATTAAACCCAAGGCCATGACAGACTCATGCAATTCCTAGCCCTGTGGCCTTTTGCATGCTACTGCATGAGGAGACCCGAAGCATCATCACACGTTTAATACAACAGCCTTGGATGAGTTGTCTGCAGGGATTGAACCCTGGATCTCTGGATCTAAAAGCATGCAACCCTACTGCCTCAGCTAAAAGGGCACATCTCTGTAAATTCAAAGCAGCCATCAACCTATATGTGGTCCAGTCACATACCAAGGAAAGAGAGCTACATTGTGTAACCATACACCACACAATCCCCCTGGCTCTGGAAGCTTGTGTTAGATCAGGTCTAATTGAGGCAACATTCATTTTATTCATATCTTCATTTAGAGCAGTGGTTATGCAATTCAAAAGTCTGAGTAATACCAGAATTGGACAAAAAGATATGAAATAAGAAACAACATTATTACTTGTTCTTTTACATCTTCTGTCCTTGAAATTATCTTTCTGTTCCTGACCATATTACCCAAATTGTAGGTATTACTTTTCTCTGTTTCTTTCCTCATTTTTTTCTATTAAAACCAGCTAAATAAAATGTATATTCATTTGGTAAATGTGGCTTTTAGAGGTACATTTGCAGTAGGAAATACTTATTTAAAGGATAGGAATTCTAGGCATGTGGTGCTTGGAGCAATTTGAAATTACTGGAGTGCTACTGATTTATAAATTAGTACTTGTAAGTGGCTCAAACAGAATCTTTGTGGTTCAATATAACTCTTGTTAAATTGGCTATTTGAAGAGAATAAACACTGGAAATTGAAAGAGAACATTGCCTATTTCTTGTAGATAGGTCTCTTGGAAGTTAGCTGTCCTATAACATTTATTTAACAAAGGGAAAAGGATGCCTGCATGCTTAGTTTAAAATCAGTTTTTGTGCTTTGATAATTGTACAGCACTCGTAAGTGGGTCAAAGATGTGCCATAATATGTTCTTGAAAAGGTTTAAATGGCCAGTCTCACATTCACTGCTAGAAAATAAAATGCATTTAGGCCAAACTATGCACTAAATACTTGATAAACAGTTAAATTATTTAAAGTTTTTAAAAAATAATACATCTAAAACAAACTGAGGCAGATTTTCACCTTCAATTCCACTCCCTATGCACTGCACAGGATTTGCCCCAACGTGAGGACAAAGGTCTGTGTGGATATATCTGCCTACCTTTGTGCATGCAGTTGCCGCAGTTCCATGTGCAAATCATGCATTTGCACATGCAAATTAGTATTCAGACTCATTTCCTCATGCAAATATCTAACTTGTGTGTGCAGTCACATTAACTGCATGTGTCAATATGGGTGCACAAATATATATAAAATGTATGCTGTTGTTATGTCCAACTTTATGGAATTCTCTCTCCCTCTCAGGTATCTTCACTGCCTATTTTAGAGTTCAGATCCATTCCCTCTACCAACCTCTTTATTCCTTTGTATAGACTCTCTGATAGTGACAATACCAAGTCATGCTTAGGTCAGGACTCTTCATGCAAATATCTTGTTCTGAGTGTTAGATTTTACTTTTGTGCTATTTTTTCCCCACTTACTAAACTTTGTAGTTTTATTTTGTCTCTCTGGCATGATTTTATCGTCTATTTCAGGCAATTTATTTACAGTCAAATAAGGGTATTTAGGCTTCAGATAAGAAGGAACAACCTCCTGGGTGAGAATAAGTTAGCTTGTATTTTTTCAAGGTATTTTTAAACTGAGTAGTTTTGATTGATCACCTTTTTTACAGTTTTAATTCATATGGTTTACATTTCACAGGTTTTGCATTTGTAAACACTTATGAGATGCAAAATTTGGCAGTTTTGGATCATTTCCACTTAAAAAGCCTTCCCTTCTTAAATGAAGAGGAAGACAATCACCCACAACAACTTAGACCACATTGGTTTGAAACTTGACCAACATATGCCCAGATTTACAAAACTTTTGGGGAACTTTGGGCTGAATTTCAATGTAATCTGGGTGGAGATTCAAGCAAACTTGTCCTGTGCTCTGAGTGTATAATGCACCCTGAAACTTGGTATGTTTTACATGATTTTGCCTCTACCTTGGTCCTTGCCATCCAGTCTAAGGAAATTTCACCTCTCTGCCTTGGCATGTAGGTCTCAAATAGCCTGATTGGTTTTGTCATTTGTCCCTTTCTATTGGACTTGTTGGGAAGGATAAATGAGTAACTTGTTTTATCATTTTATTGATTTATTGATGGTAGAGTTGTTTTATCCTCAGCCATCTCTCTTGCTTTCTTAATGAAAAAAAAACAGTGCTTGGTTTTATTTGCTTCAGATTGTGCAACACGTTGGGGACCTAATGTTTTAACAACTTCCATAGGTGTCAATATATTTTCAACAGTTCAGATAGTGTGTCATGTTCATGGTTTTTCTTCTCCCTAGTTTGAAGAATGCAAAGCAATGAAAATATGCTAAACACCAAGAAAGCAACGTACATACTAGGAAACTGAGTGTGTGTGTGTGTGAGGTAGTGACTGGGAAAGGAGGCATATTTGAAACTCTGAAGGCTGCAAGGATACTTGCAAGGAATGCATGTTTTTGAGTTGCTCTGGGTTATTGGTGTAAATATTTTGTAACTATCATGTAACTTGTATAATTATCCAAATTTTATGAGACACACAGCTGGTGTATCACTAATAGAAAGACTCCATTGATATCAGGGCTTTGGTTCACACAGTAGAGCACTTTTGTGAAAAGAGCAAACATTTCTGTACTCATCACACTTGGTTATATGCACTCCTTCCCCACAATCTTGAACCTGGCCTTTGTACAGATCCCATAGACACTCTCTCCCAGGATCTCTTCTTCAGCCCCTCCTTGCACCTCTCTAGAAGCAGTACATTCCCCTAGGACATTCAGCAACTCTGGTGCAGATGTGTGATTGATTTGTTTAATGGGTCAGTGAAAGCATAAGAGATACCATTCCTCTGGGGTCAGAGGCCTGCAGCTGGCTGGCTGGCCAATTATCCCCATCTGCTGCACCTCAGAACAAAGAAGGAACTTAAAAGATCCTCATAAAAGAGAGCAGCAGGAAATGGAGGGGGGAGATGGCAATACCCTCCAGAAAGCTGAGGAACCTGGGGCTGTGCACCCAATGGACTGCTACTGGAGCTACTGCAGAGAGGAAACCAGAAACCAAATGGACGGAAGGGAGATTGTGTGATGTCCTTTGTTACTGAGGCTCTGAGGTAAGAGCCAGGAAATTTTGGTTTGCTGAACTTACTGGCGTGAGTGACAGATTTGGCCTGCGCAGACTTTGAGGGAAGAACCTGTGAGGTTTTTGTTTGTTTTGTTAAGAAGGCTTGAAATAACAACAACCAACTCTGCTGGAAACAGCTTCCCTGGATTGTGTGAGAGAATTTCAGGCAGAACTAACCCAGGGAGTGAGCTGGCTCAGCAAGAGTGAAACCTGGTTTTGTAGGAAGAGGGTGCTCCAAGATAGGGTAGATTCTTGAGAAAGGAACTCATAAAGGATTGGGGCCCAAGCTTCTTTTACTTATGATTGTAAAATCCCAATAAAAATGTCTGCAGCACTTTCCTTAATTTAATAACTACATATTGTAAGACTCTGCTTAGAACAGGGGGAAAAAACTATCTCCCTGTGGGAGTGTGCTAATTATCATGGGGAATATTAGGAAAAGAATTACCAACAGGCTCTTAAACTGAGCCTGTGATTGATAGTGGAATAGGTTGGATTGTTCTGAATTCTAAATGCATAATTAGAGAAAGCTCACCCTGGCAGCTATTAATGTTATTTTTAAACCTGCCAAATATAGATCAGAAGCCAAATGCAAATACTTTTGAAGGCCTGTTATTGTGCATGCAAGTCTGAAACATATCTGGGAATTCTCAGTCAGGACATTTTAAACATCACCTCAGTGAGATTTTAAAAATCACAGTGCTGATGAAATGGAATTTGACAAAACCCTGGACTAATGCACAGTATTTAATGCTTTCCTGAACCTCTCTGCAGATGCGAAAGAACAATCTCTTTCAGCCTCTGAATGAGGAAGTTATCCTAGCCAAATTAATGCAACACAATCCACAGAGTATTACCCCTATGACAATATTGGCCTAAGGGTATAGTACATTCCTACAAATGCCTTTTTGCTCTGGTAAATCTCAGCTCCTGGAGCCAAAGTTTTAACAGACTGCAATATTATGTCTGCCTGCTCAGAGTTCTGTTTTGATATGATATCCACAAACATATCAAGTTTACCCCAGAAGGGACATTTTTATATTTAAGAAACATTGACTTTGGAAGGGACATATTTTCAAAGTGGAGCAGAGTGGATCATACATAAATCCAACTATATAACTGCATTAAGATATTCCACTAGCAGTAGGCTTAATGTGAACAGAACTTCCAGACTCTGCTTTGAAAGCTTACCCTCAAGTGTCAATGGCCAAAGGAGAACCCTAAACAATGGAAATGGTTGGGCAAGGGCAGCTGCCAGCCATTATAGGGATGCACATTTATTCTACATTTTACAATGTAACTGTCACAAGAATATCTTGGGTGGGATATTGGGGGGGAAGGGGGATTAGAAGACATAATACTGGGGAAAACATACAGCAAACCAACCATCCAAAATATTTGTTTTATTTTTTAAAAAAGTTTGCTTACCCTTGGGACTACATCTTAAGGAGAAAAGGAGCTTCTGAAGGGAAATAAAACATTGTCAGATATGGATCAGAGAAAGTGATGGGGTAACTAGCTCACTACTGGGCAGAGATAGACAGGTCGGTACAAGAGAACTAAAGAACACTGGAGAGAATTGTTCGGAAGAAAGTGTTCTTTGGACCAGATTGACAGCCCAAGCATTTTTGACATTCAGGCATCTAAACAAAGTTGGCTAGATTTGAATGGGAGCTGCTGAGTGTGCTCATTTAGGTGCCTAAATGGGAGCTGAGCCCTTTTGAAAATCTGGCCCTTCAATTTCAGAAAAGAAAAAAAAAAGGCAAAAAACAACCAACAACAGCAGCTTAGAAAGCGATGCATAAATAGTATCCCCTAACACTGCTTCAGTTGTAAGTGGCAAATGTACTTCTGTAGTATTCACAACTCCCTTTATTTGCTTTCTGTGAACATTCATGAGAATAAAGTTTGAATGAAGACAAACTGTTCCAAATACTTGTGCAAGAAGTGTCTGTGCAGCATTTTGAAAGTTGAGATTTTCAAATAACCAGAGAATTTATTCTTTCACTTTCTAATTCTGGAAAGAGTCTACACAACCGGTCACAGAATATTTTTAAGCTACATCTTCTATCTTAATTTAACACATCATGTCCTTGATCCTGTAAACATTGGCTTCAATGGGTTTACTTGCACGGGTGAAGATTTGCATAACCACATAAGTGGGTAGAAAGGCTAATCTAATTAATAGAACACCCGACTGAGGTTCTCATGATGCTGGTTCAATTCCTCACTAAACAACAGACTTCTTGTGTGAAAACTTGGGCAACTCAATTGATTTTTCCCTCTCAGTTTCCCATATGTAAAAAGGAGACAATACTTTCCAGTCTCATAGGGGTATTGTGATGCTAAAACCTCTCAATGACTGTGAGGTGCTTACATAACATAGTGATGAGGGTTGTATATGTACCTATAAATAATAATGTCAAGACTGGCTGTGATGGGGTGGACTAGGTCTGGGGGCCCTCTGCTGGAGGCCTCATGGGCCTGCCTCATCCCACCTCAGAAAAGAGTAGAGGAGAAGTCCTCCAAACAGCCTAGAATGGCTGCAGGGGAGCAGTCAATCAGAGGAGCTACTGGAGTGATCAATCAGGGCCAGAATGGTCATATTAAAAAAAAGTAGCATAGGCAGAGCAGTCACTTGCTGCCTGGAGCTCAAAGAAGGAGGACTGGGTGCCTGGCTGGCTGGAAGAGCAGAAGGACCAAGGACTGGTCAGTGTGGGCAGTCTGAGCACAGGGGACTGAGCCCAGAACCTAGCCAGAACAGGTGTGGGTATCGTGATGGGTCCTGCTGGTCTGGTTGAGGACTGAGCCCAGGTGAGGGCTGCTGAAAGGACACCAACCAAGGGTACTGAGATGGGCCCCTGTCTGGCTGTTAAAGAAGGCAGTACCTCTGGGGAGGAAGCTACTGCCCCATACCAAAGCCATGAGAAAGAACTCGAGACTGTATATCCCAGAAGGGGGAACAGGTGCGTGACTTGGCCAGAGGGCTGAGTCACTGAAGACCTGCCGAAAAAACCATCACCCGGGGGGAGGGGGCGCTCGCAAGAGGCAGAGGCCACTCCATTGTAAGAACTGAAAGAAAAGCAGGCTCACACCCAACCAGAAAGGGGGTGCCCATGGGAGATGGGTGCCACCCCCTTCAAAACTGAGGGAGTGCAGGCATGTATTGGCCAGAAGGGGGCAATCGCAAGTGGCGGGTGCTGAAGCCATTACACTGGGTTCTTTGAATAATTTGACATCTGGAGAGATCTTATTATACATATAAAAAAAACCTATCACAGATAAAACACAAGTTTTAAGTCATATGGTACTGTATGCTATTATTGTGTAACTAAACATTTTAAATGAGAATTTGTTTACTCCGCTCTTTGCCTCATAGCTTGGTTGACAACAGTGAATTGTTTAATGATTTTATGAGTGACTGGTCTGAGAGCTTTTCTTTGGCTTTTTTTAACGCTCTTTATTGCAGTGTGGTGACATTCATAAATATGAGGCTTGTCCTTTAATAAAGTCAATTATTGGCATTGATACTAACCATTTGATTAATTATGGTTTTAATGTAAATATACCCAACGGCTTATGTAATAGCCCCCAGGATTTTATAAATCTAAAAAGAAATCCATTTAAAATAGCAACTGGATTTCAAATAAACGTAAGTGTTCATCAGAGCCGGCGCAACCCATTAGGCGACCTAGGCAGTCGCCTAGGGCGCAAACATTTGAGGGGCGCCGGCGCCCCAGCTGGCCGTAGAAATTTGGGGGCAGGACCTTCCGCCGCCGCTGTTGGGGGCGGGATTTGGGGGGCGGGACCTTCCGCCGCCTAGGGCGCCAGAAATGCTGGCGCTGCTACTGGTGTTCATAGCCTGATGATGATACAAAATATCCAATGAAAATGATCTATTCTAGAGTTCAAACTTTTCTACAGATTACAGTAGTGTTATTGTACATACTACCCCCACAGATTTGATTTGAAGAATAAGGTAATTATGAGACATCAGCTAGACACACATGTGCCTATTGGAAATAAACTGAGTAATTAGAAATAGATGCATAGCAGCAATGATTTATCAAACTATATTAAAAAGAGCAGCATATTGCTATATTTTCCTTTTAGTAGAAAATTGAAGGAAAAAAATCAAAACTTGAGCATCCATTGTACAGGGGCCAACTGTAGTCCAGTCAAGCAACATGACAGGAAAAGCTACATCTGTTAGTGAAATGCTAAGTAATCTTTTTTTTGGGGGGGAAGGGGGTTCTTCATGAAGTTTATGTGGGTAATTTGATTTCTAATGGGGAAAAACCCTAAACAATCCTCAACAAAACTCATACCAAAAGATTGTTTTATGTTCACTTCACTGACTTTTTTTTATAGTCAAATGTTGTCTTTTAAATTTTTTAGCAAACCTGTAAAAAAAAAAAAAGTGTTTATATTTCCTAAGATATTACTGTTGGTTTGACTAGTTCTAAACTGAACTGCCATCTGCTAGAAGGTCCTGGATAAAATTGATGGGCACTAGATGTTCACATCCTTTGGACAGCTATGGAAATGTCACCATCAGTGAAAGTATTATATAAAAATAAAACCACACTACCCCTTTTATAAGCCCATTTTCCTTTATATTCCTAGAGTTTTGCAAATGCACAGCTGTTAGTTAAAACAGTATTTACTGTTAGTAAAAACAGTACAAGTAGTAATGATTACTCTATTTAGACTGTAGATTGTATCTAAACCTGAACTTGTGCTACCATGGGAGAATGGCCACCACCATGACTGTTAATCTGTCCAATGGAATAACAAATTGCAACTTTCAATGAATAGTCATGCTGTTCATTATTCAAATAATTGTCTTGTCATAGAAAAACATGAGATCTATTCACCTCAAACCACCCAGAAGATGTTTTTTTCTTTAATTTGCCCCTTCCCAGTAAGCTAATATTTGAAGTAAATTCAGATAAAATTTCAATTAAAAAGAGTGATAGATCCTCAAAGGTATTAAAGCTCCAAACTTCCACTGAAATACCTTTTGAAGATCTGGGTCTTGGCCCCTATGCACATATTTAGGCTTGCACAAGTTTACCTTTACATATCTGGGCCTTTGTGCCTCAGTTCCCCATCTGTACATGGGGATAATAAAACTTCCCTACCCTACACAGATGTTGTGAGGAGTGGTTTCTGCACTGCTCTGATCCTGATCCCAGTCTGAACCAAGCTGCCCACTGGCATCATTCAGCTTGTCTGTGAATCTGCTCAAAGAGTATGTCTACACTTGGAGTGGGTGGTGTAAATTCTAGCTCCGGGAGACATACCTGCACTGATCAAACTACTTGTGGTGGTACGATCAGAAAGAGGGGCTACCTGCTGCCCTGAGTATATACCTGTCTGAGACACGAGGCATTTACTCAGGGTGGCTAACCCCTCCTGCTGCTCATGCTGCCACAGCTACAGTGTGATCCTAGCTGGATCAGAGCTAGCACCGATACGTCTCCTCGAGTTGGAATTTACAACGCCAGCTCGACATGTAGACGAACCCCAAATTATGCTGACTGCCAGCAGTCTAAAGGGTGCAATATGGCAGTCATGGATCATTGGGATATGTGTAAGGAAGACCCAGCCATGTTCCATATATTAGCAGCAGAGACTGGGCATCAGGATCTGAATCTGTAGAGAAAGGTAAATGTTGCATCACACCCCAGAATCTGGGCAATCAAACTAAGATCTGCTCTTGTTTTGCTTGTGTATGTTTCCTTAGTGGCAACAAAGGAGAAATTTCTCAACTTTACTTTCAGGTAAAGATAGCCTATCAGGAAAGCTTATTACATAAGGAATGCTTAACTCAATGTTTCTGCTAGCATCTCATTATTTCTATTAGGGCAGTGCCTGGGGGCCCAATCTCAGTCAGGGCCTCTCTGTGCTAGGCACTGTATACATAGTACGAGAGAGTCCTTGCCTCAAGTATCTTGACATCTAAGAGGGAGATTTCCAAAGGCACAAAGGGCAGTTAAGTGCCCAAATCTCATGGAAAGTCAATAAGATTTGGGTACCTAGCTCCCATTTTTGCCTTGGAAAATCTCCTAAATAGACACAAGATGGAAGAAAGATATCATCTCCATTTTCTAAATGGGGACCTGAAGCAAAGGGATTAAATGGCTTCCCCAGGGTCACACTGCCAGTTTATGACAGACAAAGGAATTGAATCTGGATCTCCTGAGTCCCTGTCCAGGGCCTTAACCAAAAGACTCTCTATTTTATTTTAATTCTTTCCTTTGCCTTGCCAACTTTACATTGTAATCCTGGGGGAGGGGGAGAACAGACATTTGATGTAGTCTTACGCTTTTCTCTCTTCCTCAGTGCATAATTAATTCTTAGGAAACCAGCAATGATAGGCCTGGCTTTGTGTCCTAAGTGTGGACAGCAGGGATAGCTAGGAAGTGGTGAGTCTTTTCAATAGCTGGGTTTTTTTTTCAGATAATTATTGTGGAGCAAATAAAATTACAATAAATTGATTTTTCCAGCAAGACATAGGGTAACGCTGACCTTTCAAGTCTACCTAAAATGCATCCATGCTGGTGGTTTGCAAGATCACTGTCTTTGTCTCTCAGGGTTTGTATGTGAGCATGTTGATCTATAAATTCCTTCCTCATAATAGCCATATTGTTTATTACTTCAGAGTTTTCTTTCTGCTACGCTGGTTCTTATAATAAGCTCCCCTAGAGATTTTTGAAACATGGAAAAAGTCTAACCTTGTTTTGTCCAGCTGTTCAGACAAATTAGTCATGCTAGCTCTGGTTTCTGGATAATTTTGAACTGCATGTTGAGAGATCATTATATGAAAGAAGATGTGCTCCTGATCCCNGGGGGGGGGGGGGGGGGGGGGGGGGGGGGGGGGGGGGGGAGAAGGGGAGGAGAGGAGAGGAGAGGGGAAGAGGAAGGTGTAATCAAAGATGGTATCCTGTGACCCTGAATCAACTCTTTTATGGAGCTTTTACACTGAGCTCCACAGTTGCTAGGGACATTCAGACATCAGGAACACAGAAGATTCAGTAGCAGAGACTGTGAAATGGACTAATCAGCAGATCTAAAGTACTGAGGTTTAGATTCTCAAAAGGAATGCCTAACTCTATGGCATCCTGTTGTCCAGGCACACATGCCAGCCAGCCCCATGCCTTGCTCATCCCCGGCTCTCATTTCTTCAGGCTAGGCATGCTCTGAGCACACCTACCACATCAGGCTTTGCTGCAAGAGAGGCAGGGGAACCCCCTGTTTGAGAATTCTATGGGGGCTTAGGCATGAGCCAGGGCTCTGAGCAACTCATTAGCTGGGGTGGCTTCAGGACACAGGTGGCTTTGTGCATGCCCACTGATGGAATATTGGTGCCTATGTGGATTTCGGTGACTACTGGCTTGGCTGCAGCTGAGTGGTTTTATGAATGTCATTGGCACCTAAATGTTGGACATAGGTTCCTAAGTCCCTTTGTGAATCTATCCCTTAGTGCTTGAGAATTTACACTTCTCCTATTCAGCTATAAAGTGCCCCCTTAAATGGCTGATAAAGAAATAGAATAGAGAAACTGTACCAGAAATATCTAAGTATTAATACCCACAGACAGACTTCAGTTTCAAACACTGCCACCCACAAATTATTAATCATTCCTAAGTGTGAAATATGAGATTCAAATAATTGCACAAAGCCATTGTGGCCATAGAGAAGAAGCCACTGGAGCACTGCTACAGGACCAGATGGTCTAGCCACTCTAATGACAATGTGAAGAAGTGAGGGGGAGGGCTAGGGAGGGAGATTAGATTAGGAGAGCAGTGGTAGAAAGTAGAGAGCAACAGAAGGAAGATCTATATATCTGGATTCTGTGGTAATAACTCAATCTCTTGGTTATAGGGAATGTACAGCTCTCTTAACATCAAATCCTGCAGCACAAATAAGGTCCACAGAAGGCCATAAATGGAGCAGAACTGGCACAGTTCAACTCTGTGGGGAGAGTGCATCATGGAGTTCATCATGTGCATCATGGAGTTCATCTCTGCACTCTGTGATAGCAGAGTGGGGCCTGTGAATGCATCACTGGATGTATCCAACACACCTGTCTCCTGTGCACACACTTGTGCAGGGGATTCCAGCAACCCCAGAACCCCACTCTTGCTCCACTTCCCAGTGAGGAGGATTCCATCCCATGGGCCCTGCACAGCCTATTCACCTTGGCTGTGTGCTAAGGAGAGTGTTTTGCCATTAAGCTTCATTCCCATAGTTTATGACAGCACCAGAGCCTCTCAATGGAAGAATAGCTCCATAATTCACACCTGCCTGTTATTTATTCTAGACACACAGTTAGCTCAAGCTGATTTGGCCTTTATCCAACAAAGTACTAAACTAGAAAACTTACCCCTACAGGACTGTGACATAGAACTGACAGACAAGGCTATGAGGGAAAAATATCAGAAAGTCTTGGACATTAAAACCAAAAGGTTCACATAGGCCTCTGGTATATCAGATGAGATGTACCAGCAGTTATATTTTAAGGTGTTACTGCAAGCAATTACTTATAAATGCTTTCTACTGCACATATTCCCATCAAAGTAAGAGACTGTACTCTTTGCAGTGAAGGGATTTGTCTTAGGGCTTGCTTACATGGGGTGTTTTCCCCACCAGAGCAAGCCACTAATGCAGACTGGATAAATTGACCTGCACCAGCATGACTTACTCTACTTTGAAACCAAACTACTTCAGGGCAAGTCACTTTTTACATGAGTGTGGCAAGTGTATACTAGGGGGTTAGTGTAGTGTCATAAATCTCAGCGTAGACAAGACACACACATGGGATAGCAAGTCCTTCCTCTGTTTCCTCTGCCTTTCCTTCCTCCATGGCAGCATTTCCAATTCAAAACACTTCGGGTTTGATTTTGCACTGGAAAGTCAAAAGTTTCCTTTGAAAAAACTGCTAATTTTCTGACCATCTTAAGTTCAAATCCAATTTCAAGCATAATTTTTGAATAACTGGGTTTTTGTTTCCATAAATATTTTGGGAATGGCTGTTTCGTATGAACTCTTCTTTTTGGCCCTGATTCAGGAAAGCACCTGAGCATGTGCTTAACTTTAAGTATGTGCTCGGGTCATATCAGTCAGTGGGAATTAAACATGTGCATAAGTGCTTTCCTGAATCAAGAATATGTGCACAAACAAGAGTACTCCTCATTGATTCTTACCTATTAATCATCCTCTTAGGTAAATATTCAAGTTGTCCAATCAGGGAGAAGAAAAATAACTCTCAGGGTATGTGAGCAATTACCCACCACATATAATGAATATTCAAAACATAAAATTTCAGACAACCCTTAGGCTGAAAATTATTTCCTCCAAACTACCAACTGTATGATTATGTATAACAAATACCCTTACAGAAAAAAGGGTTGCATTCATAATTAATATTATTCACAATGAATAATTCAGCCAGCTCTAATTTCAATGTAGCGCTGATTCAGTCCTGGCATATCTGATGCTCCGTATAATACATATTGGCTTTGTTGGTTTACTTTTTCATGGCACAATAGGTGAGACTGGGATT
Organism: Platysternon megacephalum; assembly: GCA_003942145.1. Classification (NCBI taxonomy): domain Eukaryota; kingdom Metazoa; phylum Chordata; order Testudines; family Platysternidae; genus Platysternon; species Platysternon megacephalum. Next base: position 3,787,023 of record QXTE01000060.1, on the reverse strand, counting down.
GGCTTGACATTTGCTAATAATTTTGCTCTTCTTTAAATGTAAAAGTTTCTGGCATCAACCTATGTCCAACAGTTATTACTGAGTTTATTTAACTTCACCCACAGGAATCACTGTTTTCTTATAATTTGATCTTTAAAGTGTAACTATGTTTTCCTCATAGGAAAAAATCACCACCACAATATGAGGAAATAGATCTGCTTATCAAAGGATATGCCATCAAAGAGGAAAGTCGCCAAATATGCCATTGCTTGAAAACCTGCCAATACTCTCTGAGGAAAAAGATAAAAGGATGCTAAGTGGAGAAAAATGTCCGAGAAATTATTTTTAATATGTGACCACTGCCAGGTTTCACTTCAAAAACATGTCTGAGTTGAGGAGCATCCCTACGTGGTGTGAAAATTCATATTGTTTTGTCATTATTGAAAATCCAGTTGAGTATCCTCTCTGTAGTATCAGCATGCAATTTTAATATAGATATCAAATGAAACTTGGAGTCAAGTTTATACTAAGCTACAATAAATACATAGGATTTACATTCTTTTTGTTTCCTTAATTAAAAAGCCCTATGTTTTTCTACAGCCATTATCTAAAATTCTAAAAGTGTTAGTGACATATTGTGGACTATTACCATACAATATATTTTGCATACTTTGTATTTTTAAAGGCTTTTTTCACCATGGAGAGAGGAAAGAAATTATATCTGAGTATCAGTTCAGGAGGTCAACTCCCATATAACTTACTCAGACAAAACTCCCATTTGAATCTGACTGCAAACTTGAGCCACGTAAATTTTGATGCCCAGAAATGGAAATAAGTGGCTGATTTCCCAGAAACCTCTTGTGCAATGTAGCTACTTGCAGCAGTTTAGGATACACTGAACTGACAAATAGGTATGAGCTTGTGATACAAGATAACTTACTCAGGGCCCAGTACTATCTGTTTACATTAGGTACTTCTATGCACATAATACTTTTTATTATATTTATCTTCACAATCTCCCTTTCTAGAAGGGAAATACAATTTTTCAGAGAGGGAACTAAGGCACAAAGAAACTTTCCCAAGATCACAGAGAGTCTGTGGTGCAGCAGGGACTCAAACACTGATCTCCCAAGTCCTGGGCTGGCTCCCTAACCACTGAACCACTCTTCCTCTGACTAGTGAGATTCAATGATGTAATCCGATACACACTGATTTGTACTTTATTACATATTCCACTAGAACTATGGAACTCATAAAGATGAAAAAGGGTGGTACAATCACACTCTTAATATATAATCACATGTAGTAATTTGGAGAGAGAAGAAAACATACTGTTTCTGAATACAATACAAGATGAAACCAAGCTGACAGGTGAGAATGCCCAGGTTGTTTTTGTTTTTCCTGATTCCACTCTGTCATCTCTTAGTTTACTTCTGTCCTGTGCTGCTCTTGCTGCTGATGAGTTTCCTGGTAAGTTTAGAGCAGACAGCCATTTCCATTATAGAAACAATAATGTATCCAGTGTTTCCCTTCACTTCTCCTCCAGTCTGTGGCTGTCAGTGTCAAATCCCTAATACAAATTTTAATAGTTTGTTGCTTTTGTGCTGCATGTGCATTGAAAAATATCTTATCTCAGATCTTGCTGCATAAAGCTTTTAATGCTAAATTCATTCATGTTCCCCAGGTTTCTCCTTATGTTTGAGATATACATAATGAATACTACATTCAGATTCATTTCATCCTATCTTCCCTTAGAAATGAATAAACTGCTATTTTCTCAGGACTTTGTATTTAGAGGATTATCTACTTATGTCCATTAGAAATACAGTCTAATAGAAAGAAATGCAGCATTCAGGAAAGATGCTACATTGACAGACTTGGAAACTGAATTCTTCCATTTATCATCAGAACAGTAGCCAAATTAGCTTCTTCACACTGCACTACCAAGGTACCTCAACCCCAACCCTCAGATATCCATTTCTGAGGGTCAATGATAGTTTGCTCCCTAAAGCCCATTCCATCCTTGACTTCTATGACAAGATGGACAATGGTGGTAGGTAACATGAATCGGGATGATTTTTGTAGTGTGGTTATGTAGTGCTCGGGGACTGGACTCAGATCAATGATTTAATCTTTAGATGGCTACGACGGACTTTCAGATACAGCTGACTTGGTCCAAATTCAAACTAATGGCATAAAAGTGATTAGGCTACACGACCTATTGTCAATCTCCTCAATTATCCAGTCTTCGGTAATGAAATATTTAAAGTACAGTTCCTTTGAAAAACATATTTTCCATATCTCTCTTTCCTCTGTTGAACTATTATTTCTGGAACTATTACATTGCTCAGAAGAATAACTCAAAATTAGAGCTGTGCAAAAATGCTTTTTTATTTTTGGTGAGCTTTCATGCAGAAATTGTCACTGTCATTCCAGGTTATCTCATAACCCAAAAATGTTGTTTTGCAAGCTTTCCATAAAATGTCCATTTCCACATTTTTTAAAAAAAGGCACTATTTTGCATGTTTCCAAGAGTCAATTGACAGAGAGAGCTTTTCTCTGAGATATTTATCATCAAAAATTTCAGTTCAATGGGTTTTAGCATACCAACACCACAAGGCTTTAAATGAATAGAAAACAAATAAGTCCTGCCCAGTCTACAGCAAACACAAGTATTGTGAAAATCTGTCTTTCGTGGTTTCTGGTTTACCTTCCTTTCCTCTAAAATCAGTTTTTTTCCTTTTCTGTCTATCAGTAAACCATTTTTATAAGATTCTCTTGTGTAATACCGAAGGTCCTGGTTTCTCTGTCAGCAGCCCTGCCTTACTTACCCAATCAACTTTCCTTTTGTGTTTAGCCCCCGAGTTTTGATTATTCCCAATCAGTTATACTGCCTGTCTACCACTCTGCTATGCTTCTGATAAAGAAGAGACGCTTCTGGGTCTAAAGCAATACTGAATTATCTTGTATTGTAACTCTGGATCTGGAAAATTGCCACTGGAGCAAAGCGTTACTTTTTTGAAATTGAGAGGACTATATTTGAGACACAATATGTTAAATTAAGTGACTGTACTTAAGCTAAAAGGCTTTATATGTGTTTACAGCTTCCTGGCATTGCTGAAAAGAAATTGGTGAACTTCAAGAGCTAATAGGAGGATTTAAAATCTATGTAAACATCTATTATTCAACCACACATTCCATAGCACTTACTTTAAAAAAGGGAGGTGGGGCTTCACAGAATAGCACTGAAACCCATTGTAGTGCTCCCTCGCTCTCAAGTGAGGAGGGAGGCCAATCCACCTCACTACGGCAGGCAACAGTAGTCAAGCTCGGGCCCCACTGGCCCGGGCAGAGTAACAAGTATTCTATAGCCCGCAGCCTCTTGGCTGGGGCAGACACCAATTAACAGTCTGGGAGCTCTGACCCTCTGGGTGGGGCAGACCAACAAGAGTCTCTCTAGCCCACAGCCTCCTGGCTAGGGAAGACAATCATCTACCAGTATAGGCCTTCTAGCCTAGGGGAAGTGTGCAGCCAACCCCAAGTGTGAGGGATGGCAGCAAGGGGGGTAGGGAGATCCAGGCCCACCCTACTCCACTGGATCCCAGCCCAGGGCCCTGTTAGTGGCAGATGGGTCAGCAGGGAAACACAAAACACACTGTTTCACTTCCTGCCAACACAACCAGACTGGTCTGGTTCCCCTGGACTACTTCCTACCCAACTCCACCTACATCATTCACTTGACACTGGGCTCCATTTTGCTGCTTTGCAGTCAGGTAGCATCCTTTCTGGCATCTCCTCAGAGCCCTCCACCTCTTCAGTAGGGCACTGGTCTGTTCGGCTGCTGGTACAGTATCCTGCAGAAGGCTCAGCTGCTTAGAAGAGAAGTCTACCTTCTTCCCTGCTCTCACCCCAGGGCCCTCCCGTTATACTTCCTGTCCCAACCCCAGTACTTCTGGCCGGGGGAAAGGGCAGATTTGGCTCCACCCCCTGGGGGGAGTGTAGTGTTCCTTCGCTCTCGAGTCTGGAGGGAGGCCACTCCACCTCACTACATTTACAGAGACACATTTTCTGCTTTGAGTACATTTGGCATGCTGGTACTAAGTATTACGGTCTCTTAAAGAATGCTGCATCAAAAAATGATGATATAAATAACTACAGTTGCATTGACTTCCACAGACCTACACCGGTTCACATCAGCTGAGGATCTCTTCCCCTGGTGCTTTTTAGAAAAGAGAAACCCACAAATGTTTTAAAAATCTCTTTATGAAATGCACTATAACAATTCATGTTGTTAGTTAAAGCTGTGAAACTGGTTATTTGTAAATGGATGCCCAATGTTTATTTTAAAATGTTCCTAGTTCCATGTGTGATTTCCAAGCTACTACATTTGTTCATCTTCTGTGCTGTATAATTACTTTCAAGACCAAGCTTCACTTAAACAAAACTCATAGCAAACAGCCTCTGTAATTACATTCAAATCACTTGTGTCTGGGGTTTACTAGAAGCATCATCCAACCGTCTTCTGAAGCAAAAAAATAGTCCAAGAAGTTCACCACCTTTCCTGCTTTTTTAATGGGAATTCCAATTTTATAAAAATAGAAATGGAAATGACACAACATTATTGTCTGCAGTCTGAAATCCTTTTTCAGTTCCATGGTAGATTTCATAAGATCATTTGCTATGAGCAGAATTGCCTTCAGATGTAAGTGAACTGAGAAAAATTTAAAATAAAATAAAACAATATGAAGCACTTATACAACACCTTGAAACATGAAATCTCATAACACCTCTATGAGGTAGTGAAATATGCAGATATTTAAATGTAGCAGTATCTGAATTATTGAAAAATATATGTTAAGATGGGATGGGTGGGAGGATTGGGGTAGCATAGCTTTTCATCTTCATCTCCCTAGCAGACATATGTAAAGATTATGTATTACTGTGGATCAGAATTGTATGTAACCCCTCTAGGGGGGAGATGTGATATGAGGCCTGGAAGTTGAACGGATTTCATTGAAATTGTGCCAGACAAGAATGGATTTTTGGGACAATATGTGTGAAGTAGATTTCCTATGAAATATCTAGGGAGAGGTTAATGTGAATTCCCCATTGCTGGTTATGCAAAAACCCAGCCTTTTGAAGCTACACCCTAAGAATAAGGTGATTGTGTGCTGATTACCTGTTCCTGGGTTTGGAAGTCAAAGGCCTGAGCAGTATAAAGAAACAGGCTGATCTGACCAGTTTGGGTTCTGGTTCTGAATCTGAGACTGTTATGAACTTATAACTATGGAGAAAACCCAGTTGTGGATTCTGAAGGACTAACACCTATGAGATTCTGAGGCTGGAGTTGGAGTGACCTCTGGTGAGCTACTTAGCATATGTGTAAGTTCTTTTATTGTATTTAATGTTTTCTCTGTAATGCTTTTGCCTTAAGAATAAATGTGGTTGCTTAGAAAGCTGCGTGGTAACTCATAACTTCAGGCAATTATGCTGACCATAGCCTCTGGAGAGAAAGCAAAGAGCAGGCCAAGCCTGCTTGGCTTTCTGGGAATATCACAGAGTAAATGATGGATCTCTGCTACCTTAACACCCCAGTCATAAGGGAGGAGTGCAAGTCTCCACCCAAGGCAGGTGACAGCTGGGAGCTGGAAACCTTGGGGTGGGTGCCCTTGGTGGACCACAGAGGGGGATACAGGTACATTTACCCTGAACAGTGACATACATAGTGGCAATCTGTGTGGGATCTCTGACAGTGTGAAATTCCATACATGCCAACAGCAGCGAGAGCAAGTACTGTAGAAGGCAGAAGTACAGAGAAAAGTCTCATACTGTCTTTTAGGAAAGGAATAGCAAAAAGAGAAACAGGAAAATGAATGATGAAGAGCTGAAGAAAGGTCAGCTGCTTGAGCTATTCAAGGAAATGCAGCTCAACACTGGGAGTGGACAAGGTGTGGCTAGTCAACTTGCTGTATTTTTATGACCAAAAGAGGAATAATGGTCTGGGTTCACAGGGGACATCAAGCCCACTGGTAGAAAGTCCAGCAGGCCAGGAAAATCTTGGCACTGACTCCCTGGAAGGAAGGCCAGAAGGAAGCTGACAAAGGCAGCCACCATGTTCCCTTGGGATAGAGTGTACCACAGCAACAGGAATTGTGGACAGCTTGACAATTAGAACAGGAGAAGCTACCACAGGAGAGGAACAGACTATGTCTGAAACCCAGCTGCTTGAAGACTGGGAGCACCAGCAAAGTAGAGAACAGGAGGAGTGAGATCATCAACATGAGAGAGAAGAGAGGGAGAACCAGTGCCAGCGGGAGGAGTGGCAGCGCCATCATGAGGAGAGAGAGAGAAGGACCAGGAATGTCAATACCAGCTCCAGATGCAGAGTCTGTGCCAGCAGAACATGGTAGGTGGAGCAAGACCCTCTCTCCCTGTCCCAGTGGGTGGCATAGACATCAAATTATTTCCTTGCTTTAGGGAAGGTGATGACATGGATGTGTTTTTCAGATATTTTTGAAACAGGGTGTACATTGAACAAGATGGGGCAGGGAGGACTTGGTATGGTATCCTGCTCCACTACTGTTAGGGACAAAGGCCTTAGACTTTTTCACTCTTATGGACAAAGAAGATTATAAAAATTATGGGCAATGTAAGCAAGCTTTAAACTGACCTCTGAAGCATATAGGAAAATGTTTGGGGGAGTTCAGAAAAAAAGGGAACATGACCTGTGCTGAGGTTTCAAGTCAAATTAGGGGTTACGTAAGAAAGTGAACAACTCGTTGGGGGATTATTATGGTTGATGAGGGCTATGAATTAATCAGTTTAGAACAATTCTATAAACTCTGCCACCCTGACTTGAAATCATGATCAACAAACAAAGATCCTAGGGATGGGACCATAGCTGAGAACTGAACTGACCAATATGCAGATAATTGGCCTGGGTTTGAGAGGAAAATCAAGGGAGGTTGGCATAAAGCTGACCCAGTCAGGGCCCCCTCCCCACAGAAGGGAGAAGGGACTAAACCCAGACCTTGGTGGGAGGCAAACCCTAACAGAGGCCCAAAAAAGGAACCTGGGGATCCAATATGCTTCTGTTGTCACATGACTAGTCATAAGGCAACAAAGTGCCCAGTGCTAGAGAGATCAGGGGCTAGTGGTAACCTGCAGCAAGTCCACTTGTCAATGATTCCTCCACATGCAGAACCAGCCCTGATAGTCCAATCAGTAAACATAACCTAGTCAGACCGCAAAGAAGAATAAACTAAGCACTGTTTCCCGGTGGAGGTGGATGGGAAAAGGCCCAGGGATAAGGGACACTGGGGCCCAAGTAACTCTGGCATGCCCAGGATTGGTAAACCCCTCAACGATCACCCTCAATAGACTCATAACCATTCAGGGAATAATGGGACCTCCTTTTCCAAGTCCTGGTGGTTCCGATCCATCTGAAATGGGGTGACAATCAGGGATGTTGAGATACACTCCCAAATACCAGTAGATGTATCTGGGAAATGACCTAGAGTCCCAGGCCCAGGTCAGTTGTATGGTTATTCAGATCCAAAAGCAGATACCCAGAGCCCATGTCTCTGCCCCTGAGCTGCAAAGCTGACAGGCAGCTCTGAGCAGCTGCCTACCAGTGTGAGGTACATGACCTGGAGCCATGCAGAGTCCTACTGATAAACTGACCTCAGAGGAGGGTGAGAAGTGGGCCCCAGTGATCAGCTTGAGTCGAGCCTCCTAGCTCCCACTTCGGAATTCAAGCAGGAGAAATTAACTGACTCCTCTCTAGGAAAACCCAGGGCTGCAGTGGACACTCTTGGCAGCTCCCTGACAGGAGGGCACCAGGAAAGGTTTCTCTGGGATTGGGGGGCTGTTCTGTACAGAGTAGATGCCCCCTGGGAATGTTGAGACATGGGGAATATGGAGACAATTGGTGGTACGACAAAAGTACTATCTTAGGCTACTCAATCTGGCCCATCATTAATCCTTCTCAGGGCATTGGAGAATACAGTGTATCAAGGTTATAAACTTTCACGGAAGCATCATGCACCAACCAATGGCATTATTCATAAATCACTTCTTTAACCAAATGTCTGTATTCTATTTTCTTCCCATATCCTCCTGAACGCATTACCAAGCCATGATGCAAAGCAGCTGAGCAGAAATAAGTATTGTAAGTGTCAAAAAACTGTTGAATTAAAGTGGAAAGAGTCCAGATTAGAAATCCTCCCTCTTTCTGCAAGACCAGTCATGACACCGCAACATTAAGTGTAAAATCCTCCTCAACACCCTCTAGCTCCATCTCATAATTGTTGTTTCATATTCTTCACTTTTTCCATTCAAGGAACTCCCCCTGAACTCTGCAATGAGAAGTTACATAAAAGAATGTTTTATGATGTTAGTACTAGAGCTCTCCCTAGTGCCAACAATGTTATTTTATACCTATTACTCACTTAGATGTAGCTATGTGCACAGAGGTGTGGGCATCTCTCATGTGGGGAAGATCAAATCCCTCCCTTTGTGAATGGTTGGAGTCAGTGTGAGGAGAATGCATGGAGATGAAATGAGGAATGGTTGAGCCTTGGGCAGATGGAGGTGGGGGCCATAATCATCTCTCTACCAGCCTCTTGGAGATAATTTTAGCTGTTTTAGCTTTTCCATGGTGTTCCTCTTTTCTTCTTGAAGGGGCTCCCTGACACTGAGGAAGGGAGAATCTGCTGAGATGTGGAGAATGGAGCTATAGTCCATTCCAGATAGGGGGAGGAGAGGGAAAGGTGGTATGGCAACAAAATGGTTTGGGGGGAAATTTGTGAGGAGATCCTTGTGGAGTTTTACTCTACTGCTTGAAGATTTTTTTCCCATTGGAGACAGTGACAGGGCCTATTACCACCTTACCTTGTGCAACTCAAATGCTTCGTAAGAAAGAGAAACCCAACATGGCTGCCTCTAGAATACAACATTGTCTCATGGTGCGTGGGATTAAAGCTCAAATGATATGAATGCCTCTTTGAGCCTTGCAGGAAATGTCCATGAAAGAAGTTCTGACAATGATTTCTCAGGTATACAGTGGCTGCAGAATCAGACGAAAAGTCACAGCAGCGCTGTTGGGAGAAGTGGTGCTGGAGGCAGTTGTAACATCTAATCATTTATTTATGGTAATATCCACAAAGTGCTACATCCCTGCTCCAAGTCGCTCACCATCTGAGACAAGGAGACATCGGTTATAGGAAGGGCAACAATAATAGCCCATTTACATTGTAGTCAACTCAATTCCCTGAAAGAAGCATGGCAGAAGTGGATTTCTAAGGGAGACTTACGTGTAATATAAAGCAATGTTCAATTACATAAGTATACATGTTCCCTCTACTGGTGACATTACTTTATAGTTTGTGTAACTCAGGTGCTTAATGAATGATCCAGTATGGCTGCCTTCTGTATATAACAATGTCCATGAGATACTGAAGCATGGCATATTCCAAACATTGAAAAGAGCTGCAGTACAGAGTAGTGAGGATAGTTTTTCCCTAAAGACCTATCTGCAGAATACACAAGAACAATTGTCATTGGCAAGCTCCAGACTGCATGTGCAACACTACCAACTATTTTATTGTAAACTGTATTCTGTGAATTTGTATTTATAGTTGTTAAATAGGTTTGTAGTTCAGGCATCATAAGATATGTTACTACCAAGCGAGAAGTAATAAAGATCTAATTTTAATCAATTTTTCAGGTCAATTTGGGGTAGTCATTCAGCAATAAATTGTGACTCTAAATCAACCCTATTTGTTACATTTAAAAGACCCCTTTTTACACTTCTCCATAGCAGTGAAACTAAACATTTTAATCTAGACATTCCAAATCACCTGAATCACTTAGAAGCCCTAGGAATTTAGCAGTACTTGGATCTTAATTACAGAAAAGCATTGTGTAGATTAGACTGAAATAGCTCCTTTTGATCACAAGGCACAGTGCTACTGGAACTTTTTATGAAAAGCTGAGCAAGGGCTGGTAATAAAGCTGCATCACTCCACCAATTTGATGAGTCCTAAAAGTGACACACTTTTTGTCAAGATATTTTTATACCACGATTCCATAGTCAAGACAGGTTTCTGTCACACAATATTTCATTTCACAAGTCTTGTTCCAGGCACTTTTCATGTTTAGCAAAGTTGGAAGTGACATCTGAGTTAAAGTTAAAGTGTTATCTTCAGCCAACTGAACATCCATATTGACAGGACAGCCATTAAGAAACACAGCATTATGATAATTAAGCCTATTTACCTCTTCATGAGAGGGAAATCAAACACATGCTTTGGGGGATTTCACTTGGAAGTGGTCATGAATTGAAGAGAACAAGCTGTCTGGTGAAAATTACTATATGAAATCATGGACAAGGAAGTCCATGGCAACTTTTCTGGACTTCTGTTTTATTAAACAAAAAGACAATGTCAATTTATCATACGCGACTTGCCATATCTGAATGGCTAAGCAATTAGATAAGTCAAAATTCAATTAATTTCCATTTCTGACATATTGTACTGGCTTGATATAATAGAACAGTCCAGTGTAAATGCAGCATGTATGCCTGCATTTTTTATTAATATTTGAAATCCCAAAATTGTTCTGCCCTGATACATATCTGTTAATAAAGCAGTCATGGTATTTTCTATATGACATATTAAACCTCTGGATCAGATCTATCATAAAATCTGCAATATCTTTCATTTGTCCTGCATATTAGAGCTGGCTGTCACACTATCTGGATTGTATACCCTTTCTTGAATGGCAGAAAGGATGACAGAAAATTACCAAGCAAGTTAGAAATTTTAACCTAGCTCATTTAAAAATTTGCCAATGATGGCTAAAGCCTCCGCAAGATTATTCATACACATATTTCTTCATTCTTCCTCTCCACACCGAAGTTAAACAGTGTTATGGAAAGTACCTCCACAGTCCACAGACACTTGCTTTCACTGAAAGGACTACTTAGCCCCGACTTCCTTCCACACCACAAATTCCCATTGAATCTCATCTACATATTAAAGTTGCTTCCTGCTCTCCCACTTTGTTCAATGGGAGTTTTACTTATGGAAAGAATGCAGGATTGGATGCTTAGGGCCTCAACCTTGGCTGAAACGTACACAGTAAAAGTCAGGACAGAATAAATCTCCTATCTCACTGTCCCATTCCAGCTGACCTTCCTGTGCAGGGCTGGTGTCACTATGCTGAATTAGAACAGCCTGGGAACTGCTCTAACTTATTCTGGTTGCAACTGCACCAACAGGCCACAAATGTGCTACCAGGGATCAGCACAGTGCAGTGGCATCCTAGCCATGCCCTACTTTCTCTGCTGCAGCACAAGGTGGTGAAGTAGGGGAACTTTCACCATTCTACTCTGAGAATCAACCTGGCACTGAAAGCTGAATATGCTCGGTTTAGGGCCAGATTGTACCAATGTTGCAGCATAAAGCAACACCCCATGGAAGAATCTGGCCTTTAAAATGTGAACAGGAAGGTGTGAATCCCAGGAATATTAATGGAGTTTAGGCACAACTATCTGGATTAGGTGATTAGCACACATACAAATAAGAGCAACCACATCACCCTGATCTTCAGACAACTGCACTGCCTTTCCCATTCATTTCATTCCACTATTGAAAACACCCACATAGCCACAGAATTTGCTCAAGTTTCCCTCATAAATCTTTTTTCTCCCCATCCCATATTTTCATCTAGCACAGACACCCTCTTTGTCCTTTGTACACTATCTCCCCAGTGTTGATTCAAAAGCCTTCTCCTCTGTAGCTTCTGCCAGCTACAATAACCTTTTTCATCTTTTTTTTTTGGCTAGAGTTTGCAGATGATCTGCTACTCATACTAAAGTTGTACCCCACTGTCATCATCTCTCATAAAAGTGCCTCAGTAAAGCATGTGATTACATGTTATTAGCCTGCAGATACACACCACAGAGATTGCCTCCATATTAAGGAGGCAGTGTACTGGACACAATGAGCCAGATTTTCAAAAGAGCTGAGCTCCCACTTATGCACCTAAAAGAAGTGGCAACTGAAAGTGCTCAGCATCCAGTAATTCCTACTGAGGCATCTAAGGGTCTGTCGGCACAGCAATCAGGAGGTGTGACTGCAGCACGTATAGGTATGCTCAAGCTAGCTGGGATTGAGCCAGGTTGCTAAAAATAGCAATGTAGCCTCAGCAGCAGAGGCAGCAGCATGGGCTAGTCACCAGAGTATGATCCCACCCCAGAGCCTAGAATACGTAGTCGGGGGGGCTATCCCATGCCACTGCACATGCTGCCGTGTTTACACTGCTATTTCTAGTGAGCTAGCTCAGTCAAAGCTAGTTCAGGTATGCCTACACATGCTGTCCCAGTTACAGTGTAGACATGGGCTTCTTTGAAAATTTGGCCCCAAGATACTGGGCACTTTTGAAAATCTGGCCACACATTACCAAAGTGGTTTATTTTGTTACACAGCATATTCAGATTCCCATTTCTTTGTTAGTATTATTGTTTGCATGAGTCCTGTAATACAATCTTATTGTCATCTTGTTTATTTTTTGTGTTATTATGTTTTTATTTATGAATGCAGTTTAATTATTTAATTCTCAAATGTCTTCTTCAGAGCACATTCAAATTGTAATTTATGTTTCTCTCTGACATTCTCCAGGGTTTTTTTTCCTTATTATTTTCCTTATTTACTTCTGAACTGCCATTTTTCTTCTTTATTTTTCTCTCAAAAACACATTTGATATTTTCTGGTTGTGTCTCATAATAGTACTAGAGATATATTGTGTCAATCTTGTCATTCAAATCTTCTTTACCTGCTACTGCATCAGTTTTGGTATAGGTAAGATTACAGTAGGTAAATGGGAACCTAGACATCTGTGTGACCCTGTAGGACCATGCCCTCATCTCTAGAGAACCTCCCTGTATCCAGACACAGTGCTGCAGGGTTCCTTTGTCTAATGCTCCATCCAGCCCTTCTGGCATTAAGACAGACAGTTGTCTTATGTGGCCTCGCTCTTGGCTAAGTCACTGCTCAGTCTATCCCCTTTTGTAGTTAACAGAAAAGTCAAAATAATAAGGAACTCAAACTCCAGCACTCTGAATCTCTCCTCTGGCCCCTAACACTCACAGTCTTTGACCATTTCCCCTCTCCCTTGTTCTGGGAAGAGATAGAGAACATAGGCCCGCCTGTTCTACTGGTTTCCACTGCATGGCCCTACTCCAGAGCAGCCTCAGATAACCCTTCTTAAGTCCCTGGCTGTTACTTGAGCTGCTTCCTAACTCTATGGGATTTTCAACCTCTTGTTCAGTTTCTCTCTCTCTCTTTCTCTCTCGGCTTCTCTGCTGGCTTCTAACTAGTATGTTAGCAGGAGCTTCTCTCCGTAGTTGCTCTGCATCTCTGGCAGCCATGCTGCCCTCTTGCGTCACAGCCATTTTATCCGTACAGGTACTGTGGGGCTGCCAGTCAGCTCTAGCTGAGCTGTCAGGCAGTTTCTGTGTTCAGCCTTTGGTTGCCAAACCAGCATGGGGTGAATAGACAACACAACAGACCCTAAGATGAATGGACATAAAGACCTGATTATGATGGCTCGGTCCTGCAGGGTGCTAAGCCTTGTGGCCCTGATCTAGTAAAACATTTAAGATGTCCTTAACTTTAAGCATGTGAGTAGTCCCCATGACTTCCAAGGGACTATTCACATGCTTTTAGGCAAGCCTATGCTGTGCTGGGCCAGAGTTCTCAGCACGTTACATGGATATTATCATTTGGGATGATCAAACATTTTCTGTTGAAACTGTTTTCCTTTGCCATGGAAAATGTAAACTTGCTCTTGAAAAAAAATCCATGTTTTCTGAACACCTGTAATTAATAGCATTCATATTACAATTGCTTCCAGATACCCCTAACTGAGACTGGAGCCACATTGTGCTAGGCACTAGACAAACACATACTAGGAGACAGTCCGTGTCCCAAAAACTAACAGTGTAAACAGAAAGGGTGGGTGAGGAAGCAGAAGCAAACAGAGAGACATGATCAGTAGTAGAACTGGGAAGATAACTCTAGTCTCCCAAGCCCAGCCAACTAGACTCTTTCGCCTCATTATCAATGAGAGTTTTCCTGTTAACCTCCATGGAAACAGGATTCTCTCTCTCTCTCTCTCTCTCTCTCTCTCTCTCTCTCTCTCACACACACACACACACACACACACACACACACACACACACACACACACACACACACACACACACACACTAAAATCCTATTTCCATGGAAGTCAACAGCGAAACTCCCATGGACGCTGGTAGGGTCCAGATTTGACTCATGGGTTTACTGAATTCCATCAGATGTAACAGAGTTAAATATTCCAGTAATTTCATTGTAAATTAATGTAGTCACATTAAACATTAATAATATGGCATAACACATTATTACAGAACACTGAATTAATTGCTAGTGAATGTAAAACCTCCAGGTATGTTACACTAACAGTCTTCCAATACAACTAACAACAATAGACCTGAGGTGTCTCTCACTTAAAATGGTCTTGCGCAGGTATAAGTCTATTGACTTAAACCGTATCATTCTTGATTTATGCCAGCAGGAGCGGTGAATTGGTCTCATAATTTCATTATCATCTGTGAACAAAATTCTGGTAGGTACATGTTTTAAAATAATGTCTTTGACACTTTCTTTTAAGTGCTCCATTATTATTAATTAGTTTGATATTCCCAAAATAAAGCAGATCAAAATAAACTCAGTTGGTTGTAATGAGTATATTAGAACCAATGTATTTCCATAAAATTTAAATAAAAAAGAGAGCTCAATATAAAGTTTGACAAAATGTTATAATAAATGGCAAACCATTGTAAATTCCTTTGGTGTTCAGTGTTAAAATACTAATCATGATAAATACATTTGGTATTTAAGGTGACAATATTATACTCCATTGGTATTCTGCCACAATTTACCATACTGCTTTTCAATGAAAAGTGTTATCTAGTGCATAATAACAGTCTTCAGTGGCTTGGTTTGATGATGTACAAGAGAGAAAACATTTATTTGATCTTCATAAGTTGATTGATGCTATATAGATCTAAGGGAGGAATAACACTGCTTAGGGTTGTGCTGTCATGCAGAGCAAAACCAAAAAAAAAAGGGGGGGGGAAGGACTGGAGGATAGGAGAGTGTCAGTTTTCATACTACTTTTATAAAAATAAACAGAGGTTTTTCACCCTCATTAGGGAATACTTTAAAAGTACATTAGAAAAGTAAACACACACATTTTTCAGTCTAACCTCAAGTAAGGGAGCACACATTTGATAGAGTAGAAGTCCTGGGTATTTATCTATGGGATAGCACTGAACCAAGCTTTGCCTTCAAAACTACTGAGAGGCTAATCAAGGCAAAAATAAGCCTCTGCCCATCTCAAAGGTGCAACTGCAATGGCTACACTTTGTTCTGATGAGAAAGTACCCATACTTCACAGCTCACCCTTCTTGTCTGACCCAATCAACATATACTGTACGATAACGAGTTTTGTGAACATGAAGTTGGGGGACTTGCTGCACATAGTTACTAATTTTGAGAAGCTTTTCAGAAGCAGGAATTTAGGCTCTTTAATCTATATTTAGTTAACTAAAGCAGTTGCCTGATTTTGAAAAATGATAGGCAATCACCAACATTAATTCTTGCATTTATTAACTGTTGAGTCTGGGAATTTGCAACCTTAACATTCTTTTAACAGTTTTCCATATGAAGTTTCTATTGACATGCCTTTGGGATAGCCACATTACTCAGGATGGGTCAAGTTAAAAGTAAGTTTGCAGATCATCCCAGGCTAGCCATAAACCATAAAAATCATTTAAAGTCCTATTGAGATGTTCAGAAACTCCCCATTTCAATGGTATAAAGCTCCTGTTTCTAGCTCCACAGTATGACTTCAGTACAGGTCCACAGCCTTGCCAGTAGAAATTATGTGGAGCACCTAGCTGCTATTAAGGTTACAAGTTAATAGGGCTGTAATATTGCCTCCACAGTCTTAGGAGAGTTATAAGCTTAAGCTTGACATGGTGTTCACCAACATAATGGCAAAACACAGTAGATAAGCTGCACTTCTGCTGTTTTGTCAAAGACAGTTCCCAGAAAAGTTTATAATAAACTTTATAGAGATCAGGTATAAGAGCCATATGCAATCAGTCAGCTAAAAGCAAAGTTGTCAGAAACCATTTACAAGAGAAAATAATAGAGAATTTTAACAATTCATTGGAGGAGGACAAAAAGAAATGGTGGTTAAAAAAAAAAAAGACTGTTCAGAATTTGGCCTGAGGCCCTCTTTCTGCACACCCTGCCTAACTGGCTGTCACTTGACATTCATTTCATTTTCTACTATAGAAGACTTTAAAAACAGAATAATCTTTTCTTTTTTCTCTTTTCCATGGAGACAGCTAGGGAAGGTCAGTCTTCGCTTGAATTGATCTAAAAGCATCTGCTCAAGCTAAGAGAGCCTGTTGAGAGTTCAGAAGCAGGTCAGCCTGTGCTTGATCATCTATGCCCTTCCTGGAAACCAGCATTACAGTCAAAGAGAAACACGAGTAGTGGTGTGGTGCTGAAATATTTGGACCCAGCCAATAACAGTTCCTGCACTTTAGCCCGCAGCAAATATTATCATGAGTACCAAGTCTGCTTAAGAACCTAGTGATTTGCATTATATAACATTATTCAATATATATTCAAAATACACATTTTACAGTTTAACAGCATTAAAATATCAACAATTAGATTTTCAAAAGTAGCTAGTGATTCTGGATGCCTCCTGTAACATTCTATACCTTGGGGGCACGTCCTGTAATCCCCATATTACTCATTTTCATATAATTGTGATCTTACATATAAAGCATACCTTGGAAGGTATCAGGGGAAAGGTTACGATCTGCTGAAAGTCATTTCTCTATCCATATATGAATATCATGAATGCATATGAAGTTATGAGAATTGTGTTGTATGGTTGTCACTAAAACATGCTGTAAATTGGGGAATCAGACAGATATTAGCTCCACAGAGGCAACAGCAAGGAAAGTAACCAACACACAGGCAGGGTTTCAAACAACCCATCAACAACCATTGTCCAGCAAGGAAGCTACAATTGAATGACTCACCTGCATGAGGCCACACCAGGAGAATTGCTCAACCTTGCCTGGAGACTCAGCAATGCCCCCCAGACATGCCTGGAGTTGTGTTCTACAAGCACGTGGAATGAGGGTATAAAACGGACAGAGTGGACACATACTGGGCACTTCTCCTGCCCCCAGCTATGCTGCAAGCAACTAAGACACCGAGAAGAACACAAGACTCCAACGGAGGAGCTTGGTCCAGGTTTAAGGAACAAACCTGTCCATTAAGGACTGCAATATCCAGTGGGGTGAGAAAAACTGCTTAATCTAGATGTTGCCCAGTCTAATAGGGTTGAAAGTTTAGACTGCATGCTTATATTTTATTTCTTTTGGTAACTAACTCTGACTTTTTGCCTATCACTTAATATCACTTAAAACTATCTTTTATAGTCAATAAATTTGTTTAACTGTTTATTTTACCAGTGAGTTTGTATGAAGTGTGTGACAAATCTGCTCAGGTTTTGCAAAGGCTGGTGTATGTCCACTTTCCATTGATGAAGTGGTGAACCAATTAATAAACCTGCACTGCCCGTCTTGAGTGCGATTCATGAGTGGCTCTGGGAGCATTCATGCAATCTAGCTGGGTGTGTGGGTCTCCACATGCTGTTATGCTGAGTGATCACAGCTCCTGAAGGGGTTTGCTGCTGGTCACTAGCGAGGCATTATGAGAGACATCCCAGGCTAGGGAGAGTTTAGGGGGCACAGCGGTCCCACAGTCCATGGGCTGCATCACAGGGATCCCGTCACACCTCCATATTTAGATGCCCAGCTTGAAACACTGTAAAGGCACCTGATTTCAAGGGGTTAGGTTCTCAGAATTTACCTTAAAGAAACTTGATTTTTGGAACCTCAGGCTCCCAACATCACCAGTCACTTCTGGAAATTTTCAGTCTTTGCCACTTTAATTTACTTTGGTGCCATCTATCCTAAGTGTAGAAAATATGGCAAATGCCAACCATGGTGATGGAAAAATTGCTGATTTGTTGCAATGATGCTCACTGTAGGCTTATGGATATTACAGAATTAATAGTGATTCCAGTCTTTTGCTGCCCTTTGAGGTATAATGGTCAAAGGAACAACTCTCTCAAATCAGGAATATCACTTCATCATTTTTTTCCTTATCCGTCGGGAGCTAAGCAATTACCTCTTGTATCACTAACAGTCTGGAGTGATCTGTAATCATACCTGATAAAAACAGATATAGTGTTCAGTCCTTGGATACTTGCCAACTGTAGATAAACAGCAGCACAAATAAAAACTACTTGCTCCGTTCTTATGTCAAAGCAGGACTGTTTTTAAGAGTCAAATTTGAAATATTTGGAGTCCAATACTGGAAGGTGCTGAGTATACTAAATTCCCACAGCAGCCAATGAGAATTGAGGGAGCTCAGCATTTTTACATTCGAAGTTAGGGTTCTAAAGCCATAAGCTCCTAAATAAAGTAGCCTAATCTTCAGAGATAGCATGCATCCAAATCAGCTATTGACTTCTGTTTGTGCTGAGTGCGATTGAAAAAATCAGACCACATTGATTTAGGCATCTGAATACAGATCTGGGTGCCCAGATTTATGCCCTCAATTTGGAAAATGTGGGCTTGGTTCTTAGTTTTACCAGTAAGTACTGTAGATACTTTGCAAGGATATTGTGAGTATTAACAAATGCTGTTTGCAAGGGAGTTAGAAAATGAAAAGTGCTAAACATTAATGTTATTGGTGCACAGGAAATTAGCCACACTGATTTCTTTTTTATTATTAATGGGAACTGTGCATCAAACACCCTTCACACTGCACTGAACATATAGCCCATTCAGTTCACCCGCATTAGTATAACATAATAGGAGAAAAGGCAATGTGAGGCATTGCAGCATCAATGTAACCTGCCATAATAGAGTGTCTCAAAAGATATTAGAAACTATTTTAAACAATTAGTCATCACTACCTATTCAAGCAGCAAGGATCTAATTCTCAAAAATGCAAGCAATGAACAGAAGCAGACAGAGAGTGACTGGGTAAAGGTCATATGGCATGGATCACTGGCAGTTCAAATTATTTTTGGATAGTTTGGCAGATCTCTTGGTGTATGACTTAACTTTGTACAGGTTACAGCACGAAATCCATTTTTGAAGACAGAATGTTTCACAGCATGAGCCAATGGCTTTCTAAGCTTAAAAAAATGGAACAGTTTGACTGTTCATTTTGTATAGGGGATTTCTTTAACATACAATCATTCCTTCTTCTATCTCTGGACAAAAAAAATGGTAAATTTAACCCTGTGTAATTAGATGTGGCAATGGGTAAGCAAGCGGTGAGCTCTGCTTTTATGTTAAACTCTGTTTGTTTTATTGTTATATCTTCCTCCTCAGCAATCCGTTTTACCCTGTTTTGTGTGTTTTATCCACACGTTGTGTCCCCTCTGACACCTAGGCTCTGATCCTGCAACTTGTTTCACTTGGTCAGTGAGCTTAAGGGTCAGCTTGTATAGAACAATTTGTAAGGAGAGGAGGGATTGTCTCCTTGTTACCTGTTTGTACGGTCCTTAGCACAATGGGAGCACTGCTTCCTGATTGGCATTCCGGGGCTCTACCATAACATAAATCAATAATAAAGTATAAAAACAGCTTCCACATCAAAATAAAAAGCTAATTACATAAATAACCTTCCCAAAGCTTATTTTAGCTGAAGTAGAATAAAGCCAATAATCAGCAATAAGAAATCTGGAAGGAGGCAGAGTAGCTTTCATTCCTATAATATATTGTCCTAATATATTGTCCCACATTGTCTGAAGTTATTACTTCATACCAGAATTCTTCCTCTGAACTTGGGGTGCTGAATTAAGGTGCAGGTAATCATCTTCATGGGCCTGGGATCCTGCTAGCTGAATAACTGCTTTCGGCCTGTCCTTCATAGCAGTGAGATGCCTGAGATGTTGTTGCTGTTAGTTACTAGGCTTGAACTTTCCAGGACCAATGAGCCACGAGGCTTTTGGAACTCGTGCCTCGTGTCAGCCCACCAAAGCCTGAGTTTGGTCACGCTATAAGGTGTATTCATTTGGTTTAGTTTTCAGCAATGTGTTGTTATTGGTGCCTGACAATTTAGCTGCTAATAGTACTGCTGTGAGTGGCTTAATATAATTTGTGTTACATTTGTAAAGAAGCAACAAGTTGCCATGGCAATACATGCTCTAGCTATCATTAAAATGAGTGATCACTGGGGAGAGGAGAAATATTAAAATGTTCTGTACCTGGAAAAACCTTTGCATTCCTATGAAATTTTGTGACTGCTCCTGTAGAGGCACTTGGATTACAAATTAAAGGCCAAATGCTCCCCTCCCTCACACACTGCAGAGCGGAGCAACTTTGTACTAATTTAATGAAAATGGCCCCAAGCCTGAGGCAGGAAGGGAGCCCAGCCTATATGGCATACTTTGTTCTCTATTGGCAACCTTCTTCTAGCATCTATATCAATCAAGACTCTATGGGTTTGAGATTCACTAACTGGTGGGGGAACGATGCTGAGAAGCATCTGGATTATGTACCATATTTCCTGGCTAACTGTGTGTACAGGAAATGAAGAATCAGCTACTGCTCATTCCCTCGACCCTGATTCAGAAAAACTTCCCAGTTCAGGAAAGGACTTTTTAAGCACATGCCTTAATCCCATCAAAATCAATGTGATTAAAGCATGTGCTTAGAGTTAAGCACATGATTAAGTGCTTTGCTGAATAGGGGCACTCTTAAGCCTGTGCTCAAGTGCTCTGCTGAGACAGGGTCATTGGGAAAGAGAGAGGGGATTGGTAAAGATGGCAACTTCCAGAGGGTAAACTTGAGTAGGAGCTCCAGCAGCCAGCAACTGAGACAGAGGAGCAGATATCAGGGGGAGATTGTTAGAAAAAAATCACAAGCAATCTCCATGACAAACTGACAAACCTAGTGATCAATATGCATTTCAAAGGACATCTTCCCAATGACAGTGCTAGAAAGGGGGATCACTTGATGATGACCTGTTCAGTTCATTCTCTCTGGGGCACCTGGCATTGGCCACTGTCGGAAGACAGGATACTAGGCTAGATGGACCTTTGGTCTCACCCAGTATAGCCGTTCTGATGTTCTTAAAGCTTTGCTTTAAATGAAAGGTGAGGGTCAGTTAGGTGGAGTGCAGTTTTCAGTATTCATTACACCTGTCATGGAAGTTAAACATATGCAAAGACCATCTTCAATAAGTAAAACCTTTGCTCTAATTCTCACTGACAGGTAGTGTACAAAAACAAGTGTGAAGTTTTTACCTCAAGTCATTCTTGATTTATGACTGAACATAAGCAGTTAGCAGTTTTCTAGAAGGGAAAAAAAACAATTGTTTTTCAAAATCTCATGAATCAAAAAGAACTCGACCAATTAACTTCCCTATTTTCCAAACAGATTTGGTCAGAGATGGCACATGAGAACTTTTATGTGAAGAGGAAACTTTTTCAGCCAGGTGCTGCACTGTGAGCTGATTAAAATGGACAATACTGATTAAAATTATTAATTGGGAATAAGAGAAAAGTTCTGAATGTCTCTGTTTAATATTTACTAATCTTAAACAGTATCTAAACTATGTATCTGTAGTGGCTTAGTCACCCTCCATTTTAATGTGGGGGCCAGATTGTGTCCCCCAGACCTTCATGCAGAAATCCAACCCGATTGCTGATTTCCTCTTTCCAGCATGGAAAGGATAGATGGGGTCAATTGCCTACTGACAACTTCCCTTCTCCCCCCCCCACCTATGGCACCATAGAGGTCTCTGCCTAGAACTCTGACATACATGCGGGGGGAGGGGGCAGAGAAAGATAGTGGGGACATGAGGTGGAGTGTGCACATTATTTATTCCCCTGCAAATGTTGCAGAGCTTGCCTGGAACAGGTGGTACAGCCTGGGACTTCATTACCCTTTCATGTGTTGGGGAACCCCCTTTTAATGTGGGTTCAAGGGGTAGTCATGCCCAGGGAACATCTTGGGTAATGCAGCTCGGTTGAAGTTGTTGCCAGGGAACATGCATCATGGCACAAAGCCAATGCAGAATAGCAATTCTCACAGATGTTTCCTCTCTCACAGCCCCCTCCTACTTTGACAGAGGGTGATGCTGTCTTCTTTTAGTGTCTCAAGCATTCTTCCATCCTTTTTAATCCTAAACCTATCCTGCTTAAGCATACTGTGAATGTGCAAGCAATAAATGATAATAAATGTAAGCCTCTGAAGTGCCTATCTAAGTCTTGCAGTGAAAACTGCCAGGCACAATATTTTATATGTGGAACAATCTGAGTTGTGGATAACAAGAGAACTGAATTTTAATTTATATGTAAAACAAAGATTGAGGTTGAAAAAAAAAAGTCAAACAGGCTTAGGTAGAAAAATGGATAAGCAAGATTTTTTTTTTCTGTTTATCTCACTGCAGTGCCACTGGTACTATGTTTGAATAGTAAAAGTAACTGGAGCATAAAATTAATAATTTTCTCCACATTCATTTAAAATTGTTCTTCCTTGCAGATGTGTAAAGATTTGTGTCAATTCTCATTTTCCTTAAGCCATGCCCAGTTATCCCAATCAGACATAACAGAAAGTGAACATGTGTGTATTAACAGACAAAAAACTTTGTTAAAAGTACGTTAAAATTCCTACTGGGTGTGTGTACACACACACACACACACACACACAACCATTACATAAAAAAGCAAACAAGACAAAATCAACATTTAAAAATATGCAAATGAACAGTTACAGGAGGAAAATATATATTTAAGTATCCTCATAGACCTATGATGTCTGAGAAATTTACACACGTAAAAGATCACATTTCATTAATCAAAACCAATTTTAAGTCTTTCCACATATCACCCTAACATCAACCTATAGCTCAGAAACCCTGTACATCCACCCACCCACCCTATACCATATATATTTCCAGTGTGGGCCACAACAACTCACAAACCACCACAAATCTATCACTTATGAGCCTCAGACTAAAGCCTCCAACCATTGTCTAGTCTACCCAATGATTATTAGTCAGAGACACCAACATTTTGCTACTTATCCTTTATATACTGACTAGAGATTACACACATATCCAATCAACTATGGTCAAGAGTTCACATGTCATATATCATTCTCCATATATAGTCCAGAAACACTTTTTGTCCATCCACTATTCCAATGTTAGACAGGAAAACAAAAAATCTACACTGTCCATCATCCCTTTATAGACCAGAAGTTCCATTATACATCCCACCCATCCATATCTGAGTCAGTGACCCCTATCGTTTAGATACTGATTGTGTACCCACTTCCATCCAACATGGACTCAAAACAGCCCATTCATCATGCCATGCTAAAACCAGGCCACTGCAAAAATGTATATTTGGATGTATTACATTTGAATTTGTAGTAAACATTTTTACAAATTCCATGTTGTGGGTGTATAAACCTAACAGCATTCCAGTGCAAGAAGGCAAAGGGATCACTGGTATCTAGTAGTGAGTTTCAGCTGGCCTGTTCTGTGTATCCCAGTTCATTAACTTCATAAACTATATCTGAGAGGTATCATGTAAAGTATTATTGCATGTTGTGGGATGGTAAATGCCCAAAGGAACACACAAATATGACAAAAATGTGGAACTAAACTGTGTTTGCCAGACAAATCTGGGGAGTGTGTAAACAGGTTCCTTCCGACAAATGACAAAATGATGCCTCCAGCCAGGAGTCAGAGTCAATTAGCAATCACAAGTCTAGTGGCCATTTATTTGCATCAGAGAGGACAAGAACAGATGAAACTGTATTTTAGCAATCATCAGTGGGGGAAGAAACCAGACTGCACCAGACTATGTCTCCTTCCTCATAGCTTGAATGAACTTTATTTTCGGGGGCAACCTTCAGAAGAATCCATTTCCAAAGTTCACTGGACTATAAAAGAGAGAGGCACCTAGGAAGATAAGGGGAACCACCACCCTGTATTTCTCTGGAAGGTCCTAACTGACAGTCAGTCAGCCATGCTGGGCAAAAAGTGATGGGTGAGAAACCATCTCAATCAAAGGTTGTACCTTGCTAGATTAAGTTTAGACTTTTAGATGTTTGTTTTCACTTTCATTTGCTTGTAACCATATCCACTTTTATTTCTTTTACTTGGCATCACTGTTGTTAATAAAATTGTTTTCCTTTTAATCTAAATCCAGTACTGCATTTGAATTGAAGTATTTGTTAATTCCAGTTAATGTGGCAAGCTGTTGGGTATTCACTCTTTAGAGGAGCAAATGAACCTTATTATTCCTCTCAATGGTCCAAGAAAGGGCTGGACATTGCGGAGGATATAGTTTGGGGAAAATTTGGGACTGGGTGTGTGTTGAAAGTCACTTGGATACTAGTAACCAAAGCTGGTCAGTATCAGAATGTGTCTCAGGTGTAACAAGCAGGCAGCTGGGATCACAGTGCTGAGTTACTGCTGCTTAACACACAGGCTCTCAGTGCCTGCTTGTCCGCTGGCTGTCAGTGTTCAGGCAGTGAGCTACAGCAGCAGAGCATTTAAGGAACCCAGGGTTACAGGGCAGGCGGTGACACAATGCCTCACTAGTTTGGACTGCACCCCAGAACATGACAGGGTATTACTGTGTAACTATAACCCTGTCAGATGTATTCTGGACAGCTATACAGGGTGACAGAAAGATAGGTTATAAATCACAGAATGTTTAAATCATTTAATTCATCAGTTACCTATGATAGGTTTTTCACTGTTCTTTTGATGTGTTCCTTAGCTAAAGTACAAACCCAAGAATTATTATATACTTATGAGTCTTATTAGCCAAAACAGCTTTAAAGTAGATAAGAAATGACAGAAAGTAAAATAATGATGAGTGTTCACAATATCAAAAATTGAACTCCACATGGGATGTTACAATTTTCAACAGATAATAAATCAGTTGAATTCAAGGTCTTATCAAAATCTTATTACAAAGGCACATTTTTATCCTAATTCTACACTAATCTGGACAGGGTGTTTTGCTATTAATGTGGAACTATAGATCCTTAAATATAGATCCTTATTTACTTATAATCATGTTTATATGCTGTGATAAATGAAGTGTGTGGGGGCGAAGCAGCTCCCTTTGATGGACACCCAGCCAGCCAGTTACCTGTAAAATCCCTCTTGGTAGCTGTTCTCTACTTGCTTTATTTGCAAAGGTTTAAAAAGTCCCACAGGTAAAGAAAAAAAAAAAAGCAGGCACCTGACCAAAAGAGCCAATAGGAAGGCTAGAACTTTTTAAAATTGGGAAAGAAACTTTCTCTTTGTCTGTTGTTCTCTCTGGGCTGAAGAGATGGGGCACCAGGAACACTGTGTAAAGTTTGAACCAGATATGAAAATCATCAGATTATATCTAGAACTACTTTTAACAACCCAAATATGTAAGTAAATTAGGAATGTTTAGGAAGACGTGATTAGGTTTATTTCTGTTTATTTTTTAAGACGTGTGGACTCCTCTGTGCTAACCCCAGATGCTTTTGTTTGCTTGTAACCTTTAAGCTAACCCCCAAGAAATCTATTTTTGGTGCTTAATTTTTGGAATTGCTCTTTTAAAATCTAGCAAAAGCCCAAGTTCCAGATGTATTTGCTTCCTCTTTGTTTTTAATAAAATGTACCTTTTTTAAGAACGGGATTGGATTTTTGGTGTCCTAAGAGGTTTGTGCGTGTTGTTTGATTAGCTGGTAGCAAAAGCTAATTTCCTTTGTTTTCTTTCTTACCTCTTCCCCGGAGGGGGGGTGGGTGAAAGGGCTTGAGGGTACCCCACAGGGAGGAATTCCCAAGGGCTCCTTCCTGGGCCCAAGGGTGGTTTTTTTGCATTTGGGTGGTGGCAGTGTTTACCAAGCCAAGGTCAAAGAAAAGCTGTAACCTTGGGAGTGTAATACAAGCCTGGAGTGGCAAGTATTAATTTTTAAAATCTTTGTGGGCCCCCACCTTCTGTCCTCAAAGTGACAGAGTGGGGATTCAGCCTTGACATATGCCAATGGAATTATGGGATGGTTCATGTCAGTTCAGCTGAACAAATCTAAGTAGAATTTAGAAAGTTAATGATCAAAGACTGGTAATTCAGTTCAAAATTACTTTGCTGAAACAGGGTGGCTCAACTCTGAGCCAACCCCGATTACAGAATGTGGGAGAGAGATCAGGGTGATTGTCCTATTAAAAGCAGAAGAAGGCTCAGATGAATGGGTTCTCAGCTCAGCATTGAGAAACTGCAGTGTTTGAAAGGCTCCTACGAGAAGATGCTAAGACCAAGGGAGCTATGACACAGAGGCTCTGTAGTGAACAAGAGGATCCTGATTGAGACACTGATTGACAGAATGGTTTGAGGCTGGAAGCAGAGGGCTGAAGAAGACTGAGCTTCAGCCAAGTAAAGCCTGTGTGTACTCAGGGCCGGCACGACCTATTAGGTGACCTAGGCGGTCGCCTAGGGCGCTAAGATTTCGGGGGCGCCGGCGCCCCGGTCGTCGTCAGTATTTTGCGGGCGGGACCTTCCGCCACCTCTGTCGGGGGCGGCATTTTGGGAGCGGGACCTGGCAGCGCTCCTGGCGGGGGGGCGCGGGGAGGGCCGCCCACAGTAATGGGGGGGGCACACAGGGGAACCGCTCCCCGCCCCAGATCACCTTCGCTCCGCCTCGTCCGCTGAGCACACAGCCCCCGCTCTAATTCTCCTCCAATCGGCGCCGCAAGCCTGGGAGGGGAGGAGAATTAGAGCAGTGCCGGCATGCTCATCGGAGGAGGCGGAGCGAAGGTGAGCTGGGGCGGGCTCCTTGGGCAGGGTTAGCTGCAGCGGGGGGGGGGG
>QXTE01000060.1:3617279-3759963 GCA_003942145.1 Platysternon megacephalum | reverse complement strand
CCCCGGGCGGGGTTAGCTGCGGGGGGTGGGTGTAGCTGCAGAGCGGGGGGGCTCTCCGGGTGGGGGATGGCGGGCGGGGTTAGCTGCCGCGGGGGGGGGCTCCTCTGGTGGGAGGGGTGGGTGGGCGGGGTTAGCTGGGTGGGGGGGCGCAAGGCCCTGTGTGTACTAGGCCCTGCGCCTACTAGAGACCCTTGACTGGGAAAAGGGTTTGAGTATCTGGAAGCCTGAAAGATGTTCCAGAGGCAGCTGGCCCTGTTACACTTGTCCAGGTGATACTTATAGCCAAGCTTTCCCACTTACACATGCAAAATCATCACATATTAAATGTAAAACAAAATATACAGGCAATAATTTTGAATATATTTAATGGTTTTGGAATTGTACCAGTAAGCATTTGTCACTTTAAATAAAATACAAGATCAAATCTCTAGCCTACAAGCCAATTCAGAGATTCGTCCTATTTTTTCTAAGAAGCTGTGAATTCTTTTGACCACAAAATCTGTTTATTCGTAGGCTTAACTTTTTGAAACACTCAGGTTTTCTCATAGTAACTTTTGCAGTAGGGAAAGAGACCCCTGTTACAAATGGTACTAAGCTTAGTTAGTGTAATGAGTTTATCCTGACTCAATGCTGTCTATTACTTACTGATTTAGACAACTAAGACTACACTTGTTAAGGAAATACAAGTGCACATCATACATTGTAGTTAGGACAGGTCTATACTATAAATTTATATTGCTATAATGAGGTCACTCCGGGATGTGAAAAATTCACACCTCTGGGTGACATAGTTACATTGAACTAACCCCTGGTGTAGACATCTCTATGTTGACTGGAGGGCTTCTCCCGTTGGCATAGTAGCGTCTTCACCAAAGCACTACACCAGGGCAGCTACACCGGTGCTGGTAGACAGCATTTTAAGTGTAGACATGCCCTTATTCAGAGGGTTTTAGCTCAGGTACATACCCTCTGAGAAGCATTTAATTGAACATGACCAAGGTGTGGGGAAACAACACATGTATAAAAGTATTTTGCTGCTTAGCCATTGCAATGAAGGCAGATTCTTCAGTTCAGTTTCATAGCTGCAATGACTGATTTCTTGAGATTGAGCTCACTGAGGTGATTCACTCATGTTTATGACAGTTGTATTCCTATTCTCTTTCTGGTTCTCCCAGCAGCATCCTTCTTGGCAAAACTGATGTGAACCAGTCAGAATGTAACCCATGCTTCTGGTGAAGATTTGAAATGTCCACCCACAACATGAATTTTGTCCCTTATCATCCATGAGAAAAATGAGGTATCTCCTATATGTCTCTTTGCAACTTTGTCTGGAAAACTCTGGTATCTTCCTGCAAAACATCTTTTGTCAGTTTGTATAAGACATGTTGAACCATATGTTAAATACCTACTGGTTTAGCTCCAGTCAGTAACCTACACCCGTCAGTTATCTTCTGTGGACTCCTTTGCAGTGTGGTCCTTTGGCCAACTTTGAACGACTCCATGCTCTCCATCGTCTTTCCATCAGCACTCAATTGTCTGCAGAAGTGTCCATTTTGGAGTTAGAACAGATTCTATATGTAAAATCCATACACACTCCTTGATGGTTCTGTTATTGTTTGGTACTTCATCATGCAGCAATACAAGTCATTTAACTCATTTGTTTGGCCCATCTCTAATACGATATTACAACTGATGAATACAAAACAGCTGTACACACCTCTGTACCAATACTTGATTATTCCTTACACTTCAGTGATAAGATAAGTAGGCTTTATATGTGAAACTCTCTCTGTGTAACTGCCAATCAGGTCCTGGGGTCTTATAAAAATTTGGCTGGTTCACCTTAAAGATTAATAATTCAGATTGGCTTCTCAACATAACATTTGAATTTATCAGCTTTAATTAAGGAAAACAAACATCTTGTTAGATATATATTTGTTAAAATCAGTTACATATTTCCTATTGATCCATTTCTATTTAAAACAGACAGTGTTTGCAATATATTTTAGTCAGGTTGCCTATGCAACAAAATTTCCTCTGACTGAAGGGGGTCTGGTATCAAATGCCCATCAATAGCTTTAATTTTCTGATATAGATTCTTAAATCTTAAACAACACTGTTTAGATTTTTTTAACTAGTAATAAATTATACCTTATGATAGTATAGCAAATATAGCTTGATCTGCTGTATCTCTACTACAAATTTATAGGTATAAAGCATTTAAAATAGAATAAAAAATAAAAGGAAGAAATTATTCCACAGTTTATCAAGAGTTTATAGTTGAGCTTTGCTAGTTGGATGTTGTAGTTATTTAACCTACATTTCCTCTGTGTGTGTAGGGTGACCACTTTTGTTGGATGGAAATGAGGGAAAGCCACATGAAAAATAAGGGACAACACTCTTTTAAGGGAAACTTTAGGGAAACACCATTTTCATTAGCATACCATGTATTTTCCTCAAGTGTGCATGGTATACTTGAGGGCAGTAGAAATGTAATTATCATGAGTTTCAATTTAATGTTTTAAAAGGGTACTTATCAGATTTAATACATTTCAATATACACCTCTACCTCGATATAACACTGTCCTCGGGAGCCAAAAAACGTACTGTGTTATAGGTGAAACCGTGTTATATCGAACTTGCTTTGATCCACCGGAGTGCGCAGCCCCGCCCTCCTGGAGCACTGCTTTACCGCATTATATCCTAATTCATGTTATATCGGGTGGCGTTATATCAAGGTTGCGGTGTACCTTAAAGTAAGGGATGGGTGGTCGCCCTCGCAGACAAATCAATGAAATAATTTATGGTCCTTTAAATAAGAGAAGGGTGACCACTCATCTGTGTGAAACATACAAAAAGCATCTGTGGTTTAACATGCCTTAAAGCAGTGCTTCTCAACCAGTGGTATGCATACCCTGGGGGTACGCAGAGGTCTTCCAGGGGGTGCATCAACTCATCTACATATTTGCCTAGTTTTACAATAGGCTACATAAAAACCACTAGCAAAGTCAGTACAAACTAAAATTTCATACAGATAATGACTTGTTTAAACTGTTTTATAGACTATACACTGAAATGTAAGTATAGTATTTATATTCCAATTGATTTTAAAATATATGGTAAAAATGAGAAAGTAAGCCATTTGTCAGTAATTGTGTGCTGTGACACTTTTTTGTATTTTTAGATCTGATTTTGTAAGCAAGTAGTTTGTAAGTGAGGTGAAACTTGGGAGTATGCAAAACAAAGCAGACTCCTGCAAAGGGTACAGAAGTCTGGAAAAGTTGAGAGCCACTGCTTTAAAGTCTTAGGCCTAAGTTAGGCCAAGTATTTTGGCCTATGTGTGGATGTCTATAACACTGTTAATTAGCTCCATATTTTCTGTATCAATACCAAACTCTTATCTGGAGCCTCTCAGCAGTAGATCTCAAAGAGCTTTATAAAGGAGCTCAGTATCATTCTCACAATATTATGCATTCTTTAGACCATACAATACGATGTTTTAAATGTGTGCATTTGTTTCTAAACATTAGACCTGGGTAAAACACTTGCTAATAACCACTTAATTCCACCTTATTTTCTTCACATGTATGTGCATACATTTCTAAGAGGATATTTAGCTACATGATAAACTTGCAAAGATAGTCGCAAGATGTTTTTGACTTGGGGCAAACAAATTTATGTTAGACACAAGTCAAGATTTAAAATCATGGTAACTGTTCAAGGATGTGTCACCTTAAAACAGTGTGAACAATTTTCTTTAAAAAAGTTTGCAGAACAATTCTTAACTCTCAGAGTAAAGCTAACAATCTGTAGGCCTAGCCAAATTTGCAGGCCAAAATTATAAGATCAAAAATAGGACCTCTATTGGATTTTGGTTGCCAGTGTAACTATTGAGGGGCTATTATCTCTTTCTCCACAGTAACGGAGATTCTAGATGAAGGGAAATGTTTTTCTATGGACCAGTGAGTGTGTGATGCAGTTATCACTTCCTGCTTGCAGGCTGGCTCATAGTTTTTAGCAATTGTTTTGGAAGGACTCCACCCAGCTGGTAAAGATTGGAATAGAATCATACCAATGTAGGGCTGGAATGGACTTTGTGAGATCAGATGATCCATCTTTCTGTGCAGAGGCAGTTCCAAGTATACCTAGAACAACTAAATTCTTCCTTCATCTGAAAGTTGATGTGAAAAATATTCCACCATAGTAATAAAATCACACAGAATAATAAATAGTGTTTGAGTAAAGAGTCCTAGCATAACAGTATTTAACTGTCCTTGATTACTTTTATTCAGACGATTTTTTCACATCCTGATAAAACAGAATATACACAGGAAATCAAAATCAAATCAAATCAGTAAAGCCATAATTAGGGTGAGATCACCACTTTCTGATTGATTGTGCTGCCCCAGAAGAAGTCCCAAAGCAGACTGTATTTGGAGAGTCATAATCTACCTCCCAGCTTCTGCCTGTAGTAGGGCAGAAGTAAACTGTGCTTGGCCTTCATCTGATGCATCTTATGGAACCCAGTGTGCTGGTATAGCCGCATTGGGGAACACACTGGGAATGTGGAACCAAGACATCACCCAGTCCTTTCCCCATACTATCCCAATCACCTGCCCAGGGACAGAAATAGCAGCTCTGCAGAGCCTTCTTCTCCACCTGCATTATGCCCTATGGTACAGATAGACAACACTCAGCTGCACAGGGCTAATGACAACCTAGTCTTCTGTAGTGTCCAACTTACTGCTGGACATATACACAGTCAAAAGGGTAAATTATATAACTATTTAACCTTGAGTGAGGTGTAATACTTTCATAGGCTCTTTCTCTTTCACACCCTTATGCCAAAGTACACTGGCAGAAGTTGGTGGGTTTTTGTTTTGTTTTTCGTGTGCATTCTGTGTCAGGGGCTCTCAACTTGGGGATTTATTTCTTCCACTTGGTCCGAACTAGTTTGTATCTGTTGAATATTGGGGTAAGGTAGAAAGAGGGTGAGCACTGGTTTGTATGGGTATCCTTTCCTAATTGTTCTGGTGTTTTTTTGCTACCTAAGAGCTGAGGACAAATGACTGGTTTATGAATCTCTTCAAAGTTTGTATTTTTATTATTTTTTGTGTTTTAAAAAAAGCTAGAGCACAGTATAGATGTTTTATATAATATCTCCAGCTCAAAAAGAAAAGCAGAAAATTACAAAGGAAGCAGAATCTAGGAAACTTTACAGGATGCAATATGCTCTACAGCAGCTCATCAAAAGTGTCAGCCCCCATTAGAGGATCAATATAATCACCTGCAGCATCCTTATAGCAGGACTTATACCTGCAGCATAAGTAGAATTTGGACAAAAGAATATCTGTCAAACATGTTCACACCAAAGCCACAGAGGCTGTAAAGTCCTCCTGCATATGAACACAGCTTATATTAACACATGCATAACAACCCTCCAGAAGCAGAAGTTTAATCAGCCCCGCAAATGCCATATGGATCATAAAAAAGGAAACGGAATGTAGTCTATTTTCAGATTAAAAGGTTGTATCCATGCTATACATGCTGTCCAGCTGAAATGCATAGTTTATCTACAGAAACAAACATCTTCAAGAATATACTCTTTGCTAAAAAAACACAAAGGCTGAAGAAATATTGTTAATATTTCTAAAAAGTCTGATACTCTCTAGAAGTATGCCTATAGCAGGATTCTTGTCTCTTAAATTTGGTTTATATTGGAACTATACCCAGATATATTTGTTTCACACCTAGTTGTTAGATTTTTAAAATAGTCCAGTTGTGCTGAGTATGGTTAGGAAAATTGTTGTTCCCAGGTAGCAATTTACAGTCAACAATTGGTTTGGCTGCTAAAGACATGAAGCACTCTTTGTTTTAGACAGCAGCACATATCCCTGGATGTAGAGGCCCAGATCATCCTGTTGATCAAACACTTTAATATATATTTTATCTCAGATATGTACATGAAACTGCAGAATAAAAAATAATAAAAATATAGGCACAATAAATCAGAACTGTTGAAAGTGTACGGAAAACTACTAATTACAATTTTGGCAGGGTATTTCAGAGGCTAACTAGAGGCATTTTGGCTCCTCTAATCTGTGAATGTTTATGATTTTGCCATATAAATATTTATATCTGTTATGATTCATCATGGTTGCTTTTACACCTTTTTCACTTTTACTGTGCATTTCACAGACATACATAAAGCAGTGTGTTGTTACAGGTGTTCACACTACCCAAGCCATGTGTACACTCCTTTTAAAGTTGCAGAGCTACGGCAAAAAAGATCAAATTAAATGAGGTGTAGATGGAAGCCAAGCCAATATAATGGCAGGATGAGCTGAGTTCCGCTGAGCAGAGTGAGACACTAGGGCCTTTTAGAACAGTGTACTCTCCAGCTGTCACAGTAGGGGAAGAAAAGAATCATCTCTTTATATTACGTGTTCTGGATCTGATGTATTCCAAGGTCTGCAGACTTGATCACCTTGTTGCACTTTAATTCCTAGCACATTAAATCAACCCAGCATGCTTTATGACCATATTACCTACTAACCACTTCCAGCTATGAGTTACCATTTAATTTAATCAGAATGAATTTTCCAGTGCAGAAGAAGCTATTTTCCTGTGGCAGAGTAATAGCAAATCTAGAGGGGAAAAAAATACACTGGATATTACAGTTCCTAAAGAGGAAAAAATGGGACGGTAAGAGAGGAAATCAATGCTATTACTTTTGATGCTCTTTACTTTTAAATTCAGAATAGATAACAAAAAATGTTTCTGACACTATTCAGTATCAGGTGATCCAATTAATTATTTATAAAGTATGTTTTAGCTTTTTTATACTAAAAACATATTATCTATGTATAAGTCTTAAATATTTTACACAAAACATGCTTCCTTTGCACATCTTCAGTAGAAGGACCTGTCAACATCTATTTTAATAGCACCTAATTTTTACTATACAAGTTGTTGTAATAGTGAGTTTGAGGTTTCTATTGGTCCACACTGCACCAAAAATCAAAACTCCTTTTCCTTCATAAAATCCTGACTGTTCTTACAAATTGTGAATTTCCTAGGTAACTTGAATCATAGTACAGATTAAAGCCTGATCCAAACCCAATTGAAGTTAATGAGTATTGGCATCTGTAGGTTTTGGACCAGTCCCTAAGGCCCCCATCATCCACACATGTGAATAAATGTACATGTCTGAATAGTCCCATTGAGGAAGCATTTTCTCTTAGATGCAGTTATCACTTTGTTAATGTTGTAGCTACTAAAATAAAAGGATACATCAGTTCACAATGAAACTCAAGGAAGGAAATTCCATTAAAAAAGTTGTTCTCTGAAACTGTTTTAAAGTGTGTGTATTCTAAAATATCTGCCATTTTTAAGAGAAAACAATTAAGAAGTTTGCAAAGTGGGTTTTGTTTACCTGTCAGCTAACTTTGCTTATGACTGTGAGTCCTTCCTCTCCTCAGGTACTTGGAACCAAATTCTAACTGCATGATTACAATTTGGCAGATGTATGGTATCTAGTGAGTGCTTCAACAACTGGAGTATCTACACTACCATTGAAATATTTACTCCCAATTTAGAGAGGTAACATAGGCCCCAGAGGAACAAAGGAAGAAATAAAACTATCTTCCTTTTAACACTTCCTCTCTCAAAGCAATATTTAATGTGGTTAAAGAACCTCTCTCCTCTCTCCCAGCATGGTCTCTAGTGGGTGGTGACTGGAGAGAAGCCTGGTATACTGGTAGGCTTTTCTACATAAAAAGCATGAGATTACCCATGTCATAAGCAGCCTTCAACAAATCCATTAGTTCATTTAGAAGAATTTCAGTGCTACATAAATCTCATTTGTAGCTTCCCTCTCTTTAGATTAGAGATGGTTTGTCTGTAGTACTTGACAAGACTTTAGGAAGTCTCTTAGATTGAATACACTATTGAGAAATGTATTGAATTTCCTTAGCACTCTATTTATTTACCCTTCTATTATTGTCATTAAGGAACTGACATATAACACACCTAATATATTTTTCAACAGAGCTAATACATATTCTCTTAAATCTATCTTCCAGACATTGGTTAACAAGTACTAAAGGGTTTCTGCTGTTATACTGCCAGCTTTTCTTCATCTTCTTTGTTCTTATAAAGCGCCTAGAGCTCTGTAATTTCCTGACAATCTTCGTAGACATAGCTTTCTTACTTCTCTATGATCAAAATGTTTGTTTCACTAGCTAGCTGTGTAACAATTTTGTCATGACTTGAAAGCAATACTTCTCTAGGCAAAATTGCTGTAATAGTAGTCTTTAACTACTCTGTTGATTAATGCTCAAATTGTACTTCTTAGGAGCTCCAGTCTTTAAGTATGCACTATCCTTTCCAATGCTGCACAGTGGGAGAAGTGCATAATTTGGATTATTACTAATGTCACAGGTGTGTCCTATTCTCTGAGTCTAGCCATATGCTGGGTTAAGAGGGCTATTAATAAGAGGATTCATTTTAGCTAATTGTAATTAAAAGCATTAATTATTTAATGATGCTACCATCAGCCCTTTAGTGAGACTTTATTATGTATCTAGTGCAGAGGACCGTTTTAGCTATTGTTGGTAACATACAAGAACAGAGCAGTATTAGGCTGAACACTCCTTTTTGAACTCCCTTATAACCAAAGTTTGCTAGTTAGAAGGGTAGTGTAAAACACAAGATAGGTATGGTTCAGTTTGTACATCTGTGATCCAGGGGGCTCTGGCTTCTATAGCATAATCCCTTCTGGAGGTGCTGGCTCTGCATATTGTGAAGAGGTGGGGACTGAGGGGTCTATGGACAGCGGTTTGCTGAGGTTCCCCAGAAAAGATATATCTTTGGGTAAAAACCCTCCTTTGTACCAACACGAAATGAATTTTATTCAACTCAAATGGCTATTAGGTGAACATTTAAAATAGTGTAGATCTCAGGCAGTTCACAGAAGGGGTATGTTCAATGGAGGTGTTTCCAGTTATTCAATCTTGGGTCTTTATCGCCCCTTAATCAGTGGCCAGCTTAAATTAGAACAGATTCAGGGCTGCTGTACTTGATTCTGGTAGGCAATGGTCACCCCCAGGGGAGTTTTGGCAGTTGAGAATTGCCAAGTTTTAGGGATGCTCTGACTATTCCTCCTTTTCCCCATTAATACCCACTGTGTCAGGGAACCAGATGGGGATGGCACAGAAACAGACACAATGGCTTTATACCACACAAATTCTCTTAGTCATGGGGAATCCTCAGATGACCTATTAAAGTAGGCGTAAGGACACCTTATGCTTCCAAAGCACAAAGCACCTGGAGTGGTGCTGAGGCTCTTGCCCAATGTGTATATATACATGTTTGGCATGACATGAGATAAATTAGGAAAGGTGCGTTAGTTATATTAACTTTTTTTTTTTTTAAAATATGCATTTATATACAACCACTGTCTGATCCAAATGTGTAACTTGAACTATTTGCAGTTACTGGAAGTGGAATTTGTAAATAATTTATTACCCGCAAATCTGTAAATTGAAGATTTCTGCATTTCAAAGTCATATTTACCGTCTTCTGTCTTCAGAATAAAGACTGTCATAAGTGCACAAAAATGGATTGCTAGAATGCTACACAGAAATACTGATCCATAGTCTTGAAGTTAGATGAATGACTAGAAAGATAAGCTGAAAATGCGACTCATAATTCTATGACAATAGGCCTCTGAAGTAAACCCTAGAGATGATCCTTATTCATTAGTAAGCACCCACTATATGACAATCATATTGGTATTTAGAGACAATCCACATTTCCAAGTCCAAAGTACATATGAGTTTTGAATGAAATATTTCAAAACCTGCCAGAGAATGAATATTTAAAAGTGCCAATGTATACAATATTGTCACATTATGTAGCATGATACTTGTGTAGTTTTTCACCTTCACGGTTCTCAGCAAGCTGAAGATTTGAAAATTTAGCCATTCTAAAACCAGAAAGATTTTCCAATGAACTTTCATTATCCCTACATCATTATAATTCTATCTTCTTCTTCAAGGAGTGTCCCTATGGATGCTCCACTGTAGGTGTGTCTGTGTCACTACACTGCTGATTGGACAGCTTTGGTAACAGTGTCCATTCAGCCCGTGCACATGCTGCTCCTCGCCTGCCATGAGTCTAGAAAGCATGGACAGGAAAACCCTCCTCAGTTCCTTCTCAACTGCCCCTGGCTAGAGACTGAGCCCTAGCTGTCTGTTCGTGGATCGTTAGCTTTTCAAATTGCTAATTTTTAGCTTCCTTGAAGCATTTTCTTTGTTACTTTGTATTTTATTTGGCCATGCCAAAGAAAGAAAGAAAGAAAGAAAGAAAGAAAGAAAGAAAGAAAGAAAGAAAGAAAGAAAGAAAGAAAGAAAGAAAAAAAAAGAAAAGGGCTTGTCTCCTGCCAACCCCGGTTGGGGGGGCACCCCTGGACAAGGGTGTGCCCGGCTCCCCAGGTTCAAAGTGCCTCAGTTGCAAGGAATCTATCCCAGTGACTGATGGACACTTAGTGCATTCGCTGCCCAGGAGAGAAGCACATTCCACAAAAAGTATGGCTTGGATAAGCAACTGAAGCCCAAATCGAGGAATGACAGAGAGTTAAACCTCAAACTCCTACTCGTGGAATCAGCCCTTCAATCCCCGGTGTCCTGGCAGGAGCTCTCCCGCAACCCTCTACTTCGAAGGGAGGTGAGCCGAGAAAGATGAACCACTCATGTAAGGCCTCTAAGAAAAGGTCAGTGAGTCCCTGTAGAGAGCCTCGATTGAGCTGAAAGTGATCTCTGGCTCGATCAGTATCATTGGTACCGACAGCACCGAAGCAGTCTAAATCTGGTACCCAGCGCATGCGCAATACCGACCCAACAGAGCAAGTCGGACTGCCTAAAGACCAAATGGGTGTGGGCAAAGACTCACAGGTATTGCAGGGATGTGAAAAACAAAGAAGGTCCACCCCGGAGAAGGCTCCATCAGTATGGACATTGGCACTGGTACTGACCCCAGTGCACCAAGCACCGACTGATCTCGCTACCAGGTCCGTATCTC
Organism: Platysternon megacephalum; assembly: GCA_003942145.1. Lineage (NCBI taxonomy): Eukaryota > Metazoa > Chordata > Testudines > Platysternidae > Platysternon > Platysternon megacephalum. Next base: position 3,748,881 of record QXTE01000060.1, on the reverse strand, counting down.
CGACCCCATCAGTGCAAGCCTCTCAGCATCAACAACTACCTCGGGTGCCAGTGCCATCTGCACCGCCAGATTTCTGGTGTGTGATTGATCTTTCGGTGTCTGACACACCAGACTCACCCCTACTCAGTACGACAGCCCTAGTATTGAGTCCACCAGTGCCCTGGATTCACCAACATCTTCCTGCCATGCACCGTCCTTCTCATCGTTGGTGTAAGAAAGTGAGTGAGAGGACGTGGGTTCCCACTGCTCTTCTCACCCACCATATGGGGTTCAGTTTCACTATGGACATCAGGCTTATCCCCCCGATCCACAGCCTCCCTGGTTTGGTCAACCTACCATCGGGCCTCTGTCGATCACAATGGCCATACTGGGATCCTTGGCAGGCTCAGAGACAACAAGCCTCCCATGCCTCCAGGGTGGCATACCAGCAAACAAGGAGATACCCTCTTCAGCCATGGCTTTGAGTGCTGACAAACCCCCTTGTGATGGGGCATGACTCACCACTGTGGCGCCTCCTGCTGGCTTCTCCTGGGAATCAGTTTAGTTCTCCAGTGTGCCCTTGTCTGGTGATGTCTCGCCGCCATCACTTCTGCTCCAGGAAGCGAGTTGTCCCAATGAATACAGCATCCTCTTCAGGACACAGCCCTCTGGCTGTGTCACACTCTGTTCTCCCCCTTCCTGGGGAACGGCAGTCCACTGTTCAGCCACTTCCTCTGTGATGAGTAGAGGCCGGAGAGGATGGGGGAGGGAACCCAGGCCCGGGCCCACCCACTACTCTGGGTCCCAGCCCAGGGATCCTGAAAATGGCAGCCATGTGCGGTGTCCCCTCTAACCCCACAGTCTACTTCTCTGGGCCACTTCCACATAGCCCCAGCACCTTCTCCGCCCTTGTCTCATGGCCCCAGCATGTCAGCAGTCAGCCAGGAGCTCACCCTCGCTCCCCTGATCCTGCCCAGCTCTGCTCTATCCAAGGTGCTAGCTGCCTTCTGCCTGCAAGGCAGCCAGTCCTCCTTCCTCCCCAAGCTCCAGAGAGTTTCTGCCCTGCTCTGCCCTGCGGCTCTTCTTATATGGGCCTGACCGGCCCTGATTGGCTGCTCCTCGTAGCACTCTCCAATTGGCTGTCTCCTGCACAGCCTCCATAGGGTCCTCTCCCATTGGCTGTCTGTTGTGCAGCCTCCCTTGGGTTTTATTAACCCTTTATGGGTTAGTGCGGGGCAGACATCCCATCATACCCCCAAATAGGCAAGGGAGGAGGTAGAGGCTGAGGTGGAGGAGGAAGTCACTCCTCAAGCCCACTTATTGTCATCACCAGATGAGACAGTGATTCCCGCTCCGCCATCGATGGCTGATGATTTCAGATTATTCCAGGATCTAGCACAGAGGGTGGCCGAAGCCCTGTTACCATTACCGTAACCGAACCGTTACAGGAGGTGACCGAGTCTCACAACAAGATGATGGACATTTTACATTCCTCCAACTCTTCCAGAGTGGCCTTTCCTATTAATGAGGCACTCTTCGACCCTGCCAAAATCATATGGAAGACACCTGTGTTGGTCCTGCCAACATTCAAGTGGGAGGACTAAAATTCTTATGTGCCAACAAAGAACATGGAGTTTCTCTTTTCCCACCTGCCTCCCAATTTGAGCAATGTGGATGCACTCAACTCTAAGGACCACCAGCACGAGTTCAAATCCACTTCTCACTGGGATCTTAATCTAGTGTTAAAAGGACCGACTATATACCATTTGAACCCATGGCACCTTGTTCATTAACTCACCTTTTCATGAAGACAGTGTTCCTGATTGCCATTACCTCAGCAAGAAGGATAGAGGAGATAGCGGCGCTGATGGTGCATCCCCCCTTCACTGTGTTCTTCCCAACAAAGTCACTCTTAGACCACATCTGAAGTTCACTCCCAAGGTGACTTCCGCATTTCATATAAATCAGCTTATTCAGCTTCCAATCTTTTATCTCAAACCTAATCGGGATAATAGGGAACCCATCCTTCATACACACAACGTGAGGAGAGCCTTGGCCTTCTATTTGGACAGGACAAGAGCTTTTAGAAAATCTCCAAGACTCCTCCTCTCCATTGTAGATAGGTGAAAAGGTACCAGGATTTCAGTTCAAAGACTCTCCAAATGGGTCTCGCTCTGTTACCACAGGTGAAATGTAGCACCCCTGTCTTCAATATGCACGCACTCTACAAGATAGGTCTCCACTTTTGTCACCTTCTCCAATAGCATCCCTATATCAGAAATCTGCAGAGCAGATACCTGGGCATCTGCACATATCTTTTCAGAACACTATGCCATCTTGGGAGACTCGGCTGCAGGTGCTGGTTTTGGTGCCACAGTACTATCATCTATAATAAACTCGACTCTGAAGTCCCAGCCTCCATTGTGGGCACTGCTCGGGAGTCACCTACAGTGGAGTTCCCATAGGGACACTAGAAGAAGAAGAAGAAGACTCACCTAGTGCAGCAACAATGCTTCTTCGAGATGTGTGTCCCTATGGGCATAGGCACTGACTCTGAGGGTGTTCTGGGGTTGGAGCACCCACAGAAAAAAAATAGTGGATGCTCAGCAGCCACGCGGATCATCTCCTTCCCTACCCTCCCAGCACCTCCTGCCCGCATGTGATCAGCTGTTCAGTGGCTTGCAGAAGGTGCTGGGGGCGGAGGGGGAGGAGTGGGGGCAGGAAGAGGCAGAATGAGGGTGGGGTGCGCTAGGGGGAGGGGGCGAAATGGGGCAGGAGGAGGCAGGAAAGTGCGTGGGTGGAGCAGGGGCATGAAAGGGAAGGGGTGGGGCCTTGGGGGAAGGAGTGGAGTGGGGGCGGGGCCTGGGAGAAGCAGAGGTCAAGCATCCCAGGGAAATTAGAAAGTTGGCACCTCTGAATATGGTCATAATAAAACCGACAAATATTTCACAGTGAATAATTTAGTCCAGGGGTCGGCAACCTTTCAGAAGTGGTGTGCCGAGTCTTCACTTTTACTTATTCACTTTAATTTAAGGTTTTGTGTGCCAGTAATACATTTTAACATTTTTAGAAGGTCTCTCTCTATAAGTCTATATATTATATAACTAAACTATTGTCGTATGTAAAGTAAACAAGGGTTTCAAAATGTTTAAGAAGCTTCATTTAAAATTAAATTAAAATGCTGATCTTATGCCGCCGGCCAACTCAGCCCGCTGCTGGCCTGGGATTCCATTCACTTAGGCCGGCAGCGGGCTGAGCGGGGCCAGCTGGCAAGGGGCCGGCAGCCAGAACCCCAGACTGGCAGCGGGCTCAGCCTGCTGCTGCTCAGCCGGCTGCCGGTCTGGGGTTCCGTCCGCCGGCTCCTGTCAGCCAGGGTCCCGGCTGCTGGCCGCGCTCAGCCCACTGATGGTCTGGAGTCCTGGCCCTGCCCACATAGAGTGGGTAACTACCTTCTCCCTGGTTTTAGCCCATTCTCTTCCTCTCTGCACTGAGATGAGGGTGGGAGTGCACTGAGCACAGGGCTGTGGGTGAAGGAGCAGGCTGGGGGTTGGGGTGTAGGGTCTTGCCAGGAGCTAGAATGAGGGAGGGGGCTCAGAGTTGGGGCAGGAGGTTTAGGTGTGGAGTGGTTACCTGGGCAGCTCCCATTTGGTGTGAGGGGTGCAGGTGGGAATGTGGGAGAGGGGTGCAGGAGCTTCCGTTTGGTGCTCAGGGTGGGGGTGGGGATGTGGGGGGTGTAAGAGTCAGGGCATGGGGTGTGGGGTGTCTGGGTATGTGAGGAGGGTGCAGGAGTCAGGGCAGAGGGCTGGGGGCATGTGAGGGGGTGCAGGAGTCAGGGCATGGAGTGTGGGGGAGCTGGGTATGTGTGGGGGGTGCCGGAGTCAGGGCTGGGGTTGTGGGGGGGTTCAGGGGTCAGGGCAGGGGGCTGGGTGTGTGTGAGGGGGGTGCAGGGGTCAGGGCAGGGGCCTGACGGGTGTGGGGGTGCAGAGCTCAGGGCAGAGGTCTGAGGGGATGTAGGGGGTTCAGGAGTCAGGGCAGGGGGCTGGCGGTGTGCGCTGAAGTCGTGGGGATGCTCCCAGCCCCCTGCCCTGAGTGACTCACGGCAGGGGGCTGGAGGGGATATGCCCTCCTTCCCCAAGGCCCCGTCCCCGCCTCTTCTCCAGAGCAGTGAGGACGCTGCGTCTGCGGTTCCGTCTCCGCTTCTCCCCCTCCAGGGCCATCAGCTGTTCGGCCGCAGGGAGGGAGAGGGGGAGCGGCAGGAACCCAGTACGCTGGGGGAAGAGGCAGGGGAGGAGGGAGCTTGGCTGCCGGTGGAGGCTGCCCTGCAGCAGCAGCCGGCAGGACCAAGCTTCTGCCGCCTGCCCCCACAGGAGAGAGTGGTGGGCGGAGAAGAGCAGGCTGGGACAGGCAGGATTTTTAATGGCACACTGCTGCCTGCTGGGGTCCCGGCCGCCAGCACCGCCCAGCCTGCTGCCGGCCTGGGTTGGGCAGCAGGCTGAGCGGGGCCGGCGGCCGGGACCCTGGCAGGCAGCAGCGTGCCATTAAAAAATCGGCACGCGTGCCATAGGTTGCCGACCTCTGGTCTACACTATAGCTTTTGCCAGTATAGAAAAGTTATTAAAATATTACCCCAACCAGCATTATTATACTGGCAAAAGTTTCTAGTTGGAGCTGGCCTCACATAAACACTTAACTTTAGATACAGAAGCAGTCCCACTAACGTTAATGGAACTATTTACGTCTCAGTTTAAATATACACACACATTTTTGTAGCATCCGAGTCTTAAACCTTTACCTGCAACTTTTTCTATGAATCTTAACAACTCTCAGTACATATAGTCAGTCACATGAATGTGTTACTCTCCCCTTGACAGATTACTAACGAAGAATATTTATTACCTGAAGTTCTTTTGAGATTTTATATTAACCTTATTGGAGAAGAGGAGGAAAATGAAAAGAAATGGCAGTGACAGGCTTGAGTACTCCCTTCTCTGCAAGCTCATACAAATGAAGCTGAAGGAAGACTTTGAAAAATTTCAAACTGAAAAGCTCCTAAAGGCTGCTGAAGATTGTAAAAGTCTCAAAAAATGCAAACGGGAACTGGCGTTGTATAAGTCATCATTATCAGCTTTGAAGAACAAGGATGGAGAATCAGTAACCGATCGAACAGAGATGGAGGCAATCTGCAGGAATTTCTATACCCAGCTCTTTGCATCCCGTATAGATGTCCCAATGCCATCACTTCAACACACCGATGAACACATACTCCCGGTTCTCATCAGCGAAGTCCGTCATGCAGTCCATCAAATGAAAGAGGGGAAGGCTCCAGGCAAGGACGGTCTGACAGCAGAAGTGCTTAAGGCGGGAGGTCAGGTTCAGCCGTTACCAGGAAATCCAGAAGATACCGTCCAGTTGGAAAGAGTCCAATACCATCTTGCTGCATAAGAAAGGCGTTGAGAAAATCTAAAGAACTATCGCCCGATCTGCCTGCTTTCGCATGTCTATAAGTTGTTCACCAAAATAATAACAAATCGACTGTCGCGATGAACAGCAACCTAGAGAGCAGGCCGGTTTTCGAATAAATTACAGCACGATAGACCACATCTTCACTCTAAACCAACTACTAGAGCATTCAAGGGAATACAAGTTCCCTTTGTGCATTGCCTTCCTGGACTACGAGAAGGCGTTTGATAGCGTGGAGACTAACGCTGTTCTTGAAGCTCTTTCAGAACAGGGCATCAGCGCAAAATATATCACATTATTAAAGGAAGCGAACTCTGGCTGCAGCACGGATATATCGCTGTTCGATACTCCCCTCCGAATCCCCATCGAGAAAGGTGTGAAACAAGGAGATACAGTTTCACAAAAATTATTCACAGCCTGTCTTGAATTGGTCTTTCGATGAGCAGACCTGAAAGGTGGGATTAATATCAAAGGCGAGCAGCTAAACCATCTCAGGTTTGCAGATGATATAGTGCTGATAGCTGAAAATACAGTCCAGCTTGAGAGAATGCTTAAAGAACTGAACGCGAAAAGTAGTCAAGTCGGATTAAAAATGAACCAGTCGAAAACGAAATATATGAGATCAGATGTTCTGCCAAGAACCCAAATAACTCTTGGAGGAGCGTAGATCCAAGAGGCCGACAAATACGTTTATTTGGGCCAAGAAGTCAACATGCACCACGATCAGAAAGGCAAATTGTCATGCAGAAAAAAAGCTGGATGGTGCGCATTCAACGACATCAGGGACATCCTCCAAGGAAAGATCAGCAAAACAACTCGTGCGAATCTTTTTAACTCGACCGTGCTTCCAGCGATGCTATATGGCAGCAAAACATGGTCGCTGATGAAGACCGAAGAACATCAACTGTCTGTCACACAGAGGGCAATGGAACGAACATTTTTTGGCATTTCGCTCCGCGATTGCATCCCCAATGAAATAATTAGGCAGCAGTCTGGAGTCCGAGATGTTGTTGTCGAAAGCAGGCTCAGCAAAATGCGGTGGGCGGGACATGTGGCCCGACTCAGTGACAACAGATGGACTGCAGCTATATCTGAGTGGTATCCACGAGAACTGAAACGGCCACGCGGTCGGCCTCCAAAGAGGTGGGATGATTTCTTAACAAGGAGATATGGACAAACATGGCGAAGGATGGCCAGAGCGAGAGAAGATTGGAAGACGTGTTGTGATCGGCTCAGTCTTAACTGATGAAGGACCGACAGTCTACGCAGTCATATTAACTACAATCATGGCCACCAATGAAGGTGGGGGAGTGGGTGTGTATGAAGGCCAGTTCCTTGCAGTCTTCTGTGTGAATAGCATAATGAGGACTTGGATGGAAAGGAGGGCTAATGTCAAAAGGGGAGAGGAGGGACTGATACCTGCCCTAGAAGTTGGCAAAGCAGGTAGCAGACTATTGCCTCTCTCTCAGAAAGCACCAATTAAATCTAATGAAAGTGATGTTACAGGAAGGATCTCTAGCAGTGGCTGTTGAGAGAAGAAGATTTGATTGCGTAAGAGAGGGACATAACATGTTCCAAGGTATAGAGGTATCATGTGACAAATGCAGTCCAACTGGGTGACAAACAACGGAAATGCAAGTAATAATGGGTTTTAACTATAAAAGATGCTTTAAGGATGTTCTCACTGTGTAAGTTAAACTGAAATAAATAAACTGATTTCTAAAAAAGACAATCAGGAAAAACAAATTCTATCATGCACAACAATAAGGACCCCCCCAGATGGGTCATTGTCAGAGTGTGAAATCTTTCATTCTGGGATCATCAGCATAGACTGTTGCTATCTCTTGAGCTAAAAATGTAACTGTTAGCCTTTATGTAGATCAGCCAATAAAGGAGGACTTAACACGGATTTTTCCAGTTACAAAAATTTGCTAGACATCAGTAGACTGTTCGCTGAATGGATAAGACTTGGATCTGTCTGAATTCTGTTTCCAACTTTGTCTTAAGTGACCTTGTGCAGCTTCTCAGTCAGTGTGTTTCTATAATGGGGTGTTACCAAGGGTTTTCAGAACCCAAAGTAGTGGTAACTTAACTGGTTCTCTCCAGACAGTGTCAGGAATAAATCACTGAGGACACAGCTCCTCTGTCTGATAAATGATTGGTACAAACAGGAGTGCTTTTACCTAAAACTATTTCTTATTAGGTCTCAAGCACACACGCACACGCACTTATGTGCTGTCTCAGTAGGTTCAGAGCATCCCAAACATTTATATTTACCCAAAGTCTGAGATGGTTTCAAAGAAACAACAGTCAGTCTTCTAGTGCCCTCCTTCCATCCAGCTGCAATGGGGTTTAGGTGCCAGATCCTTGCCCAAATAAAGCTTCCTTGGACTACTCCAAATCAAACTTTCTAACTAAACTCTTTATAGATTTTCTCCATATGAAGCACATAACACATAATAGCTCCTAACAGGCTAATAATTTCCCTAGCAACAGCCAATAATAATTCATTATTCTTACTATCAGCAAAGCAGCTTCAGAAAAAGACAAAACAAAACAAACACTTACAAACACAGACAACCAGAATCAGGGTCAGTTTTCCACATTCCCCCCAACCCATGAATCTGTCCTTTTGCTTTATCTATCCAAGTCAGTAAAACAGCAGCTTGCAGCTGTTTTTGTCTGCCTAAGCCAGGCCAGATTTTTCTGTGGTGTCCTCGCTTCTAGCTTAGCAGAGGATGGTGGGGTTAAGTGCATAAGATGGCTGCGGATTATATCAAATCCAGTTGTCTCAGAACAGTGGAAATGAAGGTAGAGTATGAGGCGTTTCCCAATTAGACCTGTAGTGCACAGAAGTATTAACTGCAGTCAATAGAAGTGAGATCTGAACTCATGACAGACAACCTCGTGTCTCCTTTCTCAAGGCAATAGGTGTTCGGACTGTGTGTGTCTGTCTGAACTCTGTCTTATGTCTTGCCTGCACTCCACTGTCAGTCTGTTTTTAAATGAACCTATATGTATTAACTCCTTTCAGGGGGAACTGTATTTCATACCAATATGTAAACTCACCAACACCATTTGCATTAAGCATACAATACAACATGGATCAAATAAAAGTGCATATCTAGCTAGAATAGACCATCATACTTCAGATATATATGAAGCAGATTATACTGATGAGCAAGCTCATAGATGTGAAATGAATAGGCAGTTTGTAGGGAAATACAGATACAGTTTTTCATTATTATTTCTTATTTGTATTACCATAGTGACTTGGAGCCAGGGTACCATCGTGTAGGTGCCGTACAAACAGAACAAAGAGATGGTCCCTACCCCAAAGAGTTTACAAGTCAATTATAAGACAAGAAACAGACACCGGGAGACCAGTTGGGGAGAACAAGGAAATGAGACAATATTGATCAGCATGATAGGCAGTGGGCTCTCCATACCAGCTGCCTAATAGCTGTCTAGGCTTTTGAAGCCATTAGAGCAAATAGTTTTAAGGAAGATAATGAGAGAGCTTTGTGGATGTTTATGGGGAGCACCTCCCAAGCAGCATGGGGAAAAAAGCACAAAGGTGGGCTTTAAGAAATGGGCAATGGAGTCATTGGCTGAGAGCATCAAACTCTCGATAGCAAATGAGATATAAGTAGGGAATGGGAGTCAGTAGAGAGATTCAAAGAGAGGTGACGTGGTCAAAGTGGCAGGTTAGGAAAATGATCTTTGCAGCAGCATTCTGAGTTGATGTAAGCAGGACAAGATTGAATTTGTTAAGGCCAGAAACGGATGTTGCAGGAATCAAAACATAAGATGAGAGCCAGGATGAGTTTTAGCTGTATGGATGGACAAGAGAGGCCATATCTTAGAGAGGTTATTCAGAAAGACTCAGCAAGATTTAGATGTAGCCTGGATGTGAGGACCTTGCAGAGAGGTCAGAGTCAAAGATGAAGCCTAAGTTACAGTCCCAAGTAACAGGATGGTGGTTTTGTTAACAATGATTAAGAAAGGAGGTATTGATAAGGGCTTGTCAGGGCTGGGTGAGATTAGGAGCTCTATTTTAGTCATGTTGAGCTGATGGCTATACATCCATGAGGGTATGTCAGAGAGAGAGAGAGAGAGAGAGAGAGACTAAGATTTTAGGACAGAAGGCAGGTCTGGAGTAGAGAGGAAGATCTGTGAGTTATCAGTATAGAGATGGTTACTTGAATTTGTGTTTGCGGATGAGATTACCCAGAGGTAATGTGTAGAGGGAGAAGAGAAGGGGACTAATATCATTGCCCTGTGGAACCCCTATAGAAAATTAGAGTGCAGATGAAGAGGATCCTCCAATGGCCACACTAAAGGAGCAATTAGAGATGCAGGAGGACAACAAGAGGAGGACAGAGTCACAGAAGCCAATGGAGGACAAGATTTCAAGAAGGTGGCTGACTGTCAAAGGCAGCCAACAATTCCAGGAGGATGAGGATGAAGTATTTATTCAGACTGTTATCTAGAATGAGGTCGCTAAAGACTTTGGCACCAGCAGTTTCAGTGAAGTGCAAGGGATGGAAGCCAGATTGGAAAGTCTAGGATGAATTGGAGGAGAGAAACTCCAGCCAAGGATTGTAGACAGTGCATTCAATGATCTTAGAGACAAGAAGGAGAGGGGGTGATAGTTGGAGAGGAAAGTGGGATTAAGGGAGGGTTATTTTTAATATGGGATAAACTAGAATACTATAGAAGCTTTTAAAAACTTTTTATGGCCTCCTTAATTGTTCAAACCATGATGTTGTCTACAACTTCCGATGAATAAAATGATGTTGACTGGGTAGAGGGGCCCATACTTCTCTTTAATGTGAGGAAATTTGAATTGTGGTCCTGTTGCATGAAATGTAAAAGTACACAAAACTACTGGTATCTAGAACAGATTCAGATATATTTTCTTTACAGTGGAGATCAAGATAGGACTGCTCTCCATCTCTCCTACTGTCTTTGCTAACATGAGCCAAAGGTTCTGAGGCTTATCAGAACAAAAATGACATACATAGATATTACCATAAGTTTGGGAATACTGAGCATAACATTACTTTGTAAAGGTATGATGGATTAATATTTGATAAGAAACCTAAAATTTCAACCAATAGGGCCAAAATCTGTGCAGAGCAGAATTTGGCACATGGTATTTAAGGACTGTGACCAACATGAGTAAGTAGTCTTTGAGATCAACCTAGATAAAACTGAAGGTGTGTTATATTATTAATCACTGAATAGTATTTAAACATAAAGACTTAAAAAATATCTAATTCACCAGGAGAGAAATACTTAGAATGCAGGAGTTCAGAGAGCAACATGCTTTTATAAATAGAGTGAACAGAATTACAGAAAAGCAAGTAAAATAAAGTTATATAAAGGTAGAAATTAACTATATCCTAGAATTAAAGGATAGTCATTAAAATTAATCATATGGTCTTATTTAAACCATTTATTTCATTTCAGGAGAGATTGAGATAGCCCCTCCCTAGAATAGCCAATAGCCCAATAGTTAGAACACTCACCTGAGCGGAAGAAGACTTGGGTTCAAGTCCCAGCTCCATGTCTCCCACATCCCAGTTGAGCATCCTGGCCATTGGGTATAAAAGTACCACTTCCTCCTCAGTTTTGTGAATGGTGCTTAAGTGTTGGAGTTGTGTTAGGGATGTTCCTTCTGCTCTCACAATGGAAAGGCACTTGGATTTAGCCAAGTTCTAAGCATTTAAACAAAATCAGTTTGCACGTGCTTAGTAGAGTCTTGTTAGATCTTCACAGCTAAATTATCTGAAGATTCTGCCTTCACTGAGCATGTTACAGCCCAGGGCCAAACAAGTGCAGCTAGACTTTCCCTGTAAATTGCAGATCTGGGGTTTTGTGGTTCAGAGCCAGCACTGGGACTGAGACGAGGGAGATTCTTTCCTTTGCTGTCAATGACACTCCTGCAGGGAGGAGAAAGAAGCTTCCTGATTCTTGAGTTGGACCTGGTGGATGGGAGGTGGAGACCAAGGAGCCTGGGTGGGAGACACTGGGACTGAGGCTGGCAGTGGGAGGAGAAGAGGGAAACTGGGATTTGAGGTTGGGAAGGATGCTGTGACTGGTTGGGCAAGGAGACAGACTAGGAACCAGGGAGGAAATTGGGGAGAGGGAGGGAAGACTAGGAGCCAGTGAGTAGCAGGAGAAGCTGAAATTGGATGAAGAGCCCTGGGGGGCAGGGGACTGTGTGTGCAAAGAGACAGGACTGAGAACTAGTGGGGTGGAGGAAAGGAGGAGAGACAAATCTGTGAGGAACCAGGGTGTGGAGAGAGAACTGATATTGGATGAGGAGTCCACGGACCTAAATTAGTTTTCTTCATTACACAACCTTGATTAATCCCCAGAGCAAATCCTGTGCACTGAATGAAGTATGGGAGTTGTGAGAAACATAGTATGTGATCATGTAATTAAAGATTGTATCATAATGCATATGCATTTTTTGTATATACATTTCTATTGATACACATGGGGTCTTTATAGAGTTTCAGAAAGACACCCAGAAGCAACAAATAGAATACAAACATCATATATTCCCATTTTTTCCCCACTTTACTTCTGGAACATACCATAGCAAATGCTTTTGGTAACACATAAACTTGAGATATGGAAGAAATATGTGAGGGGAAAAATAAATCTTGACCTTCTTGTCTGCTTTTCCCGATGCAGGACAAGGCATTATTCCCCCAGTTATGAAGGGAATGCATCAAGGGCAAAGGCAGGCATCCAGAAAGTTGGTGAGCTGATAGAGCAAGGGCCTGTAATATTTATAGATCAAATTTTATAAAGACCATATAAACTCTCATTAGTTCCCCTCCTTTCCTATTTCCATATAATAAATTGTCATGACTTGGGGAAAAAGCAGTTATTATTGGAACATTATTTAAAAATACTCTTTGAGCAGTTGCTTTTGTTTTATATTCTATTGCTTTAGGGAGCTGTGAATCTTTTTTGTTTTGTTTTGTTTTAAACTGTCAAACAGTCATCCATTAAACATTTACTTTTGCTCTGTGATTAGATACCATGGCGATAGGCACCTTATAAATACTTAAATTGGATAGATATTGTTTGATAAGGCGAATGCAGTTTTTTTCAGTCAGAAATAATATACTTATATGCCATATATCCATCTTTCAGTACATATCTATCAGTATTCTAAGTTATTAAAGTGAAAGTCTGTTCTACCAAACAAGCTAGACATATGCACTAACTCATATATAGAGCTGTGGAAAATTGATCAGCTTTTGAGCAATCAAATTTTATTCACCTCAGATAGCTAAATTTTAACCTTCCATGTTCAAGTACTCACACCAGAGGTGGTATATTATATATGTAATGGGATATATTGTATATGTAATGGGATAGCAGAGGCACAGGATTCCCAAAGAAAACACCTGTAATAATGCCCTGACACAGTCAAGTAAATAAACCACACAAGGATCTGATTGCAACCTTTTTACCTAGAATTATATATACACAGTTATTTCATAAATAGGATGGGCAAAAGTTACATTTCACCTGTGCATACAACCAGCAAAACCTAGAGTAGCATGTTTTTTACCTACAAACATTGTCTCTGACAAAGTCTGTGAAGTAAAGAAAGGAATAATTTATAGTTTTCTAAATTTCCCTAATCCCATTTACCTGCAACCTCTCCAGAAACTGCTATTTCCTCTGAAAGATTCAATCCCCTCAGTGCCTTGAAGCCCTATTCTTCAATATTAGAGTTGAATATGTTCAATCAGGGAACACAAACTATATCATGTGACATACGAGCAGAGTTTGAATTCTGAATATTCAGAATTGTATAGTCACAGTGAACTGTTTGTGGGCAAACTGTGTATTAAAATCTCACGAAAACATGTCATGTAAATTTGAACAAAGACATTATAGGAAGCTGAGAGTTACCTGTGGACATTCTATGAGAAGATACAGAAGCTAAATTCATCGATTAAATCAGGGATCGGCAACCTATGGCATGCGTGCCAAAGACAGCACGCGAGCCAATTTTTAATGGCACGCTGCTGCCTGCTGGGGTCCCGGCCGCTGGCCCCACTCAGCCTGCTGCCAAACCCAGGCCGGTAGGTACCCACTCTATGTGGGCAGGGCCGGGACCCCAGACCAGCAGTGGGCTGAGCGGGGCCGGCAGCCGGGACCCTGGCTGGCAGGAGCTGGCGGACGGAACCCCAGACCGGCAGCAGGCTGAGCGGCAGCAAGCTGAGCCGCTCAGCCCGCTGCCGGTCTGGGGTCCTGGCCGCCAGTCCCGCTCAGCCTGCTGCCGGCCTAGGTGAATGAGCGGGCCGGCGACATAAGATCAGCATTTTAATTTAATTTTAAATGAAGCTTCTTAAACATTTTGAAAACCTTGTTTACTTTACATACGACAATAGTTCAGTTATATAATATATAGACTTATAGATAGAGACTTTCTAAAAACGTTAAAATGTATTACTGGCACACAAAACCTTAAATTAAAGTGAATAAATGAAGACTCGGCACACCACTTCTGAAAGGTTGCCGACCCCTGGTGTAGACAATCATACAAGCAATAAGTTTCTTTCCAATAGCAGCACAAGTCAACAGCAAAGATAATGATAACGCCTATGAACTCAGATATTCTTATCTGCAATGACATAACTTTTTAAAAAGTATATTTTGGGTGACAAGGAAGCCTTTCAGAAATGATATATTTAAAATGAATCTACAATAACCCTCATAAGTTCTTTCTCTAAATAATGATTTTCTGAGCTCCATGATATGGTGAGAGGGGAGATGAGTAAACATTGGATTCAAATATTTTTGTTTAAGAAGAGTGTGTTTCTATCAGGCCCTTTCTCACAGAGAACTTAATAGTAAACATAGGTCTCACAAACTTGGTTAGTGTCCTTGGGGACAAAGAGTCAGAAGTCAATGTTCCATTTACATATTTCATTGCAGTAGGACAAGTGTTGATATATAGAGAACACTTAAATTGTTCAGTTCTGTATTTGCCATATAATCTCTTTGATATAGAGCTAGCTTTAAATCTCTCTTGGCCCATTGTGAATGTCTTTGTCTTCATAAAAGTGTTGAAAGGTTTTAAATTTAAAATGGGGCAATAGCCACCTGATGAGTTTTGGACAATCATCTAATGGCATGAGCCTGAGCAACTGGAAGAAAGACCCAGAGCTCCTGAAATTGGATTTCTAATATTTAATGCCCTCATAACTAACTTTAATGGAAGTGGTGGTATTAATTGAACCAGGCTCATTAGAGAATGAACTTGTGGCACTTTTTAACATTTATCACTGTAGAGAAATAAACTATCATCTTGGTGCACCTACATTCTTCTCCACACCATGGAGATTAATTGCTCAGAAATTAATACAATTTAAAAAATGCATCATATATTATACTATAAAGTACCTTTCTTGGTGACATGACATTCTCACCATTGAAATAGCAATCCAAAAGCTTGAATCATTTAGAGGTTTAAGATACATTTTTCAGACACTATTGATAAATGAACATTATCAAATGGACCTGAGTGACCTATAAATGTGTGTGCAAATATGAGATACACACACAGAAAGATAGACTATCAGTGTTTTTGATCCAGTAAAAGAAAGGAAGTCTAGGATCCTCTTATAAAAGATTATGAATAATTTCTCTTGCTGTCAGCTTTATACAGAATTTAAACATGCATAAACTAAACTGCATAGCAAAAACAGTATTGTCATTTAGGGAACCTCTTTGGTTTTCTACCCTAGTGAAGACAGTGATCAGACTTTCATTAATATTGTATCTGTGATGATTTGTTGCCACTGTTGTTCTACAAGTGATGTGGGTTTTTGTTTTTGTTTTCAAGGAAAACAAAAACCCCAAATGAAAGTAGTAATCAATACTAAATCCCTCCTCCCAGGATGGCAGACAAAAGGTTTCTATGAAGTCATATGACATATTTACACTGTAAATTCAATATATAGTGCAGGCATTAACAAATCATCTGAGATGTCATGTAATTAGCTCAATTAAATATTAGCTTAAATAAACCTGAGGATCTGGCTCTCCATGATAATCCACACTGGTATCTGAAATACCACAATATCTTTCCCTACTTAGGAAGGAAAATAGTTTGGTTCTCAGATGTCATTGTGGATATTTTCCCCTCACACAGAAGCTACTGTTGCTCCTGGGATTAAAGGGCAAAAGTTTCATTTTAACATAGGCTACATAGAAGAGTTATAATGGGATCAGAAGCAACAGTTTTAGCCAATGTTGCATAACTGTTTCCAGTATCCTAACCTTTTGTCTTCAGCCACTTACAATGTTTTGCAACTTTCACTTTCAGATTTACTTTTTCAATAACTGGTCCCTGCCTGAAGATGAACTCCTGATAGACTGCAAAATCAGATTGCACTCAGTGAATCACCATAACACACTCACATATTCTGATATTATAACCATGGGTTCCAAAACACTTTCAAAGAAAATTAAAATGTAAAAGAAACATGTTTGCATAACTACAGATTAGCTTTCAAAAGGGGGGAAATGACTAATTTTGCAATTTCAAAGGCTTACATTAAGAAATTGAATGGTTTAATATTAAATGTGATTGCTATCAGATAGTAATAGAGAATTCAATCAGTGTTTTTGTGAACAAACCTGCAATCTAAATACAATATAAATCTCATTAAAATTACAAGTGATAGTTTCCAGTTTCATTATTATATATAATGCACCTACCACCATGATGCGTGTGTGTGTTATAAATACTTATGCCACATTTTAAGCCATTCATACTAGTTATAGTCCTGTAAATAATGAACACTCTGGATTAAAAACTAAATACAATAAAATAATATAAGATATTAATAATAATATAAGATCAAAAATATAAGAACGGACATACTTGGTCAGACCAATGGCTCACCTAGCCCAGTAGCCTGTCTGACAGTGGCCAGTGCCAAATGCTTCAGAGGGAATGAACAGAACAGGGCAATTTTGAGTGATCCATCACCTGTCATCCAGTCACAGCTGCTGGCAGTTGGATATTTAGGGACACCTGGAGCATGGTCCCCGACGATCTTGGGTAATAGCCATTGATGGACCTCACTCCATGAAATCATCAAATTATTTTTTGAAACTCCCCTGGCAACAAGTTTTGCAGATTGACTGTGCATTGTATGAAGAAGTTCTCCCTTTTGTTGGTTTTTAAACCTGCTGCCTATTAATTTCCCTGAGTAATCCCCTAGTTCTTGTGTTATGTGAAGGGATAAATAACACCTTTCCTATTCACTTTCTGCATACCATTCACGTCTCTTTTCTAAATTAACCAGTCCATCTTTTTAATCTCTCCTTTTATGAAAGCTATTCCAAACCCCTCTATTCATTTTCGTTGTCCTTCTCTGCACCTTTTCCAATTTCAATCTTTCCTTTTAGAGATGGGAAGACCAGACTGCATGCAGTATTCAAGGTTAAAGAAGTCCAAACATGGAGTTAATCATATGCAGGGTTTGACCCAAGATCTGCATCAAGAACACAATAATTTCTTGTGATTATTGGACTGTAACCTAACATTGTAAGCAATACCTTCATAATGATTGGGAGAAATTTCAGTTATCTGTGCTCAATTTCAAAGGGCTTTGGTAAGATATCATTTTAAATAGGCCAGAGTATGTTAAGTCTTCTATGTTGGCACTCAAGTCACTAGGTCCTGTTCCTGTTAATAGTTTCCACTATGAGTGAAAAACAGACACCAGGGAAGATTTATGCCTTTTCCCCCCTAACTGCAACAACTGAAATTTCAACCTGGAATTTCAAAGTCAAGGTATGGTCCTTGTTTTCATATCATTTTCATCAGTAAACTGAACCCAGCTGAAATGTATTAGAGGTATGGGTAAAAAGCTCAAGTGTGGCAAGGTTATTTGCAGTGAGGTGAGAGTAAGATCATAAAAACAAAAAAACACTACTTATTTTTGCATAGGAACTGGAATAATAGCCATAACGGAGTGCCTGAAGTTAGACACTTAAATCCACATCTAAACATCTAAATATAAGGGGGCTGATATCTTTCTTTTTCAAAGAAGTCACCAAACACCTACAACCCTCCTCCCCCACCGCCCCCCAAGTCAGTTGGAGTTGCAGGTATTCAAAACCTTTTGAAAATTAGGTTTCTTACTTAAATGTAACCCTTCTGCCAGTCAGAGTTGGCAGCAACCAGGGCTGGGTTCAATATCTAGGGGTTCCTTTCCATCAATACAACACAAAACTGGCTCAAGCTCCCACCCAGTGACAACTACACACCACTCCCTGGGCACCTCTAAGAGGCAATACTTCCCCCTCTCACAAGCACAGAGTCTGAGTGTAGCAAAAAACTTTTTAATAAAAGGAGGGAAATAATGCGGCATTAATTTCGGGAAAAACTGCAAATAGGGTTTATAAACATAAACCATGAGCAAAAGACCAACCACCAAGTAAGTTGGGCAGTGTCCTTTTCCCCTCAGATTCTTAAGTCCAGCAACCCAAAAGTCCCTTAAATGTACCCATCCCTTCTCTGCACCCCACTCACAGTTGCTGTCCTTGGACAGTGCAGACCCAGAGTTTAGAGGTGCATCTGCAGAGTTCACCTCGCACCCTGGGTGGAGGAGGGAATAAGGAGGCACCCTACTCGCTCCGCTGATTGAGCACTCACTTGCCACCCCTCTCTGCGGGGCTCTGCTGGCCACGCCTCTCTGCCAGCCACCCTGCTGGCCACTTGCCATGCGTCTCCGCCAGCCACCCGCACCAAGATGTCTTCAGGGCCCCCCACATAACACAGCTCTCAGTGATTTCAGCTCTCAGTGATTTCAGCTGTTAGTGGGGAAGCCTCACTGCTGGTACACACTGTGCAGTCTCTTGCATCAAAAACACTTCCCCAAAGCAGGTCTAATACTTAGACCTAAGTTTCTGTGATTTCAGCTCTGCAACATGTAACAAAACTTGCAATTGAGTCTAAATTAGCTCTGTTATCATACAGTGGAGAGAGGGAAGGTCAATTGGTGTCTGGGACCCTTCGAAAGGCCCAAACCACCAGGTGTAAGTACCTGTCCACACCTTCTCTCCACTCACTGGGCTTTGGAACCCATGTCCCCTGCCCAGCGAGTGCCGTTTAGTTGAGGATGAGTCCCTCAAGCGGGAAATGCCAAGTACAGTTCTGCTGCCATTTACAGATAGGCAAGTTTAAAAAACAGAATGCTGTTTGAGAACTTAGAGTTTAGGTTAAGGTATTTATTTTGCATATTTTGACGTGATATTACCAGTTTGTGTTTTAATGGTTATAAAGCTTTAACATTTTGAGTCTCAAAGTCTACTGTCATTAAATATTGTCCCCCCATTCCCGCAACTCTGAAAATTTAAACAGATAAAAACAGGAAAAAAGCTTTAAAATGACCATTGATATCTATCAAAATCATAAAACACCAGTTTTATAATTTTTTTAATTGTTTTTTAACAAGCCTAGTTATTATAGACCCCACACTTTACAACCAATTGCCTGATTGGAGCTTTCAACACATGTAAAGCCGTTGTGTGTGTATGTGTCTGGATCTATATATATCACGCTTTTGTTCTTGCACATTTCTTTATGGTGTTAGATCCTTACTTTTCTCTTAATCTCATTCTCCACCTAATAAGTAGATTAGTATTTAGCTGCTACCACATACATTTTCCTTATTAAAAGTTGCAGTCTATGTGCCATTCTTTCAATCAGAACACATTTGCAGTGTTGTAAATTGTGTTTGTCCAGGACATGAGATACAGAAGGTGGGTGAGGTAATATCTTTTTGAGGACAAACTTCTGTTGGTGAAAGAGACAAGCCTTTCAGCTATATAGAAGTTTGTCCAGTAAAAGACATTACCTCACCAACCTTGTATCAGTCTGGAAAGCCTCATTATAGCATAGCTGGCAAATTCCTTATTCATCGTGGCTATTCAGACCTTAGTCTTAAATTATTGTTTGTCTGTTTATCACAGCTAGTATAACTTCACTGTGTTGGTACATCACATCTATTATTAGCTCTCACTTCAAGACATATTGCTTAAATAAAAAATCAGGCTAAAAGAGTCTGTCAAAGTTCCTATACTCTGGATGCATCAGAGCACAGTGCCCAATTGACAGTGTCAAGGTGCTTTGAATTTTCTCTGCATATATAACAAAAATATCTGAATAGAAGTATTAGAATTTAATAGTTCTGACTTCTTTTGACAGGATGCCAGAAGAAAGCAATCTACCATTTTCAGTTTAGTAGAAGTATGATAGTGATGGCACCTATGACACAGTCTTGCACAGAATAGCTCTTGGACACTGAATTATTTTGGTAAGGATTGATTTTATGACATGAGACATTGAGACATTTTTAAGACAAAACTTATTAATACTGACATGCTTGTTTTCAAAGGTTTATAAACTTTGTCCTTTTTCTGCTAAAATTTTCCATGGTTAGTATCTGTCAGAGGCTTGTTTTCTTTGATTGAGTAAAATCCTTTCAGCCACTTGTGATATCCTTAAGGGTAAAAACATGTTTCCCATAATAAAACAAAAAACAAACTCCACCACCCCCCAATCCCTCTAACTGCACGTAAGTATATGAGAAATTCAATGCAATGGACACTGTTTTACAACAAGACAAATGGACATCCTGCATGCTCTAACATATTTTTGCCTACTTTTCAATTTTTTGTCTTATGAGAATTTACAAGAAAGCAGCAGTGTCCTTACTTTTTAATAAAGTTGTTTAACACCCACCCATATGCCCTAATTAAAAAAACATTGTGTGTGAAGAACTAATAAGAATAAGAGAACTAATAATAAGAACAGCCACATAATAATTAAAAGTACTTCAATTCAAGTTAAATACAACTTTACATGGCTTGCCTTGACTAGATTTGTGACATAATATTTGACGCAAACATTAAATGCAGCTTGGGTTCAAGGCATCTTACAAACGTAGAGAAAGATGTTCACAGTCAGAAAACTAAATACGCCAACCTACACCAATTTCTTTACCTAAACTCATGACATCTGAGCTAAGACATGGCTCAGTATGAAGTCACCCTTGGAAGATCACATTTGCTTAAGTTAAATCTCCAAGCATTAACTCATTTCCATTTTCTTTCAAACTGAAGCAAACTGCAGAGTTCAGTCCACAAATTACACTGTGACAAAAAACATGCAGAGTTGGCATAACATTACCCCTTATTGCTGAAGGGGCCAAATGTTAAAAGGTTGGGGCAATGGCCATGACCAGAAAAATTCAATTTGCACATCCAAACAGCAAATCAATTCACCTGCTCAACTGTAACCCATTCATGTTACATTTCATATGTTTGCAGAGCCATCCCTTCTGAAGGAGATTGATTTGCAGGACAGAAAAAAATCAAATTCTATTGGGAAAAAAACCCACACTGTTCTTTAGAAACAACCAAACAAAAACAACACACACCCCTTTTCTTCCTGCAAGGCAGATGGGAATTTAAAGCTTCAGGAGTTTAAGCGCCTACCTCAATGTGCAAAATATTCTAAAACAAAAGCTTTAAAGTTACTAAGTTGATTCAAAAGATATCCAATCACACGTACCAATATGCAAACATCTAGTCATCATAAACTTTGAAAAGCACAAGCTAAGTTACATAAACAATTCTGACACTAACACGCCAGTTCAGATACAGAATTTTTAATAGATTAATTCTCAAATTCACGAGGAGTTAGTGTGCCCCATTACACTTGACACAGAGCAAAGGGCAATGTGTAGCTGCACCAGTCCAGGAGAGTTGTACCAAAGAGAAGCACAATTTTCCCTCTAATCTCTTCTTGGTCTAGAGAGACAGTAAATGACTCCATTCTTTTTTGTGGTGTACTTTAGGGCTTGTCTAGATGGGATCACTCAGGAAAAGTTAATCCAAATTAACTAAAGGTGCAAATTTCAAGTGACAGTTAAACCCCATTAAACTCAGGTAGATGCTCTTTTCTTTTCAGAATTAAAGTGGCCTTAATTTGGTAAATCTTAATTCACGTTGGAAGTAAATTAAATTAAACCACATTAAGGACACTTTAATTCTGAATTTGAGCATCCACACAGGTGGATAATGGGGTTTCACTAATCCAAATGAACTTTCCTGAGGGTCCCTGTGTAGACAAGCCCTTCCTCTCCTCCTCATCCTGTACGCCAGACAGTTACTCTTGCCGGTGAGTAGGGGCAGAAAGAAGAACAAAGGCTGCTCCCATTCCTGACCTTTATCCAGCCCCTTGCTCACAGAAGGTGTATCAAGAAGGGAGTGGTTGCTCTGCACACTGCATTCAGACCATAACATGAACAGTCCTTACTCAGTTGCAGGGCAATAAGGAAAATTTTACTCCCCTGAGTTGCCAAGTAACACCTAGGGACAGTCCAGTCTTGTTTGTAGTAAAACCTTTAATTTTGAAATGATATCATGTAGCAGCTGGGAATAACTCCTTTTAGTTAAAAGGACGACTTACAGAAGCCTAAGGTTTCACAGAATTTGTGATGTATTTATCTTCATGTAGAATAAAGCCAGATGAACCTCTTTGCAGCAGCATATAGTTGACTAGCATGTGATTACTTTTCCCTATGGCATTTACCTTATGACATCCAACTGCTCATTTCTCCATAGCAGTAATTATGGGGCAGGATTTTATTTATAGCTCAGCAAGTAGCTTTTAGCAGAGTTGATAAACAGCTATTATTAATAGTATTTAAGAATAGACAACTCTGTAATAAATGCATTTGTTGTGCTAAAGAAAGGGCAGAAATGTACAGTATTTCACTGTGGAAGGAAAAAAGGTGCTCTCCATACCAAGTTTTCTGGAATGTGCTTAAGGAAGCATGCCTTGAATTATATAGTAGATCTAATTTCCATCTCACATTGGTGAGATTCAGGATTAACCCCACTGGAGTTTCATCAGGACCACCCTGGTTAGGGATCAGAATCATGTGAGTGTGAATTAAGCAAGTGTATGTATTAAGTAGTAGCATACAACATCTTTACTAAGAGCACTGTAGGAAACTAAAGTGTGTTGTCTTGACTAGAGATGGAATAGCAAGTTCACACTGCACAAAGTGCATTGATTTTTATATCTCAACGTCTATCATTACCTAAAAGGTGTTCATATCCTAAAACTTATCATTTACAAGTCATCAAGTTATGACACCAGGCTCATTTCACACCATTCTTTTTGGAAGGCCCTTTAAAAATGTGCTCAAATTACAGAAGAGATAGTGTTAAAATGAACATGGCTTGTGGATTCCAATTTTAAAGAAAGAGTCCAAAAAAATTTAAAAAAAAATTTGGCTTCTGAGTCAGGAAGTGTCCAGCATTTAATAGAGCTGCTGAAAAGAAATGTCATACTTTCTATGAGAGTCCTGTAATGTTTATATGTCTTATTATTATTGTTCATTATTATTTTTGCTATGGAGGAGAGGGGTTTAACAATGGACTGGCAAAAACATAAGAGGAAGCAGTAAAGTAAGAGTATGAGTGAGTTGAGGTTGCTGAAGAATAAGTTCTCAAAATGATGCCTAGGATTTATACTTTGAATCCTTAGCACTGAAGGAAACAGATTATCAAGCACACAGTCTGTGTATCAATGTCAGACTTTACCCCTGAAACAGTAAAATACCACTTTCAAGTGTGTGATACACACAATCAATCACCAAAGAGGAGAGAAAGCCCAAGGAAACTTTGAAATGCACTTCTCAAGGAAATATCAGGAAAAAAAAGGTGATATTCGGTCTTAGAAACCTTAAGTTCTTTTGTTTCTGGTATCTTTCAAGAGATTGGAGTAGTTAATGTGGCTCAAAACAGTAGTTTTCAGTTCATAACATATTTTGGTTGATAAAGATTGTGGGTGAAATCTTGGCACCATTGAAATCAATGGCAAGCCTCCCTTAAATGTCAATAGAGCCAGGATTTCACCTTGAGTGAATTCTTTTCTGTGGGAATTAATTGACTGAGATGAGTAAAAGAAAAACTGCACATTTTGCATACAAAAGAGCAGCTACTATAAGTGATTTGCTATGAAAGCAAACAACTACAAGAGGAGACAACAAAGGAATATCTATTACACCTATTACAGTATTTAACTTGCATTAGTTTTACACTGTTGACGCCAACACACAATTATCTTCTCAGGACAGGCTATGGCTTCCTGAAACAATTCCTGTGAATCCTTTTTAAAAAATGGGTCTTTCAAAGCTGGATCAAGTAAGGCTATGGGGCTCTATTTATGTCTTCATTTATAAGCTTTACTTCCATTGGGAAACAAACAAACAAAAAGAAAAAAGAAAAAAAATCAAAAATAGCAAAGGCTACACCAACATTCTCCCTTTTCTATCTAAATTGGAGAGAGAAGCTTTCAAGTTCACCAGCTTTCTCCTAAAGATGCTTGTGTCATTATCCTCCAGGACCTCCAGGATTTAAGGAACATTGAGATACAAAATATACTCTGATGTAAGCACAGACCCATTATCACTCATGATACATCTCCTACAGCCACTCTGCAACTAGGTGAGCTAATGACACAGTGGCATGGGGCTTTGGGAAGGGATGTGAATTTGCTGTTGTGCAGTGATACTGCAGCTGATAATCCATCTCAAATCGGTGCTCTACTGATGCTCGTAAGTAAATATATAAGCCAGGATACAGAAATATAATTGGAGCCTTAAAATTTCACCTATTCTGCAGTAAAGTATATCTCTGATACAAATTTTATTCACTGAAACATTAGGACAGTGAATCAACTCCAAGACTATCTCTTCACACTCCTGGTGCGTTATCATGTGTTAATACATGAGAATGATGGGGGGAGGGGGGGTTGCTTATTACTCCACAACCTGGTGGACATCCAGCAAGCACCAATACTCCTCCAAACATTTCATTTGAAAACAGTCCTTCAAACAAGTGATTTCATCACAAATTTAAGTCATTTACCATGTGGACAATAGTGAAAACTTACAAACTGTGAGTGTGATGCTGCTATAACCCAAACTGTTAGCACTGAAAACTTCTGTATTGGTTACCAGAAATGCTGTTCTTTGTAGAAAATTATAAACTATAGTAGATTACATCTACATATACCCAAAGCCATATGATGCAGATTTCTATCTTCAGCTCTGGAAAGTTTGCACATGTTCAGATCAATCTGGCTACACAGTTACAGTATGAAGCTATAGTTTTTGTTTGTTTGTTTTTTTAGTAAAAATATACTGCTCCCAGATTGCAGAATGGAGTACTCTTATCCCTCAAAATGGGAAAAACAGTAACCTGTATGATCAAATAAACACTACATTTATGGCATAAACAACGATGAATCATCTGAAAGTAACACAGATAATGCATGCAATATGCCGCTGTGGGGCTAATCCTTCTTTGCCTAAATGCATAGATAATAAATATTTTTAAAACTGTTAAGGAAAAAGTATAGCAACTTCAAAAAATATGAATGAGATTTATCTAACTGCAGGCTAAATAACATAATTATTCAGCTTTTCTGATATGCATAAATAAGGAACTTATTAAAGCACATAAATTCAATAAGGGGGGATTAAATACAAGTTAGAAACATAATACAAAACAATCAAAGCAGACAACCTATGACCTCAACATTTACAAACTAAGGCCCTGATGCTGCAAACAGTAACAGTTGTGCTTAACTTTACGCATGTGAATGGTCCCATTGAAGGGAATTTGACTACTCACATCCTTAAAATTAAGCTTGTGCATAAGTGCTTTGCTGGCTCAGAGTCAAAGCCATAATCCCAGAAGCAAATTTACCCCCATGATAAAAAAAAAAAATGGGAACAATATTTGAGTATCTAAACGGCTACCAGACAGTGGAGTCTTTTTTAGCTGGGGAATCTCCCCTCTTATCCACACAGTGCCCGGCTGGTACAGCCAGGAGTTGAGTTCTTGGTGGACTCCACTGAGCAGACTCCCCAGTGCCAGGCCACAGTGCTACTCACTGAAATTTGGCTCTGCTGCCCTCCCACTTGAATGGCGGGGAGAGCCACATCAAATTTGAGTGGCCTGACCATGCAGCTGGAGCGACGCTCTGGACTGATCTGGCAGCAGCTGTAACAATTTAGTATGGGACTGCTGCTTGAAGGTGATTGGGCAATGGCCTGTGGGACTTTGAGCAAGTGCAAAAACCTTGCCTTCGCCCCAGAATTGGTGCCACTGTTTTAATGAATCTCAGGTTTGGTAACCAATATCACCAGTCACTTCTGATAAAACTGGTTCATATCTATTGCCTCTAAAAATGGCTCAATAGGTACTAAATGCAACAATATAAGTGTTACATTAAATATACAAGACAACTTCAAACTGTCAGGTGTTCAAATATATATGACAAAAATATGCCCTATAACTTATTTGGGAAGAGCACTTAACACTGATCATGCACTAGCATACATGAATATTGGCAAAACACTCATAGAAATATCACCAGATATTGTAAAAATTGAACAACACTTCACACCTGTTGTACAACCTGTACTCAATTTAATTCCCATACTAACATTAATCAGGATTTAAAATCTGTTGTTTCATTGGCATTATTATTGGCTAGACTAAGAATTGCAATGAAGT
The DNA here is from genome assembly GCA_003942145.1 of Platysternon megacephalum. Taxonomy (NCBI): domain Eukaryota; kingdom Metazoa; phylum Chordata; order Testudines; family Platysternidae; genus Platysternon; species Platysternon megacephalum. Next base: position 3,722,781 of record QXTE01000060.1, on the reverse strand, counting down.
GGATGAGAAAAATCTGTCTGACAACTCCACTCATGGATAAAAGACTTATGGTAAGGCAAATAATACATTATAGATGGACTAACAGTTATAAGTTCTATAAAACATGGCCAGGTCTTCTCGACTGTACAGAAAGCAACATAAATTTATCAAATTTGAAGACAAATGTCAAGCCGTTCATCCTTTACTCCTTCTCTTAATAATTTATCTTGCATTTTGGCTTTAGCCCTTTTTATCACTATCTTGACAGTTGCAGCTGCTTAACTCAATGCCTGCCCCAATCTCATTTCCTGTTTATGGACTACTTAAAATTTTCTTGCCCTGAACATTTTGGAATTGACTTTCCTTCCAACTTCTCCTTCCTCAAGTGATTTTGGCGTGATTAGCAGTGTGCTGCAGAGAGAGTGATATTATGACCAATGCAAGAGACCTAAACAGAATTGGCTATGGACTAGTTTCTGCACTCTTCCCACTACGAGTTTTGCCTGAGTAATGATTGCATGACTGAGCCTCATAATACCATGTGAAGGTACTATGTCAGGAACAGCATGTAAGAGGTGGATCCTCCATGGGTTAATAGCATGCTTCTGCTCACACATGGCTACTATTTCTGACCAGAATTTCAAGTCTGTTGATGAGTGGATATACATTTCTACTTCCACTGTAGGAAGGATCTCCTGAGACACCAAACCAATATCTGGTACATGGCAGAGTCCCCTATCTGTTGAATTGATACGATATAGTATTATGGTGAATCAAGAGAGGTTTCAGTTTACAGGAATGTCATTTTTTTCAGACCTCTTTTGCAAGTCTGGAATATGTTGGAGTTCTGTGTTTTGCTCCTGCATGAGCTGATTAATACATTATCTTATAGCAGTGTTTTAGAGAAATAAATGCAAAGACAAAACCATGTCTGCAGTTAGCAGTGAAAGTGTCAGTGGGTGTGGTGACAGACACATTCCACAGCAGATATAACTAGACCCAAGGGGAAATGCCCAGAGGTGGTAGCCAGGTGACCCTGAGTTCAAATCTCATCTTTACCAACTACTGTTATATTGCCATGCACTTAACTACCCTGATTATTGACCAACACAATAAGTTACAACCATAGAAGGCAGTCAAGGATAAGCTGCTGCCACCATCCCCCTTCCTGTTTTACAAATAAATTAGTAGAGAGGTAACACAGTCACTTCAGACATAGTCATGAATAAAAACCTCTGTTTCTAACATGGCAGAACCACATCTTAAACATTTGACTTCACTGTCTTTCATATGTGTGTTCTAGTTTTGGTTACCCTAACTACAGAATCACATTCTTCTTCCAGCCACAGAATCCAGGGTTCCAATATTCTACTCTTGTCCAGCATATAGTTATGTAACACACTGGGAAAGTTTGTGTAGGATGTCCTCCTTTAGTTTCTGGCTCATAAGGAGGCTAGTAATTAATTCTCTAGCTCAAGTGGTAGGAGCTGGGATTCTGAAAGGCCAGGGTTCGAAACTTGCTCCTGAGCTATGTGGGTGATATTATAATTGCATGTGATTCATACAATGAGAAGACATCTTTAAAACGGGGTTTTGTACAGAGTCAGGTAGGTTGACAGCACCAGGAGCAGATTTAGCAGTGCAGTTTCTCCCTCCGATTCACAGATGTGTAGCTTCTCTTGTCCCCTCCCTGACCTTGGGGAGCTACCCACTCAGGCCATGTCTACACTATAACCTACGCTGGCATAATTTATGTTGCTCAGGGGTGTGAATAAACCACCCCTCTGAGCAACATAAGTTCACTGACATAAGCACTCGTGTGCACAGCACTATGTCGGCAGGAAAGCTATGCTCCCACCGACATAGCTTCTGCCATTCACGGAGATGGTTTTATTATGCTGATGGGAGAGCTCTCTCCCGTCAGCATAGCGTGTCTTCACTGCATGTGCGGCAGCGGCACAGCTGCATCAGTACAGCTGTACTGCTGCAGTGCTGTATGTGTAGATGTGCCCTGAGATAACCAGCCCTGTACAAATAAAATAAAACACTAATACATTATCAAGAATAGCATTTGGTTATGATTAAGGTTACATGAGGACTCCCTTTAACCATGCAATACTTTTAAAACATGCAAATAAGAAGTCTCCTACATTCCTTGCTACTTTCATATTAAATACAGTGTGACTGACACACTCAATAAAGGCTTTTACTGTCTATCTCCAATACATATGAAAATAAATTATGTACCCCAACTTGTCAAACTTGTACTCTCATGTGACCTGATACGCTCCTTGTATCAATGATACCAGTAGAGAAGTATGTCTGACATACAGTCCTTGTGGAACATTATTCTGCCTTATTAATATTGCTAAGGTCAGTGTTAAGAAACATTTACAAAGGGTCCCAAAAACCCAAGGGTTGGTCTGCAAAGTAACATAAGCAGGGTCACATTGTGTGTGTGTGTGTGTGTGGGGGGGGAAGCAATAGAAAAGCAGAGTCCCTATGAATCTCCATAGGTGATTAAGGCTGCCAGTGCAAGCTTACAGTGACAGGGAAAAAAAAAAAAAGACTAGTTTCATGCCTGAAAGCACATCAAACCCTGTTTACGGCTTAGAACTGAATCATCCACCAAGCTATTCCCATGTTGTTTGCTAAGTCTTCATTAAGTTTAACACAGAGAATAGTTATGAAGATTGTAAATGTCCATGCTAATTCATTGCTACAGCACTACCTTTCACAGCATCCTGGAAGAGACATAAGCAGTGAATCTGATGCTTCATAATGATGAGAGATAGATAAGGAAAGGTCGGGTGCTGAAAAGGTTTCTGATGCCTACGAGCAGAAATCAATTCTTTTCTCCAGACATTAAAAAAAAAGTTGGAAAGATTTCTTCCATGTCTCAAGTTTATTACTGACACTGATAAGATACCCCTTATAGGCTTTTTTAGTTGACTTAACAGGCTAGTTCAGTGAGCTGAATCTGAAACTGGAAGGCAGAAATCAACCAGGTATTAATATTCAAAGAATGCATCAAGCATTCACAGGAAAATTGAGAGTATTCATAAATGACCATTGAAAGTAGAGAATTCCATTATATTTTTCAACCACAAAGATTTCATTTCAGCTAGAAAAATATTAAGCATGCACAGCTATTGTTCCTGCCCTTTTGTATCAACTGCAGGAAAACTGTCATACAATTTGAACATTTCAGAAAAATAAAAGGAATGTTTCTTTTGCAAAGCAGTACAATTGTAAGTGCTTTATGGACCAACAAAATAGCTATTATTGGTAAATTTACCACACAGATAGAACGATGGATATCATGGGCCCTCTCCTGCATTACAAAAGAGGTGGTCATGCAATTACTGCCTAATAACAAGGTTCCTGTGTGGACAGCAGCATACATTACCCTATATCACCGCTCACGGGTTATTGTGTCAATTGAGGCCTAGAAGGACTAGCTCTATTACCTGAGCTGTAAGAAGCAACCATGTGAAAATTCACAGAATATCAATGTATAGACTAATCTGTTAGTAGAAAAAGCATGAAAAAGAGATAGAGGCTAATTTTGTATAAATAAAGTTCCTAGTATGACCCATGGACTGTGCTGAGGTCGTAATTTACAAACAAACAGATTTCAAAACCAGAAAAAGACGGTCACAATTGGTGTATTGGTAATAAAGCTTAACTGATTAAATACAGTTGAGGGGATGAGCCCATTTAACCTTTTGGGGCTTTTTAAAACCAGGGATTCTGGGGAGCAAACCCAGACTCCGTGGGGATCTCCACCAGAAAGTCATTTGCTTCAGTCCAGGGACTCCATGAACCTCTGTAGAAATATAATGTAAACAAATAAATGTGTTGCTATCTGCAATAAACAACAGACATGTAGGAGTTTAATGTTTACAAGAAAAAATCTTGGCTATGTAATTGAGTTCCCATCACTGACGGCCTGATTTTCTTTTTCACGAAGAGGCTTATCTTCTCTGTAACCCCAATTTGGAGTTTGCCAGCTCGTGGAGCTCTGGGATGAGTCTAGTGGGCCCTACCAGAAGGATTACAATGACGATGGCTGCCAGAGCCCTTTGACCTCGTTCTCAACATGCCTGGAGTCAGGGTGGAGACAGACAGTACTATGAATCTCTCCTGGAGCCAATAGGGAGGCTTCTGCACTGGGTGATGCAGACAAGCAGGTCACTGGGTCAATGACTAGCCAGGGCTGCACAGCGCTAGTGAGTGGACAGCCTGACTTTACCTGGAGGCTATGTCTATACTTGGAGCTAAGGGTGGGAGTCCAGCTTGTGTAGAGTTAGTCCCACTAGCTCTGATCAAGCTAGTGTGCTAAAGATAGTTAGTGTAGCACAGGTAGTGGCAAGTGGGACATGGGCTAGCCACCTCAATTACAAACCTGCCTGAAACCTGTGAGTACATGCTTGGGGCAGCTAGCCTTCGCTGCTGCTCACCGCTGCCCATGCTATGGTGGCTACATTAATATGTTGCGTGTGCCGGCTCAATCAGAAGTAGTGCATGTCTATGTGAGCTGGCAATCAAACCCTTAGCCGCAAGTGTAGAAAAAAGCCAATGACAGAGAGTTTAGTTTGGTTTGGAAGCTGGGAGAGAGACAGCGCAGCTCAGGGAATCCCTGCTAAACTCCCACTTCCCCCTTAGTGAGCTTTTGCAATGCAGTGAGACTAGCTGCATGGACCATGTAGCTCCAACACTGCAATGACCAGAATCCAAAGAGAGAGAGATCTGACACAGCACTAGTTATCAAGAGCCATCTGAGACTCCAGGAGGATTCCAGAAAAGGGAACCAGTTAGCCTGACTGGAATCAGAAGAGGACCTTACCCCAGTCAGGAGTGAAGAGTGAAGAGGACTTTTGTTTAAGCCAGCTAACACCACAGTACTGCAACACTCCCCTTCAGGACATTTAACCTTGGTCTACTATCTACCCTGGGAAGGTGCCTGGGATGGAACTATGGTCTGGAGGAGTTGTTCGTGCAGGGAGGTGGGAACTGGTTTATTTATCATACATACATTCTCTCAGTGCAAAGCATCATAGAGTCACATCACAATGAACAACAAACACAACACACGGGAGACACGGGCCAGCAATCTCCTTCCACATTTCATGGTCTTCAACCAGTTTTGACAAGCTGTGGCGGGGCGATGACTCACCGCCGCAGCACCTCCTGCTGGTCATCCTGGGAATTAGCTCTTCCAGCCCAGAGCGCCCTCTGCAGGCCAATATCTCACCTGCTGCTGGCCCCCCTCTACTCCAAGGTTCTGCCCCCAGCACAAACCACTGTCTCTGGGTCTCCCCTCCCAGGGGAACCCCCAACCCTGTATCCCCACCTTGCCTCAGTGGCTACTGCCAGTCATCATCTAGTCCCCGCTCCCTGGGGCGGACTGCAGTCTGTAAACCACTCATCATCGGCAAGGGGGTTAGGACCTGCTGCCTTTGTCTATCTCTGGGCTGCCCCTCTGCAGCCCCAGTACCTATTTGTAGGCCTTTAGCTAGGCCTGCAGCCTGGGGTTTTGCTAGGCTGGAGCTCCCCAGCTTCACCAGCACTGCTTTACCCTAGGTACCCTTCTCAGCTCCCATGCAGCCCAGTCCTTCTCTCTCTGAAGCTAGAGAGAGAGTGTCTCTCAGTCTCTGGCCCTCAGCCCTCTTATAGGGCCAGCTGTGGCCTGATTGAGGCGTGGTCACACCTGTGGCTGCTTTCCCCCAATCAGCCTAGCTTTTCCCCCACCCCAGCCCTCTCCCAGGGCTGTTTCAAGCTCTTCAGGGCATGAGCGGCGTGACCATCCCGCTACACAAGCACACATGCCACATCCCATCCAGTAACCCTTGCTTTGGCAATCCCTCAGCTCCTCTGATCCACGTGTCCCACAAACTCAAGTTATCTTTGTCTGATTGCCTTGAGGGTATCGAGTATCACTTCAGTTATGCTGTAATTTCAGGCTATTACCCCTTCGTTATGCATGTGTGAGGTATAGTTAATGACCAGAAATGACGTATAGCATTTCAAATTGAAGGCAGAAAGCCTCTTAATGTCCTTTTTCCTTAATGCCACATCTCACATGCATATAGCAAGATACTGAAGGCAAGAAACTGCAGCAATTTCATTTTACACTTCATGGTAATCCCTTAGCTTCTCCATATGTGACTGAGAGTCCCTAGAGCAGCAGTCACGAGTCCAATTCAATGCCGGATCTTGAAGTGATGTTTAGCACTCCTTGTAATCATACCATCTGAGTGTCTGAAGTGCTCAATACACTCCAATGCCTCTTCAGAATTGGGTAGGAGTATCTTGCCTTTTCAACAGACTTAGATGTCACCATTGTCTTTGTCTTTTCCTGTGATATCATTAGACCTAACGTGTCTGATTCCACCATTACTCTTTCTAGCAATTTCTGCACCTCTTCTTGCGACAATCCAATCAGGACAGTGCCATCAGCGAAGCATAGATAACTAATTTTTCATCCAGCAGCAGGTACATCCTTCTGTAGGTTTCCATCAGTGGTTCTTCTTAAAATGTCTTCAAGATAACAATTGAAGAGGGTCACTGATGGCATGCAGCCCTGTCTGACACTATCTTCAAGTCACGTCAACTACTTTTCTCACATCCCACAAACACTGATACTGTTACACTGCAACAGAGATTTTGTATCAGGCTTATTACACCTGGTGAAAATGAAATAAAGTTTATTTAGCTGTAACCCTTCTGCCCGTCTGAGTTGGCAGCAACAAGGACCGGGTTCAGTATCTAGGGGTTCTGTTTCAATAACACAATGCAAAACAGGTTGGAGCCCCCACCCAGTGACCTGGGACAATTACATACCACCCCCCGGGTGCCTCTAAGAGGCAATACTTCCCCTCTTGCAAGCACGGAGTCTGAGTGTAGCAAAATCCTTTTAATAAAGGAGGGAAACAATGCAGCATTATGTTGGGGAAACACCACAAACAGGATTCATAACACAAACCATGAGCAGAAGTCCCACCCCCCAAGTAAGTTTGGCAGTGTCCTTTCCCCCTCAGGGTCTTAAGTCCAGTAACCAAAAAAATCACCCAAAGTCCCAAAAGTCCAACACCCCAAAAGTCTCTTGAATCCAGCAACCCAAAAATCACCCCAAAGTCCAACAACCAAAAAATCTCTGTCCCTGGTCAGTTCAGCCCCAGAGTTCAAAAGTTTATCTGCAGAGTTTTACCTCCCAGCCTCGGTGGAAAGGGGGGTGGGGCACGCAGGGATGTTAGGGGCACCTTACGTGGTCCAAGGCCGACTGCCCCGCCTCTCCGTGGGGTTCTGCTGCAGCCTTCACCACGAGCCACTCCACCAGCCACTCTGCTAGCCATCCCGTGAGCCACTCCAGCTGTTCCATGAGCTGCTCCACTCCACCAGCCACCCCGCAAACTGCTCCGCTCCACCAGCCATCCCATGAGCCGCTCCAGCCGTCCCGCAAACTGCTCTGCGCCACCAGCCACTCAGCAATATATCTTCAGGCCCCCCCACAACACACAGTGATTTCAGCTTGTAGTAGGGGAGCCTCAGTGCTGGTGCACCATTGGCCCAAAGTGAATTCAGCTCATCAGCCTGTAACTAGACTCCTAATGGAATCAAAATTAGCTCTGATATTCCACAGTGGAGAGAGGAGGAGGAGGTGCAATTGGTGTTTCAGGCCCTCAAAAGGGGGCCCCATACCATCAGGTACAAATGCCTATCCCCAGCCTCTCTCTATTCACTGGGTTTTGGAACCCATGTCCCTTGTCTAGCGAGTGCTACTTAGTTGATGGCGAGTCCCTCTGTCATAAAACAGTTCCACTGTCCTTGATTCATATAATCAGGGTAACACCACTTTATTCTTCCTGCCCCAATAACAGAGACACTGGGGATCCCACAGCAGCCAAAGTGACCATTTGGGCTGCGGTGGGTTCATGCTAGGTGGGGTGGGTGTGCCTATGCAAACAAGATCAGCCCCTGAAGTTCGTTTCCACAACTCACCACAATTCACCACCAGATGTCAGGTTAGAGCTCATCCTGACTCTGCTTACATAGCAATGTTTATTAATCATTACTTAAGGCTAACTGTTTTCTTCCCAAGATCTTATTTTCCCTCTTCCCACTAAAGTCCCCCATTTGTTTTATTGGTTATTTTGGGTATGTCATTGCTTTGTTGGGTTTGTTTTATTTACTTTATTGTCTTCTGTGTACTGGGCTTTACACTCATTGCCAGCTAGTAAGTATTCATTTTCTGAAGGGACAGCAGCAGAGGTGAAAGTAAGCCAGTACGGTGCGCTGTACTGGGGTGGCCCGGCTTCCCCAGGTGGCAATTTAAAGGGCCTGGGGCTCCCAGCAGCGGCTCGAGCACCAGGCCCTTTAAATTGCCACCAGAGCCCTGCTGCTGGAGCCCTGGGGTAGCGGCAGCGGGACTCCAGGGGTTATTTAAAGGGCCGGGGCTCCTGCTGCCTCTACTGCCCTGGGCCCTTTAAATAGCCGCCGGAGCCCCGCCACCGCTACCCCAGGGCTCCGGGGGCTATTTAAAGGGCCGGGGCCATAGAGGCAGCGGGAGCCCCGGGCCCTTTAAATAGCCCCCGGAGCCCTGGGGTAGCAGCAGCAGCTGGGGGCTCCAGCAGCGATTTAAAGGGCCTGGGGCGGTAGCGGTGGCTGAACTCTGGGCCCTTTAAACTGCTGCCGGAGCCCCCGGATGCCGCTGCTACCTTGGCGGGGGAGGGGGAGGGCACTTACCAGTACAGGGCGGCCGGGGCTGGCTCTGACCTCCCCATCTCCGCCCCTTCTGCCTGAGGCCCCGCCCCTTACGGGGGCCAGAGCTGGCCCCAACCCAGCCCCTTATTAGTAAGTCCTTATTTCTACTTTCACCCCTGGACAGCAGCCCTGTAGTATATGGCATAGTGAGGAGTCATGATGGGTGGAGGCACTAGAAAAAAACCCAGGACCCAATCCACACAAAGAGAGGGGAGACGCCACTCGAAATACTGGTGATAGGAAGCACCAGGGAGAGAGAAAGGAGGAGGTTTGAACCACGCTTCAGGAGAGTAGTGTATTTACATGGATACTTATAACATGCACAGGCAAATTGTGGTTATCTATGGTCAGTTACACACTTATCTAGCTACTAGAGTGCACAAATCCCCAATCTGCACACATAATTATATATTAGTGTTTAGATTATAGATTCTTCAGGTCTGAGACTCTCTCTTGTTATGTGTTTGTACAGTGCCTAGCTCACTGAGGCCACAATTTTGGTTTGGGCCTCTAGGAGCCACAGTACTACAAATGATAATAAATAGGGTACAGACAAAAAGGGTTCAAGTGGAAATTGAATCCTGACTGGCTCAGGATCCGATAACAATTCAAAGTGAGACTTTATCTTGATAAATATTATATTCCATTGTTTAATGTACCTTTGTCACAGAAATGTGCTCCACTTTTGTTTAAAATAATAATCCTTATTGTCCTTCTGCTTGAAGACAACTCTGAAACAATGAAAACATGAAACAAATGTAAACTAATCAGAGTTGTGCCCCTGAGCTTGCATAAAACCTGAAACAATAGCTCTAAAAATGTGAGCTGCTTCATCCATCTCAATCAGCACCTGTGGATGCCATAATTCCACGACCACCAAATTTGACATTTTTCCAAAATGCAGCAGAACTCAATTTTGCTCTACTCAGACTCCTGACATTTTGTTTTGTCTCTTGAATTGCTGGGACCTGCCTGCAGCTACTTCTTTCTATCCAGCTTTCCAGACAAGGGGAGTTATTTGGATTACAATGCATGCTCCTTGCACTGTTTCATGGAGCCAGGGAGTGGAAGGAACCAGAACTATAGGCTGGCAAACTGAGCTGCATGGAGAACAGCCCAGGAACCAAGGCCTGGAGAGATGAGAAAATGAGCTACCAAAGCTGGTTCCAAGCTCCTCTCATCCCTGCCACACATGTGGCTGGGAGGAAGGAGGTTCTGAGCTGAGTCATCTAGAGGACATCAAACTATTGTGGCCTATGTTGTTAAGCTATATGGAAACCCTAGCAAAAAATCAGTGCTAAAAATAAGTATTAGCTAATTTTACACAAATGAGTATTTAACTGTGAGCCATAAGGGTGTGTGTATGTTTAGTTAAAAGGACATGGTGGCCCATGGCTGCTATTCTTAGGGTCCCTGGTTTGGGACTTGGAGTAGTGGGCAGGCCCGGTCCCCCCCTGGGGAAGTGGCCTACAATTGGACAGTGATAACCCCCCAGAAAGGGATATGAACTGTTAAGAGGCCCAGGTGGATAGCTGGGGCCAGACCAGACCAGAGTGGGTGAAGGGTCTCCAGGGAGGAAGCCCTTTGGGCACAGCCCCTTACCAGAGCCAGGAGCACTTAAAGATTTTGTTGGACTAATACCCGGGAAGGGGTCTGTTTGCGTTGTGTTCCATACAGAATGTGTGTCACTCGGCCAGAGGGCTGAGTCATTAGGAACTGCCAGAGAAACTGCCAGAAGGGGTCACCACTAACTGGAAGAGGTGCAGACATGCACCCAAACAAGGGGGCACTCACGAGAGATTACAGGCTGCCATCAAAGGGGTCTTGGATCCAAAGACAGTCACACCTCATGAAAGTCAATGGGCATGTCAACTGCTTTATTTCAGACTCACTGGAAAGAGCAATCAAGCTCACAGAGAGGCAAATATGAGATTTCAGAATCTCTATTCAAAGCAAAAAAAACAAAATGAAAAAAAAACCACCCCAAACTTGCCTCCATCATCCTTGATTAAGCAGAACCTATCAAATTCCAGGTCTATCTACATGTGGTCTGTAAATAGAAATGGCAATCTGTAACATGGTTCCAAGAACAAGGACAACTTCAATAATGAGAGCCTGCTGACAATAAAGCATGTTCAGTCCCTTTCATGACCTAAGAAGTTATTAAGAACATGAGGGAAATGAAATGGAAGCCAGCTCTGGGAACAGATTAAATCTGTTTAAAAAACTTGTACAAGGTGGAACCTGAAGGAGATAAGTTAGCTGTTCTCTACAGTGCATGGTTCATAACACTTCTCATCTCCATCAGTCTCAAGGAATGCAAGTCTATTCCAATCCCTAAATCTATGGATCCAGAAGACCTAAATGATGTAGGAAACTGACATCCCATAACTATTGGCTCTATAGTGTTATGGCTCTACTCCTGATTACTGAGAGCTCATTTCACTCACCCCTTAACACTAGACAGAGGACTTTTATATCTGCTCTCAACCACTCAGAAAATTTAGAAGTACTTGAACATCATGATTAAACATGCCAGAAAGATGAAGCTCCCATTGGAAAGTATATTCCAATGGGAATAGCATTTGGAGAAGCAGAAGCATTTGACTCTGTCTCATAACCATATATTGGGATACTATCAGACAGAGGCTTGGACCCACACATGAGTATCATTATCAAGGAATGTTGTATCAAAATAACAACTCATAAGGAAGTCATAGACCAATTTCTTTCTCCTATAACCTTCTAATTGATCTCACTCTAGACTTACTGCTCTCACCTTTGCAATCTGGTCTAGTTGGAAAATTCTCAGATTTTGCATTCTCCAATGATTTGGTCCTAATTAGTGACTCTTGACAAGCATGAAAAAAACCTGCAATTCAAAGAGACTTTTGAGATCTCTCTGGACTCAGGATTCAAGCCCCAAAATGCTTAACACCTACCAATAATTCATATATACTCAATAACTGTAAATCTGGGTTAATCAGGAATGATGAACTAGACATGCTCCATTTTGGAAATGCAGTAAAATACTTAGGGGTCAAGGTGGGTCTGGCCTTGCAAAATGAGACCTGAAGGAGAATGTCTTAACGTGGGTAGAGAAGAGGTTACAAATAGCTCCTTTACAAATTAAAGCAAAAATCCCAACTACTTCAAGCCTATGCAACTCAAAGACTACAATCACAGCTCTCTACAACACCATTAAGATAATGGTGGAAAAAAATGGCTCTACTTACCCATAAGCACATGCAAAACATTCTTAACTCCAGAGAAAAATATGGTGGCTTGGGTTGACAAAATTGGTGAGCCTGATACCATCCATACAAACTCATCACCTGCACATAATTGCCACTTCCTCTAATAACACGATAAGATATTTTGTGGAGATATGACTTAGAACAGGAATATAAGAAGCTCTGGATCTCTTCAGGCAGCCTCAAAAACAAAATCTGAAAGCTTATAAGCAATGAATGGAGTGAAAGTCACCTATACGCCTCTGTTGACAACATCTGGGAAGAAAAATGGATCAAAAAGAAACTCAAAATTCTGCTCAACTGGAGATCTGTAGAATTCTGAGGATTGGGCATTTTCCTTCTCAGGTTAGTAGAATAGAATTCTTTAAATATTGAGCAACGAAATTTTCACCACAGCTCCTATGAGAGACAATACCCGAATGCTGTCAAGTTGTGTGTGAACATATACCCATTTCATAGATTCATAGATTTTTAAGGCCAGTAGGGAACAAGAAAAGAGTTTATGGGCTGAGGCCAACATGTTATGTTGTTGCTGCTCTTCATACTATGAGACATGCTCTTATTCTTGGACAATGTCCATCCATCAGAAATTCATGAATTAAAAGGCACAACTAGCTATGTGACATCCTAGCGAAAGAAGCAGTTGGACACAAATGGACAGTATACCATGAACCATATCTGTGCACTGAAGATGGTGAACTACATAAACCAGGTCTTATATTTGTTAAAGATCAAAGCGGTCTGCTAACAGATGTAAGTGTGTGTGGTTCAAATCAAGAAGACACCACAAGACATATCAGACTCTATTCCCTTATCATGAAACAAATAAAAGACTCTACTGGAACTCAAGACATCAGATTCTTTAGATTCTCCCATAGAAGCCAGAGACAAGTGGCCTCTGAAGAGAATTACATATTATTATTGATGTTGGGACTAAAAGTTTACAAACAGGGCAGGTTTGCCTTATTGTTTAGTTGAAAAGCAGTTCTCTACTGAGCAGATAGTCTTCAAACCTTTGCTAATGATGGCCTTATTAAAATCTTACCCGAAAACTGACTCCCAAATCATCCTCACTTTTTACTTTTATGCTTTTTAAAAAACTGTATTACATTTTTATTGTTAATGCAACTTTTGCACTAAATATTTTCTCCCTTCAGTTTCCCACCTTTTCCTTGCTTGGCTTTACCCCTTCTAATCCAAGTTGCCCAAACTTTCTTATCTTTGCTCTTCCTCCGTTCTGGAAATCTTGTAATGATTATACTTTCATGAGAGACATTCGCTTCATATGGCAATGGCTGGAGCAGCTACCTATAGTCAAAAATAGAAACTCTCCATGGGCTTGATAGTGAAACAGCTGCAGACAACGGAATCTACCTTCTGAGGCACTAAGCCACATGGCCAGCCCTGAGCTGAGGTAACCTACCTAGGAAATCTTTTTTAATCTAACTGCAAACTCATGAGGGCTCAGACATTGGTTTGGCAGCATGTGTGTGTTGGAGGCAGAAAAAAACAGCAGAAGGAGTTGTGTGTGTGCTGAGTCTCTGATGTAAGAGCCAAGAAATTTTGATTACTGAAGTTAGTGGTGTGAGGGACAGATTTGGGGAAGGGACTACTTAGCTTGCACAGACTTTGAGGAAAGACTCTGCAAGGCCCGATTTGTTTATTAAGAAGGCTTAAAATAAAACAACTAAACCTGCTGGAAACTGCTTCCCTGTCTGTTTGGTTTCTGGAGCAATTCCTCTCTGCAGCAGCTCCAGTAGTTGTCCATTGGGAGAACAGGTATTCAGTTTTCCTCAGGATGTTGCAGTCCTCTCCTCCATTCCTGCTGCCCTCTTTTTTTATAAGGGTCAGCTAATTAAGTTCCAGCTCTTTCCCAGGTTTCCCAGGAGACAGAGCTTTCTTGGGTGCTGATTCACAGCTGTGGAAACAACTCCCACAGAAACTAAGGATTACTACAATCCTCATCACTTTCTGATTCCAGGTGCAAGGCATGCTTCTTTGGTTAAAGGGGTGTATAAACACAGCAAGCTGGAACTCTAAATTTCTTCCGCAGTCTTCCAAAGCTGAATGGGGTTTGCTCCATCTCTGCAGGGAAGACTAGAGGTTCAGTCCCTTAAGCCCACAGATTCCCTGTGATCGGCTGGAGATAAGGACTCCTTGTCTCTTGTTCTGTTAAGGATTCTTGTCTCCACACTGCAATCTGACTGCTCCACTTCCTCTTGCTTTCTATGACCTTCGGACAGTGTAGCATATCCAGCTCCTCCCTCCCAACTTCACTGGCCCCAGGAACCTGTGCTTCCCACTAGCAGGGGCTCCACAGTCTAAAGGCAAAAACATTGTGAGGGAGGAAGAAGACCGTGCCACAGAAAGCAGCTTTTGCCCTTCAGGGTCCTACTCTCATCCCAAAATCTGAAAAAGAACTTCCAGAGAGCGTAGAAGCAGGAGAAAAAAATCAAACAAAACACAACTCTCCTGTCATCCTCTCTCTTCCATTCCAGATCCAGATCGATGGCTTTATCTTTATTGTAAAAAGCTGAGGGCAGCATAGGCCCTACAGCATATGCACCTTACAAAAGTAATTCTACTATTTTTCTATGACATCATATATGCTAGGAGACTCTAATGACACATTGCATGTCACTCTAGAGATAAACCCAATATTAATTTGAAGAAAAAAAAGAAACATGATTCAAGAGCCTAATTTTGTTAATCATTGGTGCCAGCGGAACCCCAAATGACAGAGGATATGCCTCTCTCATGGCCTCTACCGAGTCTAATTATTCCAGAATAGATTTTAGTGTAAACAAACAAAAAAAACCTGAAAAAAATTAATAGCAGCACATATTGACAAATGGGTTTATTGGACCATGTGCACATCAATCTGAAATGGCATCACACTGGCAGTATGAATACAACTAACACAAACTGGCATTTCAATTTGTTACTATATACAACTCTGGGGAAAAACCCTAATGAAGACTATATGGTTTGGGTTTTTTTTTAACCACAATATGGAATGCATTCAAAAGCATGATACATGGACAAATGCTTCTCATCTTAAAAAGAAATAAAGATCACCAACAACATTGGAAAAACAGATCAAAACATGTACTGATGTGTAAGAGAACTACCACACTCACAGCAAGGTGCCTTAAGAGGCACAGAATGGAAATCCGAACCATTTTTGGGTCGCTTTCAATGCATTTTTAACATGAGCAGTGCCTAGATACGACAGTATTTATAATTACAGACAGGTCTCTCAATCAAACAGACACTTTAAATGTGCTGCTGTACCACAGACTCTTTGCAGGCCTGCTAGTGCTCGAGGCACAATTTCCTTAAAAATTTCAATGCAATACACCTTGTTTACCTAAGCAAGTTGGAGTGATGAACATTGATGGCCCGTTGAGAGAAGGTTAGATCATGCATACTGGGAGTTTCATGTAGTGACAAATGATTGCAACGATTCATAAAGTTTGCTGGCACAGAACTCCACCAGTTAAAATAATGTCTTGGGGGAAGTGATCTTACAGTGTCCAGGTGTTGTGAGTGGCTCTCCTACTAACACAGGAGCAACTAAACTGAAATAGCTGTAGTTCTCTATATTACTGTTAGATTTGTATACAAAATAAAAATGGGCCTCTATCCAAGGCTCTAGGCATCCCTGTCTAAAGTTAGAAAAGCAAATTTATATCACCCACAGAACAACAAATTCCCCTCTCTTCTACACAAGATTTCTCTCAAAGGCCTACTTATATAGCAGTCTGCATAAATAGATGAGTCTTGTAAGTGTGCCCTGAAGATCAATATACTTGGGCAATTTCAGACCAGGGACTCGGAGGGAACTTTGTTCCAGAGCTGAAGTCCCGCTCAGAGGAAAGCTGTGACACCACCCCCCTCTATTAAATCAAGGGGGAGCTAGCTGGAGTGCCCCCACCGACTGCAACTTTCACACAATATTGGCTGAGGAGAGAGGAGGTTTCTGATAAAGACAGTTGGGAAGCCAACAGACAGCCAGTGTAGATCATTATGCATTATGGGATCCCCAGCAACTTCATCTCTTATTTGTTGACCTTATACGAGCAGATTGACAGTTACTCTTTGGTTAATGGCTGGTTAGGACAGACGGCTATCCTAATGTCGGAGGTGAGGCATGGCACTCCTGTGAGAGCTTTGTTCTTTGTGTTCTCAGTAGATCCCCTTGTTAGGGTCCTGGCAACAGGCAGTGGAATGTGGGAGGAGGGCAGGGTCATGTCATTTTCCATCAGGTTGGTTGTGACCCGTGAGGAGAATGACACACTGAGGTCTTGCCTCTGGTGGTATGAAAATGTGTTGGGGTCTTGGTTAAGTTTGATGAAGAATAAAGCTTTGTGGATGGGTGATGAAGGCGACAAGTGTAGGCAGCAGGAAGGCATACTGAAGATCTTTGGGGATAGAATTCTGTTTGGAAGGAGTGACAGTGACACTGAATTGGGAAAGGGATCTGGAGCATGGGGAGCGTGATGGATGAGCTGGCATGCAGTCTCCATATTCTAGAGTGTGTGAATGATTCATCAGTACCTGCTTCTGCTCTTCCTTCACTTGGCCAGAGGGTACTTGTCCTTGGCGCAGTTGATGGGGAGAGTGATGGAATTACAAGAGATTTTTACCTGCTTTGATCCCGTAAAAGATTGCAGCACCCTGGATAGAGATATTGACAGTTGGGGGGTGGGAGTGAGAAACATCGTGAACAATTCACCTCTCCCAGTTAGTGTTACTAAGGTAGTGATCGCATCAGAGTGCTTTAGTTTGCAGGGAACAGTAGTTAGACTAGATGTTTTAAATAAGTTAAATTAATGATAGTTTATAGTTAAAAATCCAAAATGTCCACCACAATAATTCTATATTAGAAAACATCAAAGATGGAGGACACAGACTGAACTGACCAATAGCAGATATGAGATGGGGTGAAACAAAGTTCAATAAGTTATGATTCAACTCACTCCAAAATACCTGAAGGGAGGGGTAGGAGGAGGAGCAGCCCGAGTGACAGGCAGAGCTGATTGGCTGAATAGTTGCCACCCATGTAGGGAGGAGCAGGGGAGGCTATGCTAATTACCAAGCCTGAAAGATCAACCAATCGGAGGAGGCCAGTAATTGAATATAAGGAGACACTAATGGGCTGGTGTGTGAGAGTGGAGAAGACCAGGAAAGGAGCAACAGGAGAAGATCAAGAACAGCAGAGAAGGCAACGAGGCAGAAGCAGCAGCGATAGAAGGGAAAGATCGGAGCGAAGGCAGACAGAGCAGAAGGACCTGAGACAAAGCAGAGGGATTGGTGAAGGAGTGTAAGTCTGATTTCTTGTCTATTTTATAAGACTACTTGTGGGTGTGTCTGTCAATAAAGCTGGATGTCTGCTTCTGAGTGTGATCTACCCCACACCATCCTGTGAGAGTCTGATCACTGCTCACAGAATGGTAATTTTAATTGTTCAATATTTCTTTAATGTTATAGTGTAGCGCTGTTTTATACATGTGCATAGGGTAATTGCATGTTATATGGTAATGAGTCTAATATTATTGTATAAGAGTGCCCCAAGGGTCGGTGCTGGGGCCGGTTTTATTCAATATCTTCATTAACGATCTGGAAGATGGTGTGAACTGCACCCTTAGCAAGTTTGCAGATGACACTAAACTGGGAGGAGTGGTTGATACGCTGGAGGGTAGGGATAGGATACAGAGGGACCTAGACAAATTAGAGGATTGGGCCAAAAGAAATATGATGAGGTTCAACAAGGACAAGTGCAGAGTCCTGCATTTAGGACGAAAGAATCCCATGCACTGCTATAGACTAGGGACCGAATGGCTGGGCAGCAGTTCTGCAGAAAAGGACCTAGGGGTTACGGTGGACGAAAAGCTGAATATGAGTCAACAGTGTGCCCTTGTTGCCAAGAAGGCTAATGGCATTTTGGGTTGTATAAGTAGGGGCATTTCCAGCAGATCGAGGGATGTGATCATTCCCCTCTACTCAGCACTGGTGAGGCCTCATTTGGAGTACTGTGTCCAGTTTTGGGCCCCACACTACAAGAAGGATGTGGATAAATTGGAGAGAGTCCAGCGGAGGGCAACAAAAATGATTAGGGGGCTGGAGCACATGACTTACGAGGAGAGGCTGAGGGAACTGGGATTGTTTAGTCTGCAGAAGAGAAGAATGAGGGGCGATTTGATAGCTGCTTTCAACTACCTGAAAGGGGGTTCCAAAGAGGATGGATCTAGACTGTTCTCAGTGATAGAAGATGACAGAACAAGGAGTAATGGTCTCAAGTTGCAGAGGGGGAGGTTTAGGTTGGACATTAGGAAAAACTTTTTCACTAGTAGGGTGGTGAAGAACTGGAATGGGTTACCTAGGGAGGTAGTGGAATCTCCTTCCTTAGAGGTTTTTAAGGTCAGGCTTGACAAAGCCCTGGCTGGGCTGATTTAGTTGGGTTTGGTCCTGCTTTGAGCAGGGGGTTGGACTAGATGACCTCCTGAGGTCCCTTCCAACCCTGAGATTCTATGATTCTATGATTATGCATATGTATGAAAAGGTAAGTGTGTACCAATACTGCAACATTGTATTTGTCATATAGTCTGTGTAGTCTTCTGTGCCATTTGAATGTATGATCTTTAAGTACAATGTAATTGTGCCTTACTACCTAGTATATATTGTAATTTTTCCCCTTCCTTGCTTTACTGAATATACTGTAGTCACCTAATTTTCTCTCAATAAATAAGACTTTGTTTTCAAAGAATTACTGCTTGTATGACAATCCTTTGAGTGGAGGGCTGTATCCATGTCCTTTCAAGAGTTAGCAGGATTAGCCTGCTCTGGGGAGTCCTCTGCAGGTCGGAGACAAACACTCCTCCCCCTCCCTCCCGCCCACCCCCCCGGTAATACCCTGGCAATTCCTTTAGGGCAGCTCATCACCTTATTACGCATTTGGACAGAGTAGATCGACAATCAATTTATAATTATAGGCAGGCCAATATTGGGATGCTTTAAGTCCAAATAGTGGGGTAACAATGGAACTGTGTTTTTTTCCCTTTCGGTGGGATTGATGGACTTATCCATTTATTAAGAGGTCTCTGGTCTGTTGAGCAGTGGAACATGGTGGCTTGGAGATGAGATTCCCATAGGTGTTTCTAAGGACTTTGAATTTGCATTTTTATCTGCAAAGAATGCAGCAGCTCTTGAGTAATCAATAGGGTCATGAGGGTCAATAGGGTCAGAGTATGGCACCAGTTTGGGTTGAGTGCCCTTAGGAGTGGGGTTGGAGGGCATTGTTGCTGTAATGGTGGGAAGGGAAGCCTGTGAAGCCATGGCAAGGATGGAGAAGTAGGACAGTAGAGGAGAGGAGCCAGGGAAAGCAGCAGCCTTGATGGGGTGCAATGTAGGAAGAATCGGCTCCCTCAATTCCTGGTCAGGGTGTGTCAGTACTTATCTCGTTGCGTAGTTTTATGTACATTTTTCTGGAAGGCAAGGCGAGGTGATGTTTCAAATGAACCCCCTCACATAGGCTTGCCCCTGAGGAATCGGTGCAGACAATTAGGAAGGAGCAGGAGTGTTGAAACATGCAGAGAGGACATGTCCGGCAGAGAAATGGTAGTGGAGGCACATCTGAGTTTGATATGGGTCGGGTTTGAGACAGGATGGGGGCAGAGCCTGATGGACAGTTACTGTTGTTACTCTAGATATTACAGACAGCAGTATCCTAGGGGCATGGGGTATCAATGATGAGACTCTATTATGTAATGACTCTGGGGGTACTGTTATTGATGTTGATTGTTTTCCTTTGTCTTTAGTTTTTCATGGAGGGACTTGGCCCATGTATATTAAAGAGCTGGACTTGTACCCAATTATTGGGAGGACTCTGGAAGCAGAAACTCAGGCATCATGCAATGGACTTTCTACAGGGCTGGAGTTTCTGTTACGGGACTAAACAAGAACTACTAGTCATGGTTGGCTTCTGGTTTGATTGAACTTTGGATGTCAAAGGACTGTACTTCTAGGACTTTGCAAGTGTACAGTGCTGGAATTCTCCTGCCAAAGGCGTAGCAGACATTGGAAGGGAGGGGGTGGGTTGTGCTCTTTGGCATCAGTTTGGTCTCTGTTTTGACTTTCTTATGTTGTGTTTTTGATGTTTTGGTTTCTGTTGTGGTGTTTGGAATTTGTTTGTTTTGATGTTGGCTGGTGTAGTTAATAAAAGATCTCAGGGACCAGTTCCCTGTGACACATCCTCCCCACCCCATTTTCCATGAACCTAGCTCTTCTGTGGCAAGATTCAGTATCTACCAATGTGTATATAGGCTCAGTCAGGATGACCCTATTAATCAACTTTTGTAAGGCTGCTGGCTTATTTACTTCTTTTAATCATCTCTTTCAGCCAGGGGGGCATTTAATGTTTGGCTGCCTCAAGGAAGTATCCAAGCCTTTTAACCATTTTTCTATTCTCATCAGTGAACTACAAAAATACTAGAAGTCATGTTCCCCAGTGTCATTAGTGTGGAAAATGAACTTCCCCATAGTCTTCAGTACGTCATAATTAAAAAAAAAAAAGTTGTACATCTCACAAGTCTAGTCCTCTGACTGCATCAGAGTTAATCAACAGCAGTGGGCTCTAACTGTTGGCAAATCTGTGTATGGCTGATTCTTGGTCTCCTCGCAGTACCTTTAGGCTAGAATTCTTTTTAGGTCCATTTGAATTAGCATCTTTTGCTGCTGTTTCCAAATCTAGTCAGAGCAGTGATTCTCAATCTGCGGCCCGCAGGCCACTTATGGCCCAATCAGCACATATCTGCAGCCCATGTGACATCTTGCTAAAAAAAAGTTTAGAGATTGACATGCAGATTGCCTCACTCCTAGGTCCCGGCAGGGGCAGGACTGGCTGAGTGGGAGGTGGTACCACAGAATCCTGCTGGAGGGGATGAGCATGCGCCAGTCTGCAGTGCTCCCTGTATCCACCCAGCCCCTGGGCTGCCTGCAGCAGACAGGGCTTGCCTGCCCATTCTCTGCTGGCCATATCTGGACCTGGAGCTCATAGTCAGAGCAGCAGGCTGCCCTGTAAGTCCTGTCTTTGGGGGGAGAGCAGGGTGGGGTGCAAATTTGTCCGGTGGCTTCCAAGCTAGCATCCCCCAGGACTCAGTGGGTGGGATCACCCCTGCCGCTGACTGTGTGGGAGCAGGCATGGAAGGACATGTACACAACTGGGCAGCCACTGTAGGGCAGGGTGAGGAGGTGCCCCTTCTCCTTCCTGTGCAATCTCTGCTCTAGGGCTCTAATGCCCTCTGCAGCCGGGACTCTCTCTGGCCTGGACAGTGGACAGCACCCCAATGTTGAGCCCCACGTGGGGCTGAGTTCACTCTCCTGGTGCCCACGCTACTGAGCGTGGCTCTGAGCAGCCCCCCTCTATCCAGCTGCACTGCCTTCACAGTCACTACTGCCAGCTGGAGGTCAGTGCCCACTCACCCACACACACACACAGAGACAGCAGCTGGGCAGCCTCTAGCAGGGCTCTGTCATTGCCTCAGATGAGCTCCAGGTGAGAAGCGTCCAGGCCCCAGAGCTGCTGTGTATGCCAGGCGCTATGCACACTGCCCCCTGCACTACCGAGGAAGAAACACTGCTGACACTGCAGCTGTTCTGTGGGCCCAGCTCAGGCAAGGCTTAAAGTGTGCAGAGTCACAAGGGGTCACAGTCCAGGCAAAAAAATAATTAAAAATGGAGTTAGGTCACTCCCCTACCAAATGCGTGAACATTTATGTAGCTGGGATTATCACAGAACGCCCTCCTCCCTCCCGATCATACACACACACGCACACATGCTTTTTCCTGGCAACTTTAAGCACTGAGCTCAGGGATTCACAATTATCTTGCAGTGGTCAACAGCCCAGAACAATCCTGACTATTGTACAGAAACCCCACCCCCAAGTATTAGATATCATGGGCACTGGTACTGTCTGTCTCCTATGACTCACACACACTGGCTCTCTCTCATACACACACTTCCCGTCTGTTTCACACAACTTTCACCTACACACACACTCATTCTCATACACATGCACATCCACTCAGCCACATCTGTATAGATCAATGTGTTAATAGAAAGAAAAACCTTCACTTCAATAAGCAGATTGGGCTACTTTGGGGCTAATTTTTAAGTGAATTTGGGCTTTTAATGCCACAGAAATCTGGCAAATCGGGCCCTGGGCACATGAGAGAAAATGAATCGCTTTGTTGTTCGCTGAGAGAAATGACCATTGGTAGCTTCAGAAATGGATGAAAGAAAAAAAGGAATATGAAGGAAAGAAGCATCACAGTTTGGCAGTAGAAGGCAGAAAGGTACACGATGACTGGAAAGAAATGTTTGCAGTTATAGAGAGAGAAGGGAAGCCATTTTGTTTATTATGTTGCACAGCCCTCACTCTGTGCAAAACATACAATGTAAAAAGACACTTTGAGATAAAACATCAAGACTTTCAAACTAAATACCCAGAAAAATCTGAAGATAGAAAGTTGAAAATTAGTCATCTTGAGAAATTGCTAAACAATGAGCAGTAATTGTTGTGTGCCACATTTACTGGCGCAGATGCTGTGACACTTGCGCCTTACAACATTTCTTGAATGCTTGCCAAAAATGGGAAAGCCTTTAGTGACGGGGAGCTAGTACAAGAATGTTTTTTAGAATCCGTGGACTGTCTCTTTTTAATGATTTGAGAAACAGAAACAAAGTCATAAGAAGGATAAAAATTTTGCATGTAAACAATGACAGTATGGTGGCAGATCTCAGAGCTTTTGGAAAATCTGGCTACCCAACTTAAATCAAAGATTGTCTCTGCTGCAGCTTTAAGAATAGCAGTTGATGAATCAACAGACATAGGATTCGATGCATTGATACTGCCAACTTTCAAATGAACAACCAAAGACTTGCTTTTGCTCCAGTCACCACACGATCGTACTCGTGGGGAAGATATGTACATTGCTGTTTTCCAAGCCTGCGATGAAATGAATGTTCTGCTAAATTCAGTTGTTTCTGTTACAACAGATGGAGCTTTGAGTTTGACTGGTAAACATTGGGGACTAGTTGCTGAAATGACAAAGGATCAGGCAAATTTGTAGCATTTCACTGTATTGTGCATCAATAGGCTCTGTGCAGTTGTTAATGTAATAAACTTCATTTGTGTCATACCTTTACTACACCACTGCTTTCTTTCTTTGCTGCAAGAAATTGAGTCTTCATATGGTGAAATACTAAGTCGAGATAACCTTCTTCAAAGATTTGTTGCATTACCTTCCATAAATTGTGCAGTTTCTTTCTGAAATCGGAGAGAAGGATAAATATCCCAAATTAAAAGATGACAGCTGGAAGAAAGACTTGGCATTCCTTGCTGATCTCACTGGGCATCTAAACAAGCTGAATACAGAACTACAGATTGAACAAAAATTGATTAGTTAATGTGCGCTGTTACCAGTTTTAAGATCAATCTTGAAATGTACATCAAATTAAAGAAGGAAACCTCACGCCTTTTCTGATGTTAAATGAAGCATGGGAGGTGCTCTGGAAAGTGACAAAAGAGAAATATTTGTTGCTTTGGTACAGCAGCTACAAGAAAAGTTTTCATCACGTTTTGGCGATTTCGTGAAAGTAGAGTCTGCTGGTGCTTTTCTCCAGGATTCTTACACCTTCCCTATTTTAAAACTACAAGATCTTGCTGCAACATTTAAAGTTCCCAGGCAGGAACTGGAAGAGGACCTGTCAGATTTGCAGGGACAGAGAACAACTTACACAGCACAGCATGCAAGTTCTATTCTGGAATTATGGAAATATGTTGCTGAACAAAATTTGCATCTTTTGAATGCCAAAATACAGTCTGTGTTTGGATCGGCTTACATTTGTGAACATACATTCTCAGCCATGTGCCAGATTAAGTCCCGATATCGTGCACGCTTGGCTGATGCAAATCTTCATGTCCAGCTGCAATGTGCTGTTACCCATATTCAACCTGACTGTGAAGCAATTATTGCTTCGAACAAAGGAAGCTGCCAGATTTCCCACTAATGTAAGTGTTAGACCAAATTAATTTTAACAGTTAATGTTTTTGATTTATTTTGCTAATATAAAATGCTCTTGGTAGACATTTGCCAGGGTTGAAATGAAAGGTACTATATCAATTTGAATTGCATTGCTGTCAGATAACAAATACTAAACCTTTTTTGTGTGTGTAGATTTACAGCTAGTGTGTATATATATTGCGTGGATGCAGCCTACATAACATACAGAGCTGCATATGTGGCCCACAATGGTAAATAGGTTGAGGACCACTGGGTCAGAGAGAGCAGTCTCATTTCTTCCTCTGACCTTTACCAAGCTTTCAGTCTGTAATTGCTCCAGCTCACCTTTCAGCTGGCTCTTCTCAAAGAGTAAATGACCTCCCCCTTGGAGCTCCTCTTGCATGTCTTGGATCTGCACTTCAAATCCCTCTCTTTCATCCTCCAGGAGCTCAATCTGGAACTCCACCCTTTGCTTCTCTTTCAGACACTCTCTTTTTCCCCAGGGCTTGGTGCTTGGCTTCTTCTGAAGCAGCAGGTTTCACTCACTGCTTCTTGCCAAGGAGAGCAAGGTTCTCACATCCTCTCCTCTCAGTGCTGTACTCATGGTCAGTTTTCATAGTTTTTACTGGCCTCCTTAATGGGATCTGCTGCACCCTCACATTCTTTTGATACAGTATGTGCTCTCTCTCCTCCGTTGTTGACCCATTCAGCTCCTTAACTTGTTTTACGAGGTGGCTGTTGGTTTGGAACAATTCTTGTAGATGGGCATTGATGTCATTCTGTTGCCCCATGAGCATCGCCTTCTCACATTGTTGCAGCTCCAGGCTGAGCACTACACTTTGGTCCCCCAAACAATTCATCTCCTGGATTTTTGACATCTGAATGTGTTCCCAGAGAGCTTACAGAGCAACCTCCTATTCATTCTGCCAGCTCTGCAGCTGGTCCTGCATCTCAGAGAAACTCTGTATAGTTTCTGGTTGCAGAGCTTCAGAGATTTCAGATCCTCATACTTCCTCTGCAGAATCCCCTCACTTTTGGTCCTACCGTCATTGTAAAGAGCTTCCTTCTCCCTGTGTAGCCACAGGAAACTCTGTTGCTTTTCAGTTTCTCAGTGAGCTTGTTCAACTCTTCCTGAAGCCAGGAGGCTGCTTTGCTGACTCCAAATTCTGTAGTTGGTTCTTTAACAGCCTCTTCTCTTCTTTCTCCATCTCCCACTTCAACTCCACCATCTCTGGGTCCAGGCAATACACAGCATGGATTGTGAGATCAAGAATTGGACAAAACTCTGGAAAGACATGTGATTCCATACACAGGGAGGGGAGGCAGAGAAAACAAGGGAAAGGGGGGGAGCAGAGCTGCATTGTATCTCTTTCTCACACACACACATCCCTTTTCCACAGGCTCAGAGATTTGCCTAACCCCAAAGCAAGGGACATCCTCCTAGGAGTCCTCCCTCAGTCAGATCCCAGAGCATAGCAGAATCACTCTTCATCTCATGGCTGCAGAGGCATCATGAGTTTATGCCCTTCAGCTGTTCAAGCAGCTCATCCACACATAGAGGGGAGAGTGAAAGCCTGGGTCTCATTTGGCTTGCGCTACAGAACCAGCAGGTCAAGTACCAGGTCCGGCAGTGAGGGAGTAGCTATTGGGATCCTGGGGGGAGAGGGGAGGGCAGCATGAGAGGCACAGAGCAAATTTCAATGATGCACAAATTGAAGTAATTAATAGCTTCATGTGCCCATATCGATATGCTCACAGGACACAATGGCTCAACAATGAGCATGGCTACTTGGGATAGGCTGCAGGAGGAGCGCAAGGACTAGGTTAACATTCTGGGAGAACATGTATGGGAAATAAAGGACATTAAGAAAAAAAATAGCGATTGATGAAGGAGCAGGCCCAAGCACGCTTGCAGGAGATCCAATTAACATTGCCACCCCTACTGGTTTCAGCTAAATCCCAAACACTGCCTGGAATAAAACAGAATTGAACTTTAACAACAGCTGCAATAACAACAGCTCCAGCCCCTCTCAGCTAACTTTTTCTCCTTTCCCCAAAAAGATAGTTATTACCAACTTTAATACCATCTAAAAGACTGTCAAACAAGGGTTTCTGTTTCCTTCTAAAACTTTCTCCAACTAAAGGAACACAAAAAAATCTTTAAAAGCCTTGCTTAAAGACTTTACATTTCAAACGCTTTAACTGTTTTTCCTTCTTTTCTATTTTTTTAAAATAAAAAGTGAATATGATTTTAAGGGGGTGTTTGCCATAGTACTGAGCAGGCTGAGGTCTCTGTATGCCTCTCTCGACCCTTGTTTAACAGTTTAATGTTGGACAGTGAAAGAGTTTATACCACTGTTAACTCTTCTTCTTCATCCTGATCCTGAAAGATATCCTGACCAGACTGAGCTAAAAAGAAAGGGATTACAAGAACAAAGGATGGGTGGGCATACTGGGGTGTATGTGGGGGGACTTTAACAAAGGGGAGGGGAACTACAGGCCGATCACCAATAGTCACCTGTACCAAGGCAATTAATTGTTTCCAGTCTGGGGGTTACAGAGCTCCTTACCATATAACCTGCATCTGGCACCAGAGTTACAGGGCTCCTTGCTCTATAACCCATTATGCGGAGTAGGCTCTTCTCAGCCTATCCTGTTAGGTGACTCGAGAGCCCCCCTTCTCCCCCCACCCAGGTCACACCCTTAGACGTTCCTGTGTCCCCAGGGTGAGGCACCTTTGCCCTTCTTGTTTTATGTTCATCTCATCACTGTTTCAGCATGTGTTTTGTTTATGTTGTAAGACATGTTTGGGTTCCATATTTTTCAGCAGCGGGGGAGCCATGGTTGGGCCTGTTTGGGCAAGCTGTGCATGTGGCCATCACAATGTGCAAACATAACTTAAGATATATGGGTGGTGGTAAGAGCTTCTCTGTGTAGAGAGGTGACACATTCTGAACAGAGAGGAAGATTCGTCTGCCCACAACTGGTATGCTTCGCTGGACCACCCTTTCCAAATCTTCTCCCTAACTCTTTTAGACAGATGATTCCTGAGTGGGTGATCGGTGTGACGGTACCTCTCATAAGGCATTGTGGGAATATGACATAACTGGAATATGTGTTGTGTTGCCCGTGCCAGGTACATATCTCTGTAAAGGTTATGGTCTACTATATCTATTCATCCCTTTTGTACACATATATCATTTTGTACTTGAGGTTAAGAATATGGATTGTATACTTGCTTGCTTAAGGTTTGTGAGGCATTTGGTCAGCCTCTTTAGGAAGGAATTCACTAGGTTGAGTACCCGGTCGGGGAACAATGCATCTTGGAATGCTCCAATCCACATAAGAAGTCTTCCTGGAGACATGCAAGATACGATGTGGGTAATGGCTGCTACCTGCAAGTCCTGTGTCATGCATGGGCATGTGACCTGCCCATGTGATTCCGAATCTCCCTTCTGTGACTGGATTCTACAGAGGGTGAGGAGGGGGTCTCCACCCACAAGAGACAGTCTATTTAAACCCGTGGGAGACCGCTCCATTTTGTCTTCAGCTGGCTAAAGAAGAAGCCCCTCCCCCCCCCCCCCCCCCCCAGGATACTTGAAGGAAAGGACTGTAACTACAGGGGGTGTGAGTGATTGCTGGACCCAGGCTAAAAGAAGATTAGCCTGTAAAAGGGAACATTTTGGGACTGGTGAGGATCTTATCTATATTTAGTGTAATTAGACATAGATTTGCGTATTTTATTTTATTTTGCTTGGTAACTTACTTTGTTCTGTCTGTTACTACTTGAAAGCACTTAAATCCTATTTTCTGTATTTAAATAAAATCACTTTCCACTTATTAATTAACTCAGAGTATGTATTACTACCTGGGGGAGCAAACAGCTGTGCATATCTCTCTATCAGTGTTATAGAGGGCGAACACTTTATGAGTTTACCCTGTATATGCTTTATACAGGGGAAAACGGATTTATTTGGGTTTAGACCCCATTGGGCATTGGGCATCTGAGTGCTAAGGGCAAGCAGACTTCTGTGAGTCGTTCTCAGGTAAACCTGAAGCTTTGAGACAGGTTATTCAGACTCTGGGTCTGTGCTGGAGGAGATGGGTGTGTCTGGCTTCAGCAAGACAGGGTACTGAAATCAGTGAGCTGGCAGGGAGAATAGAAACAGAAGTAGTCTTTGCACATCAGCTGGCAGCTCCCAAGGGGGTTTCTGTGATCCAACTCGTCACAATCGGATCTTGCATAAGCTCTAGGGGCATAAGCTGCCATGTCTCCTGCTTGCGCTTCATTAGGAATGATGCCTCCTGTTGATGGAGGGGTCCCTCCCTAATTGCTCTCTATTCCCTTGAGGGATATTAGTCTCACCCCAACCCTGTGACAGTGCTATCACCTCATCTGAGAGGGGGCCACTCTTATCAGGCAGGCTAACCAACCTATGGGCCACCAATGCCAATGACTTTGCTGGTTAACCTCATAGCCCTTGACAGAGGGTGCCCAATGGAGGAGGGAGCTGGGCTGCCACCCTTGCCCCTGAGCACTGAGGTTTCCAATCCCCTCCTTCAGTATCTGTGGGCTGCCAATCAACCCCACTGCCAAATCTTGAGGATGCCTGCTGGACTCTTGGCAGCTTATGGGAGTGAAGTGCAGGCCCAGGGCCACTCACCTACTCCTCATCATGTCCATCCACCTCTATGAGGCTTGGACCCTATCCTCAAACTCAGACCCTGAATCCATCCCATGAACCTCCTGCGTGAGGGTTTCTGGGTCCTATCTGAGAAGAACACACTCTTCTGACTCACTCTCATCTGCAAAATGAACTGTCCCTGCCAAGGTCCCAGCTCCTGCCCAGCTGCCCCCCTCGACCTGTGACTCTCCTCCTGTGCCTGTTGAATGCCATTGCTCCTCACCTGATCTCCATTCCTGAAAGACTGAGCACATCCTCCCACACAGGGCTGTGCTGCCCATCCCACATTCCCTGGCAAAGCTGCTGAAATGATCCCTCACCCACCTCTGAGGCCACCACTCCTAGTGTCTCCATTAGGGCAAGGCTGGCCCCCTTCTGTGTCTGCAGGAGGGTGCCCCTACTGCCTAGGCCTTGACTCCAGCTGCCTCACCCCAAGTGAGGTGGGGGAAAGGACTAGGCATTCTGCCTGGCTCCTTTAGAGCAGCTCCTGGAGTGGGCACCTGCAGGCTGGCTGGCCGTACCGTTGGCCAAAGCCCCACAAGCTCTTCCCCTGCCACACACCAGAAGCTTGACCTGGAGGAGGTGTGCAGGACATAAGGAGCAGTGTGCCCACATGGCCCCTCCTCTCACATGCAGGGGGAGGGGCAGGGCCTGGATCTGTCAGGGCCACCCAGGGACCACCGTAGACACCGTAGCAGTACCATTTGACCCCCATCCCCATCTCTGATGAGTACGACCATCTGGATCCAGCCAGCACCACACTCAGGAGCCATGAACTCTCCATCCCCTCCCCCCACCCCACCCCGGATCAGCATAGCCATGGCCATACTGATCTCTGGATCTTTTCAAAGAATTAACACCCAGACCACTAGCACAAGCCAGTCCATGGCCACCAGCATATTACCAACAGTCCCTTGAAGCCTTCATTAGCCACATGGAGGAGAACATCAATTTCCCCTGTGTCCCAGCCACTCAGTGGCAAAACATGATTGATTTCTACCAGGTTGCAGCCTTCTCCCGTATGTGGGGGATCGTGGATGTGACTTATGTCAAAATTAGAAAAAAAACCAGCATGAGGCTGATGCCTATATAGCAGATATCAAACCTATTCCATGAACATGATGCCTGTGTGCAATGCTAAGATTATATCTATGGACATTGTGGCAAAGTACCCAGGATCATGGCATGACAGACAGTATTGGTTGCAATCTGGGCTTACTTGACATGTTCAATGAGGGAGAGTTCCCCGATGGGTGGCTGCTAAGTAAGACGCAGAAAAGTTCCTGTCCCTCATTTCTGCCCAACCCCTCCCTGCCCCGGTTGCCTATGTTTAAGTCATACACAGCCCAAAACAACACTGCCTACAATCAACCCCCCCACAGGCAATCCTAACATGGGGACAGGTGTCTTACCCCTAATATGCATGTGCTCCACACAGGTGACAGGGGATAACATTCTGACTGTGGCTCCTTATACTGATTGTGAACCCCACAACTGATGCAGAGAAACACTAAAACCCTGTCCATGCAGCCACTCGGTCAGTGACAGAGACAGCCTCCAGCAGCTTAAAGATGTGACAGAGGTGTTTCTGTACCTCCAGTGGTACACTACGCTATAGCACCAACACTGTGGGTAAGATATTCCTGGCCTGCTGCATCTTGCATAACATTGCAATGCAGCACAGAATACCTGTACCTGAGAGACTACAGACACTCTGCAGACTACCTGGAAGCAGAAAAGGAGGAGGAGGAAGGAAGAGCCACGCATGGTGGTGGTTCTGGAAGAGGGCTGACACCTGCATCACCCCAGGGCACATGCACCGAGGCAACCATCCCTCATGGAGAAAGTATAATACATCCATGACAATTTTCTTCAGGGGGTGTCCTAGAGCAGAAGTTCTCAAACTGGGGGTGGGCACCTGGGGAGGGGGCAGAGAAGTTTTGGAAAAAAATCTTACTGCACACATTTTACCCACGGCAATGAATAACTAGCAAAGCTGATTCCTTCAGACATATCAGGTCCTCAGATGGCGCTGTGCATTTGACTCTAGACGGTACTGTGCATTTTGATGGATTTCTGTTAAGCTTGCATAGCATTATACAGTCATTGCCATCTGTACGTTACTCCTGGGGAAATTCTGCGGGACTGCATGTCTGCAGAAAATGCCCCCCTCCCCTCAGAATTCCTGTGCTTCCTTGCTGAAAATGGCAGGGAAGCAACGGGAAGCCGCGTGTAGGGAGGAAGACACGGGGACGACCATGGGAGCAGGGTTTTTTTGGAGGGAATTGCTCCCCCTCCCCAGAGACAAGGCATGGGGGGGCACACAGGGTTATGTGCCAATGCCCAACCCCATTGTTTCTGCAAGTGCAGAGCTGCCCAGCTGAAGGAGGCTGAGTCTCTGTTCCACTGACTCTACAGCTGAATGCCATCTCCTGGGTCCTAGTACCAGTCAGGCTCCCCTTCTGTGTGCTGGGAGCCTTCCTGTTTTCTGCGCAACAGTGAGTGCACGTGGTGGGGCTGGGTAAGGGGGGGCAGGGGAAATGAGTGAAGGGGGGGTGAGGGGAAGAAGCAGTGGGGAAGGAAGGGGGGTGGAATGGGGAGGGGGAGGGGAATGTGGGAGTGAGGGGTGGGGGGGGGAAATGGGGAAGAAAAGGGGATAGTGGAATCGCAGGGGGAAGCAGGAGCCCAGCATGCAGCATCCCCTTGGTAGCAGCCGGGGCTCCCCTGTTAAGCAGGCCCATCGAACCCTCACCCTGACAAGCCCTACTTCCCTACACCTGGACCCCCTGACGAGCCCCCCACACCCAGACCTCCATCCCTCTCAGCCCCAACCAGCTGCACCTGGACCCCCATCAAGCCCCACTCTTCCAGCACCCAGACCCCCCCACTGAGTCCCATCTCCCCAAACCCAGATCCCACCCCCCCTCTGAGCCCAAACCACCTTCCCCTGGATTCTCTGCAGAGTTCCATTGTCCCTGCATCCGGAACCCCCTAACGAACCTCTGTGCATCCAGATCACCCGCTGAACTGTACACACCCAGACTGCCCCACAGAAACCTCTCACCCCACACCTGGATCCCCCCACACTAAGCCCCACCACACTTGGATCCTGCTGGGCTGAGCCTGCCCACCTACACTTGGTGCGGTTGGCTCAGAGGGGCAGGGCCCTGAGATGTTTCTGGGACAAGCCGAGCCCTTGCACTGTGTCAGGTTCAGGTGCAGCTTCACTGCTGAATCCTGTACTGGGGAGGGCAGGGAGGTTTCAGGCTGATCTCCCACCTCAATGCAGCCTCTGGCCTGTGCTCCCCACTGCCATGCTGGAGCCACATTTATTTATTGACAAATAACATTTGAAGAATTTTGCAGAATTTTAAAATATTGTACACATATATATATATATATATATATATATATATATATATATATATATATATATATATATATTTGGTGCAGAATTCCCTTAGGAGTAGTACGTTAATATGTTTGCTAGTATGCGGTATGCACAATTAATTGTAAGCATCAACCACAATTGCAGATTGGTGTTTGCTCTTATTATAATGGAGTATTTGCTCATTTGTGCAATTCCTGGGATTGCTCTGCCCCAAAAATCAGGCGCACGCATCACACTAGTAACCACAGTGTGATAACAGTAAGCATAAACTACTGGACAGACATAAAGACAGTGGATGAGATCAAATAAGTTTGAGAACCACTGTCCTGGACTATCGAGCAGGTACCTATAGGCTTTAATGGTTGTTAATGATAAATTAACTCCAAAGTAAAACATGGGAGGGATGACCTTACAGGAAAAAAAAAAAAAAGGTGCTCAAAGGCATCTTGTTTTTAATATAAAAGGTGCAACAACAGAAATATATAGAATAATGAAATAGAAATACGCTTAAAATAGTGCTTGTTGTAAAACAATGCTGTACAGATACTGTGAGATTTACTTTCAAGGGACAGTGGTGTGAGGGGTGGGGCTGTCATCGTGAAGGAAGTGAAAATAGGGGGAAACCCACCACTGCTCAATATCTCTTTTGTCCACATTTTCTTGGTGGAACAGCTGGAGGGCCCAAGCCAGGATGTGGCTATTTCTGCATGATCTGGCCACTACACCTTATTGAAGGGCCAGCTTTGGATGTTGGACAAGGACTGGGGTGGCACCCACCTCTGTTGGGACACTTTACACATATTCTAACACTATTATAATGTTAATTCTGAGTTAATACAAATTATGATTAATTTAACATTTATGTGACCTACACCCTATGAGTAATTTTCTGTAGTATTTTTTGCATATTAAATTTAGCCTTCACACAGTATTATTTCATTGTTTTATATACATTAACCTGAACTGCTTAAAACTGCCAAGATACTTTCACAAAAGCGTTCTCAAGAAAAGCTCACTTTGTTGGGTGTTAACTTTTGCCCCTTATACACTACTATTATTGAACAGTAAGATTTCACAATGTTAAACACCTCCTCAGTAACACAGTAAAATTTAAGAATCACGAGTATCCAGTTTAGTTTGTGTTGAAACCAAGTTTGTAAAAAATGTTGTAATTTTTAATTAGGCATGTGTGTACTGAACATTAGCAATGAGATATAACTGTCACATGATTTGCAGGTGTTCCTTCTGACTCCTAGGTTCAGCTTTAGATGGCCTTTTTGAAGAAATTACTTGTTTGTTGCACTAAAGCCTTGTTTATTTTAACACTGTTCCTTTTAGTTTTAAGACTATCTTGGTGTTTGATTTTTTAAATAAAATTTTGTTACTTATTTTTAGGATAGTTCTGTAGTTTAGGGCCTCAACTTTTCATTAGTGATTTTAGTTTTGAATATGCTGTTTTGCAGATGAGTTATGGATGTCAAGACTAGCCCATTTAGCTGACTTGTTTGTACATCTGAATAAACTGAATGCCAATTGACATGGACTGAAAACTACATCTTTTAATGTCCGTGACAAAACATGGGCAATAATACAAAATTTTCCTTGTATAGAATAAGAATGAGAAAAGGGAAATTGCCAATCACGTCCAACCTTGGAAAAATTCCTCAATGAAAATGAAATGAAAACTTATCCTGACATAAAAGAACATTGACTGAATTTGGAGACCAAATTTAATGAATATGTTTTTGACAGTGTAACAAATAGGAACTGGATCAGGAACCCATTTTAAATAGAAGATACCCTGCTAGGTGTCAAAGGAAAAAGAAGAGTTTTGGGAGGGGGAATGTTGATGTCACCAGAATTTAGTGCCTGCTTAAGCCCTTAGTTCTGAGGTGACGATGATATAATCTGCATCCATTGCCTCCCCCAGCCCCCACGACGACCCAAAACTGCTTTCCCTGCTTAATGGCTACCTCACAGCGGTGGAGCAATTTAAACGTCATTTTCCAAAGAAAAACTCATTGGGATATGAGAAGGCCGACTGGGCAGATTCGTAGCAGATGTTCAAAATGGCGCACTCCCACACACACGGGAGTTACTCTGTGGGGAGATGAATAAAAAGAAGGAGAGAGGAGCCCCTGTTAGAAAGGAGGATTTTGGTGAGCTGATTGCTGAATTTTAGGTCCCTTAAATGGTCCAGGGATGTCAAGATGAACAAGATTAAATCTGACATTGAAGAAATTGGGAACAGAGTGATTGATCTGGAAAAAGGCATGGGGGGTGAGTGTGGAATTAGGAACACTGTTACAGAATAAAATTAAATTGCTTGGGGGGAAAAGAAAAAAAAACCCTGCAGAAAAGATAGAAAATAGAGAACCATGAAATAAAAAAATAACATAAGAATTAGGAGACTCCCTGAAGGGGTAGAAAAAGATGAACCAGTTAAGTTTCTAAAGCATGCCATTGCCTTCTGTATTTAACCCTGGGAAAGAACTTAGAAATACTTTATTGATAGAACTCTCAGAGAATTATATGTCCCCATCCTAGCACGAACAGACATAATGTGAAGACTATACTACTTTGAGCAAAAAGAGCAGATTTTGAGATAAGCCAGAGAACTCTCTGTACTAAGTCTAGGAGGGCACAAAGTGCAGATCTTTCAAGATTTAGCAGGGAGATGAATGAAGTTACAGCCTACTGTAGGGTAGCCTGTATAAGGTACAGATGAAGTGTCCCCTTTAAAGCTCATGTTCACTCATCAAGGACAGCAATATGTCCTCAGGAACTAAAGGGGAGGGGATAAACCCCTCAAGAAATGAAACCTAATGGTAAGGTAGTCCTGAAACCAAGGAGATTCAGACTCAGAGATCATGAGCCAAAATAGTAGCCAGTTTGAATTCAATTTTCAGAGTGTGAATTTCAGTCAGGGTGAGAGGAAGAGTGATCACTGACACGTGCAAGCAATGAACAAACAACTCCCTTGGGACTTGGATAGGAAATATGAGGAGATAGAGTGGAGAAGGGAGAGGATGCATCTCCTCAATAGGCCAGGAGTAGGAGGCATTCTAGCACTTGGGAGCGTTTGGCAGTGAGGCTACCTGCAATTATAGTACAGGGGGCTCCCAGATAGCCAGGGTAAAGACTTTGGGATCAATGCCACTAGTGTAGGACGCAGCCAGATATGCTGAGAGAAGCACCAAGGGCCCCACCACAGAGTAACATACCACCTGCCACTCACCTCAATATTGGTCTGGCTCCCCAGCCCCCACACCTTCAGGTGCAGCCTCCAGCACCTTGCCCAGGTCCCATCCCTGAAGAGTGGGAGTGAGTGTGATTGTGCCTGGAAGTTGTGAGAGAGCAGGCTATGGAGCTGCTTTTGTTTGTGGGGGGGGAGAGGGAGGAACTACAAACATGGATTAGGGTGCTGCTCCAAATGGCATTCATGAGCACAAAAGACATGGGTCATGTGGCTCCTTTAGCCTCTTGTCTCATTCCTTCTGCCTGGGGTTCCTTCCTTCCTGCTCCATCTTAGAGGCCACATGCGTGAAAGATACTTCTTCTATATAGGGCAGGACTATTTAACTGTCAATAGGTGGGGCCAGGGGCGTACATAGCTGTATAGCAGGGATCGGCAACCTTTGGCACGCGGCTTGCCAGGGTAAGCACCCTGGCATGCTGGGCCGGGCTGGTTTGTTTACCTGCCACGTCCTCAGGTTCGGCTGATCGTGGCTCCCACTGGTCACAGTTCGCTGCTCCAGGCCAATGGGGGCGGTGGGAAGCGGTGCGGGCCAAGGGATGTGCTGGCTGCCGCCCTCATTGGCCTGGAGCGGCGAACTGCGGCCAGTGGGAGCCACGATCAGCCGAACCTGCGGACACGGCTGGTAAACAAACCAGGGTGCCTGGGGATAGAGCTTGGCAGGGGGGTCCGGGTGTGGAGAGCTGAGGGAGTGGGGCTCAGCGGGGTGGGGATCCAGGTGCAACTGGTTGGGGCTCGGTAGGGTGGGGTTCTGGGTGCGGGTGGCTCATTGGGGTGGTCCAGGTGCAGGGGGAGTGGGGCTCATTGGGGGGGTTCTGAGTGCGGGGGGGTGAGGCTCGGTAGGACGGTCTGGGTATGAGGGGTCTGGATGCACAGGGGTTGGGGGGATGCAGGAGCAGCTCCCTGTATATTGATCCCGCCCCCTGCAGCTGAGGAGCGATGGGTGCAGGAAGTGTGTGTGTGGGGGGGAAGGGGGTTGCAGATCTTCCTACAGCCAGGGGAGGAATCTGGGGGTGGGTCTGATATCTCCCCGGATGCCGTGCAGGGGAAGAGGAAGTCCAGACCTTCCCAGCCCAGCCAGGACTAGCAGCTGAGCCCAGCACAGGGTAGCAGCCACCAGCCGGGTCTTTCCCAGTCCTGCGCCCAGCCGCACAGTGATTTACTTCTCTGCTGGATGCCCTGGATACCCGAAACATACTGCTGGGGAGGGTCGCATCACCACTCTTGTGGCTTCCCTTTGATTCCCCATCAGAAAGTCATTTTCCTGCGGGGAAGCAAAGAAATCTGTGGTGGCACATAAATTCTGCACATTTGCGGTGGCACAGAATTCCCCCAGGAGTAACCAGCAATTCATTAATACAAGGGGGAGAGAGATTCTTGTGGGATTACAGTTTATACATCAAAAATTAGGAAAGATGGTTTTATACAACTTTTAAGGCCAGTTGCAATTACAGTCGTGTACTCAAGTGAGCCTAGTCATTCTTCAATACATAAACACCTGGAGGGAGCTGGGAGCAATGGAGGGAGTAAACTGTGTTATCCTGAAGGTTACTGGGTAACAGGGGTGGACTAGCCTCTTCCTGGTGGAGGCGGGACAGAGGTGGGGTATACAGAAAATTGCAGAGGGGGGCTGCACTATACATCTTATGTGCACACATACAGTAGAATCTCAGAGTTGCGAAACTGACCAGTCAACCACACACCTCATTTGGAACTGGAGGTACGCAATAAGGCAGCAGCGGAGACCAAAAAAGAAAAAAAAAGAAAGAAAAAAAGGCAAATACAGTACAGTACTTTGTTAACTGTGAACTACTAAAAATAAAGGGAAAGTTTAAAAAAAAAGATTTGACAAGGTAAGGAAACTGTTTCTGTGCTTGTTTCATTTAAATTAAGATGGTTAAAAGCAGCATTTTTCTTCTGCGTGGTAAAGTTTCAAACCTGTATTAAGTCAATGTTCAGTTGTAAACTTTTGAAAGAACAACCATAGCATTTTTTGTTCAGACTTATGAATATTTCAGAGTTACGAACAACCTCCATTCCCAAGGTGTTTGTAACTCTGAGATTTTACTGTACTTATTTATATTTTTAACAATACTCACTTAAATGTGTGTTCCATCGATGTTATCCTCAAAAGGAGAATAAAAATATATACAGACAGGTCAGTTTTAAATATCATCTATGGCAGCTCACTGATGCAACATGTATTCACAGAAAATCAATCAGAAAAAATGCAAGCTAATAAATAAACAAATAGATAAATAAATAAATAAAACTAATACTATTAACAATTATAACAATAAACAAACACAAACTTTTGGGAAAATTACTGGTTAAATAATACAAATAACTAATTACTTTAAAACAGAGAATGTACTGTATTATTTTTTAAAATTAGGTATTTACACACACAAAGAAAATGAAACAACACTCATGCTACTATTTAAAACAAAATAAACAACAACTGACCAAAACTAAGTGCTCCTTTTTTCACTAGATGATTGAGCCCGTATTTCCATTTCAGTCAAATCAAAGCCCAATCAAATACATACAGTCTGAAAATTCAAAACATTTTTAAGGTGCTGAGAACTGGCACTGATCCAGGAAAGCACTTAAAACTGTGCTTAACTTTAAGAACAAGTAGTCCCATTGACTATATATGCACTTAAAGATATGCTTAAAGCTTAAAGATAAGCACATGCTTAAGTGCTCTAATGGATCAGGGTCAGAGAGCTCAGCATCTTGCAGGATTGCATTCTATAATATCTGTCATTAAACTGTTAACTAATAAAACTGGCACAAATGGTGCCAGGTAATAGCTAGTCTAATTAAAAAAAAAAGTAAAAATAAACCAAATAAAGAGTTATTGAAAATGAGAGTCAATGATGAGCTGACCCAAACAGAAAGGTGTTCTACTAACTCCTGGAGACAGCCCCTGAGGGACTCAGGTAGAGGTTCAGGGAATGAGTTCCACAAGTGAGGGCCTTCTCGGTTCTGGGAGTTACCTGTGACCTGATCCATTTGGAATCTCAGTGCCCATACTGGACAGACCAATAGTCACTCAAGTACCTGAGGCATTGATAATTAATCAATTTACATCATCTACCTAAGGAACAGGATTTGGCAAATAACTATAGGCGTATAAAGGCCTATTATTAAGGGTCAAAGTCTGACTGTGGATGTAGTCTTGTTGGATCTATTTAACTCAAAGGGAGGACTACATAAATATCCAAGGGCAGAAACTGATACTTAGGGCTTGTCTACACTGCCAAGTTTTGTCCACACTGCAAAGCCACTTTTGGCGACAAAACTCTTCAGTTTCAATGACAAAATAAAAACACCTCCACAAGAGGCATAAAGCTTTTTGCAGTAAAGTTAAAATGACAAAGAGACAGTGTAGACACTGCCATTCATTATATTGCCAGAACTGGCTTCCTCCAGTATCCAACAATGCCTGCTGTGACCGTTCTGCTCACTGTTTTGAACTCAGCAACCCTGCAGGCATGCGCCCCTCCTCTTTCAAAGTTCCGTTCTGACAGCTGAGCCTGCCCTGCTGGGGGCAACAAAGAGCAAATCATTAAGGTGGAATGCTCCTGCTCTCTCCCACACTAGGAACACAGAGGCAGGATGATGTCAGGGATTTCCCCCTCCCCCTGCCTCAGGATTGGTTGCTTTCAGTGTCTGTCTGAATTTACCAGACAGCATGCCCATACACTCAATCTCTCCCAACACACACTCTATCTTTCCCCATCCCCACACACGCTCCCTGTCACACACGCTCCCCCACCATCACTCCCAACTTCAGTTGAAAAGTGGCTGGCAATCTAGTAGGAAGCCCATGGAACAATGGGATTGAGAAACCTTCATCATGTGACGCTGTACCTGCCCCATGAGGGATTACAAACCCTTCCCAAAACACCGTGAGTCCAGTTGCACAGTGGGATAGCTACCCACAGTGCACTGCTCTCTGTGTTGATTCAAGAAATGCTAGTGTGGGTGCACTTTGCCAACACAAGGAACATAGTGTGGACATGCAACAGCAGTTTAATTAAAGCGCTTTAAAGTGGCATAACTTTTGGCGACAAAAGTCTGCAGTATAGACATAGCCTAAGACACTGTTTTTAAAAGTAATTCCTCCTATGTACCACTCTGCATAATGATCAAATGACATGAAAACATTTAAGGATTCAGTCTCTCTTACATTAAGGGCCCTTTTACACTGCTCTGACTGTGTAAAGTGGGCCCTTATAGTGGG
This sequence comes from Platysternon megacephalum, assembly GCA_003942145.1. Taxonomy (NCBI): domain Eukaryota; kingdom Metazoa; phylum Chordata; order Testudines; family Platysternidae; genus Platysternon; species Platysternon megacephalum. The sequence goes on along the minus strand of QXTE01000060.1, from coordinate 3,683,132 downwards.
CATAAACATCCTTTACTCCCAAGTCAAGGCCCCTTTATGCTGAGTGAGTTGTGTAAAAAGGACTTAGTGTAAATGAGAATCAGTCTCTGTATTTTTTAAAATATAATCTTGTTTTTTACATAAGAGTACATAAATGAATTAATTTATCTTTTCTTTTCACATTTATCAAATTCTAAAACTAGACAAAGCCTTTTATTTTTATTTATTTATTTATTTTTGAGAAACTATAGCAAAAATATCATTTGGGCTAAGATTCTTTAATCCAAAAATGAAGCCTGGAGCAAATATCTATGGCTAAAAGACAAGATCCTAATGGCTGAGATATATAAAACAGAACGATTACAGAGCCTTTAACCACAGCAGCACTGTTATGCAATGGAGCTGAAATAATACATATTTCCATAAAATCACTCTTCCAGAATACGAGAAGTGAGATATATACAAATAGCTTTTGCACTAGTTTTAATTATGAATTAAATTGCTACAGATGTTGGAACTCTTGCAGCCTATCGTGTTAACAACCTGAGTATTTAAAGTTCTTAAACATTTACATAAGACACTGTTAAAAAATGTTTAAACATATGTTTGCATAATACACCATAATGGTTCAGCATATACCATACTATTTTATCAATTCTTTATGTGGATTTTCCACTAATAAAACTTAAAGAAAAAATAACAAATGTTTAATATATCTCAAAACTCACAACAATCCTTAACTCTTGGTGTTGCAGAGGTCTCAGGTCAGGGTGTGACAATACATACTATATGAGCTGCAATAATTAAGGATAATATGGCAAGTTTAAGAAAAGAATGGGGAGAAGTTAAGAACGGTGAATGTTGGTTTTTAAATGTGCATTTCTTTTCTAGATGTTGATTGTAATAGCAATGTAATACTGAAAAAGAATAAAACATATCTCTAGTTCATTAGAGTTCCCTCTTCCAAAAAAGTAGTTATACGTAATTATCAGACTTGAAAGCAAATATAAATTTAAGTTGATTCAGAGGAGAAGGGGTGGCGGGGTGCCAGAACAGGAACCTGGAGCCTGACCTGTGTAAGAGTGGCCTGGGGACCCCAGGCAGCTGTGGGGAGCCACGNGGGGGGGGGGGGGGGGGGGGGGGGGGGGGGGGAGGGAAGAGGGGCATGAGCAGCCCCCTGCTCATGTCCCTGCCCACCAGCCCAGGGCAGAGCTGCCTGGGTGGCTGTTACCATGGTCTGGCTGCGGCTCTTCAGCCCCAAGGTCCCACATCCAGGCTAGGCCGGAAGCTGGAGCTGGGTCAGGGTAGGATCCATGTGGGCAGCTGTGAGGAGCCGCGGACTCTCTATTTGCCCGGGGGGGTAGGAGGGTCTGGGGACACGGGCTGGGGGCTGCTCTCAACCCCCTCCCCCCGGCAGGTGGAGAGGCGCTGGGGGGGCAGGGCCTCATGGGAAGAGGCGGGGCAGAGGTGGGGCTACAGAGGGGGGAGGGCCTCGTGGGCCCCCACTTTTAGGAGGAATCTGTCATCCCTGAGGGGGGGCACTATTGACTGGAGTCCTTGTGATTTGGAGTGCATGGCTGGAGACTGGTAAAACAGTATTTTTACCAACGGTCTGATTCAAAGCCCACTGATGTTAATGGGAGGCTTTATATTGAAGTCAATTGGTGTTAGATCAGGCCCTTAATATATATATATGTGCTTGAACAAACTATGGCTAATGGGTCAGTTAGGCACTAATGATGTCTGAAAATCTACTTCAGTTAAACAGTATTTTCCCCAATAATCTTGGTCAGCTTTATTGCAATAGCCAGTTATGCTGCCATGATGAAAGAAGGCTAATGTCTATTCCATTTAAGTTATATAATAATACCCTTTAAGTAAAAGGAACATGTGGCTATTCCTCATAAATAGTCACCAGTTTAGGACAATGCGCAGAACTAAAATAACTTGGGTGAACTAAATGTGGTGCTTCTGGATGCAATGAGTCATATGAAGGTGAAGACAAAAGTACACTCTGCTAAATATACTTCATTAAATTCACCAAAGCCCAAGTGTGACTCCAATATCTGAAGCCACAGACATAGATAAGGAGAAGCATCCTCTCCCATTAGACACAAGCCCACCTGCTCTAGCAGAGCAGTTCATCTCCCAGTATTGGAGACATAGCACCCCATCCCCAACGATGAATGGGAGCAAGTACTTGTCACCCCTGATCCTGCTGAACAAAGTAGAAGCTGTTTGTTCCTGGCAAATCCTGCCTTTCAGAGAGAAAACGGGCAGAAGTCATGGGGGAGAAGGGGAAGATTAAAACTTTTGGACAAAGTGAGTGAGCAGCCAGGCACTGTGCCAGCACCTCATGGGGCCAGAGCTGCTGGCACCAAGGTTTCTCCACAAGGCAAAGGCAAGACACCACCGGGACAGCCACATGCATCCCCAGGCCGGGTCCCAAGAAACAGTGGAACAACAGATGGAACTCACGCTAAGCAGAGCTGGGAAGGGAGCAAGGAGTGGGGAGCTGCGGCAGGGGCTCTGGGGCTCAGCTCCAAAGGCAGCACCGCCACTAGCAGCAGCGCAGAAGTAAGGGTGGCAATGCCATACCAATGCACTCTTACTTCTGCATAACGTTTGACCTTTGCATTGGGAGTGATACTAAGGGTTTTGAGCTGCTCTATTGTTACATGTTTTTGTTCATTTCATGCTCAATATAGTCCTTATGATGTTTACCACAATGTTCTTTGCACTTTTAGCTGTTTGTTATTACATTTACTGTTATTAGTACATGTTAGACAGGTTACCTCATTTTCCAAGATGGAGTTCAGATGTCCATCATGGCGTCTGAGGCAAAAGATAACTCAGACTTCATATTGGGGAAGCTTCTTTATGGAACTTTGGCAGGAAAGAAGCCAATGGACATTTGCAATTAGTTCCAACTGGCTCCCATAGAGCTACTTCCCTCAGAACAATGATGTTTGCATCTTTAAAAAGATTAAATTAGTTTGAGCATCCGTTGCTCAGGGGCTGTCCGTTATAGAGACAGTCAAGGTGCAATCTTTTTGCACAGTGTCAGATCTTCGGATCAAGACCACCAGACCAGGCAATCGGATCAAGATCACCAGCAGCTGCAACAACATTAAAGACTGTTAACATCTAGTCACTTACCTTGAACATCGTGGTGTTCCTGAGTTCCAACATCTTACCTTTGGGACCAGTCGCCAGGATCTTGAGGGCTCTCACCTTCAGGTCCACTACTTCAGCTTCTAGATCCCGTGAGCCCATGGATCACTTGTGAAGACAAATGCATATTATTCTCATTCCTGCCAGCTAAGAAAACCTATGGACATTAAAGTATCTTGGGGTATTCTTTGTTCTCTTTTGTTTAGTTCTTGCCAAGGTTCGGGATAGTTGGGGCCTGAGTTTTACACTCACTTCCATTAAACCAGAACTCACTTGTTTTTTGGTATAGTTCATGATTTTTCCGTTCCGTTGTTACTACCCTTAAATAAATCTGTTGTTGTTTTGGAAAAATCCTCTCTCTATCTCTTTTGTCCACTACACCACACAAGGGAGGTGGGAAGTACACCAACTTCTATCTAACCCCAGGTGATAGATCCTGGGAGGTGAAAAGATCCTGCTGCTAAAACCAGAATTGTATCTGGCCTATTTACTCTAAGTTTCAGGTTAACACTATTTCGTTTCTTATTCATAGCACTAAAAAGAACATTGCTCTGCCATCATTAACTGAAAATAGGGAAAGAACTGAAATAAAATTAATTAAACTGAAGAAATAGGGTGGTAGACCATAACATTAAGATGCATAAGTTAACAATAAGCATATGCTAAAGAAATAGGATGTTGGTTTACAGTTTAAAAGTTTGGTAATTTAAGTGTGCGTATAATGTTGGCACACAGCCAAGGACAGTGAAATGGCAGTTTAAGCAGGTTAGCCTACGGCTAGCGTGTTGGTAGGCAGAGTATGGACAGAGGTTAGGTAAAGGTCCTTCCAAAAATGCAGGGAGGGGTCAGTAACATGACATCTCATAATACTAAAACTTGTGGTGTAACAGCTTTGAATGGCAGTTATATTTAGCAGATATGATTAGCCTATAAGTATGGACCAATCAGAGAGAGTCTGAACATGATTGGAGGATAGATATGCTAATGGTAGGACTGAAAAATAAGACAATCAGAACAGGCCAAACATTTGATGATGATGATGCACCACCACCACCACGGTTTGAGCCTGCTAAACCCAGGGTTGTGAGTTCAATCCTTGAGGGGGCCATTTAGGGATCTGGGGCAAAAATCTGCCTGGGGATTAGTCCTACTTTGAGCAGGGGGTTGGATTAGATGACCTCCTGAGGTCCCTTCTAACCCAGAAGTAAAAGAATCAGAAGAAGAGAAGATCAGGGCCAGAACTCTGGGTTAGGTTTTGGTAACGGAACAAGAAACCACCGCAAGCAGCAGCCATGACAGCAATCACAGGGCACAGACTCTGAGGGAGAGGCATCTGATGACAGCTTAGATGGTGGGAAGAGGGTGGCAAATAGATTCAAGTTTCTGCTCCCAATGAAATGGTAAGCTTTAATGAAAGGGAGGAGGGGACACCACACCCCCAATGGCCCCAATTCCAACAATGGTGATGCAATATGGGCCACATAGACCAACAGAAACGTGGTAGGAGACCAAATTGTTTGGGCCAGAACAAGTAAGGGCAATGGGGAAAAATCTGGGACCCCTTAACAGAAAATCTGCCTTAGACTGGCTCGCAAAGGTTAGCAGCATGGCTGCTAGAAGCATGGAAGACACAGTGTCTCTCTTAAGGGAATGTATGAGCGGAGAGGAATTTGGGGCTCTGCCAGGCGAGGTTCAAGTAGCCAACGTGACAGATATGGAGGAGGTCTATGGAGCAGTGTTTAGGTTTTACTTCCCTCATGAGAATATAATGGATAAGTTGTATTCTGAAAAACAAAGGTTTGGGGAAAGACCAGAAAAGTTTTTAACAAGGAAAACATTATTATATTGGTTATCAGGGATGACCCCAATTATTAAAGGGTTAGCAACATGTGACACGCCTGAATTTAAAGAAACCTTTGTGCAAGTACTATTACCTACCCTAAACATCTCGATGGGGCCAATTAATTCAAAAACTACCACTCTCCGGGAGCTGGAGGATAGAGTACGGGAGGTATTCGAACTTCAGCGGGAAGCCTTCCTAAGTCACTCGAACAAAAAGAAAGTAGCAGCAGTCAAACATGTTGAGGGAAAACCAATCAGTGAAATAAAGGGAAAGGAAGGTGGCCCGCAAGTTAAAAATCAAGCAGCAAATACCAACAAAAGACTTTCATAACCAGCAAGACTCAGCCAAAGGTAAAGAATATAACAAGAACATTGCTGCAGAGATGAGAGGGTTTAGATCAATATTATGGAAAAGGCTCCTCAAATGCGAGAAGATAGACCAGATTGACCATCTCTCTACTGAAGAGCTATTTAAGAGACTAGCCCAATATGAGGGTGGATGTGGTGCTGCTCCAGCTGCACCTTCATCACAAACCCAACACTTTTGAGGATGCCAAGCTCTCCCACCTCCTTCTTTTGTGGCACCCATTAAGAACGACACACAGGGAATGCCAGTAACTACTTTTAGAGGAGAGTGGTAGGATATCGCAAACCATGTTATTGGACATGAGTGCCACTACGTCCATAATATGCAGCAGAGCAGCACCAAAGATTAAAGAATTGCCAGTACAATAAAGCAAGATTTTAAAAGGATACAAAAGAAGAGAAAGCACTGTTCCCTTCCTACACCCCATCTCTTGTATTATAGGCACTCTTATTACAGAGGTCACATTCGGGATGCAGCCATTGGCTGGACATGGCATCCTTGGTATTGATGTGCTCATGAAATTAGACTTGATAGTGGACTTACCAAACAGGATGCTAAGCAAAGCAGACACTGGAACTGGAGAATTTGCTGTACTAGTCTCCCATTGTGTTGCGGCCATAAAAGTTCCAAAAGAAGTAAAGGTACCTGAATGGGAAGAAGCAGTCACACAGATCACTAGTCAGTACCATCGAACTTTTGCACAGAATAAATTACAGTGCGGAAAGATCCAAGCAGAGGTGATGGTAGTGGGACCTGACCCTAGGCCACAGAAACAATACAGGTACTCAAGAGAAGCCCAGGAGGGGATTCGAGACATCATTAATTCCCTCAAAGATCAAGAAGTACTGGTCGAAACAGCTAGCACCTGTAACTCAACCATCTGGCCAGTACTAACGGCTGACAAGACTACCTGGAGACTGACAGTGGATTATAGGGAGCTAAATCACGTCACGCCCAGATTAACACCAGTGGTTGCGAAATTTCAAGAGATCATGACTGCCATCTCTGCGGGAGCACAACGGTTTATAGGGCTTGACTTAACAAATGGTTTTTTTTCTCCATTCCATTGCATTCTAGTGCTTGGCACAAATTTGCATTCACTTATGACAACAAACAATTGACTTTTATCAGAGTACCCCAGGGGTACCATAACTTGCCTTCTTCGTGCCATAAATATGTATTGAGGATGTGGGAGCAGTTCAGCAATAAAGAAAAATATATTAGCTTGTAGATGACAACCTTATAGCTACTGTGACCAGGGAAGAGAACCTAGAGTTCCTGAAAGATGTGCTGCAGAAAACAGAGGAGATCGGATTCATCATCAGCCCCAACAAAGCCCAAACACTCCAGCAAAGAGTCACCTATCTAGGGATGGAGCTGGGTATACATGGACGGCAACCCGATACCAGCAGGGTAGAGTTGATTTGCAAATATTATGCTCCCCAAGACATATTAGCACTCAGGTCATTCTTGGGCCTCACCAGCTTCTCTAGGAAGTTCATAGAGGGATACTCAAAATGGCACAGCCCCTCTATGCACTATTAAAAAAAGGACAAGAATGGATAGGGGGAGAAAAAGAAAGGGACGCTTTTTGTAAACTCGAGCAAGCCCTTTTACAAGCTCCAGCGCTCACCTATCCTCAGCCTGGAAAACTGTTACATCTTGCAACTACGGATTGAGGAATAAGTGCAGTATTGCTGCAACAGGACAGAACAGGACTAAAACCAGTGGCCTTTGGGTCAAAGTCTTTGGCTGAAATTGAAAAACAATACTCCCCGTGTGAGCGAGAAGTGCTGGCACTTATCTGGTCATTACAACATTGGGAGTACCTTACGGGAATGTCCCCTGTCATGCTGAGAACAATCCATACTCCCATCAAGTATTTGATATCTGGAAGGATAAATGAGGGGAGAATATCGAATCCCTGACTATCAGGTTGGATGCTGAGTCTTCCAAACTGTGAGGTGCAGGTAGAGAAGGTTCCAACACTTTCAGCAATTCCCTTCGCACTGCTCACCCAAGGAAAGGAACACAAGTGTCCGCTACCGTTTGAAAACACCAAGGAAGCATCTTCACCTTTCCGATTGGAAATAGGCATAGGAAAAAGCCAAGAACAGCAATATCGATCTATGGGTAGTGGATGTCAATACCACCAGGGCAAACCATGCACAGCTTATGCGGCTTTGCAAGTAAAGACTGACACTGTCTTGCAAGGAATTGTTGTCCCCCGCTCTGCACAAGCAGCAGAAATAGTAGCCATTGTGGCAGCTATAGAGGCAGCAGAGAAAGAAAGATCAATGGTCATATGTTCTGACTCTGATTGGGCTATCCGAGTCCTGATAGACTGGATGCCCATTTGGATGACCAGTAACATGAGATCTGCAGATAATAAGCCCATAGCCTATGCAAAATATCTGGTCCAAGCCTGGAAGCTGGCAGAGTCAAGACAGGGACAAACTTACCTGTTCTAGGTACTGTTACCCGGGGTTCTTTCAACCGAAAGCTCTTGGTAACTTTTACTCTGTGCGAGGAGGTGTCAGGAAATAAATCAGGGGAGACACGGCCGTCCGACTGATAGATGGCTGGCACAAACAGGACAACACAAGAGTACTTTCATTTAAAGCTAAACTTTACTTAGTCTCAAGCACTTACACACATCTGCAACAAGATTAGTAAAATACCCCCAACCCTTGATAATTACCAAAGCTGAGTGTGGCTTTCGAGTGACACAGCGGCAGGCTTCCGGTGGCCAAATCTTCCGTCTGCCGGTGGGGACCGCAGGATGTATCCAGAGGGAGAGTCCAAAAAGAGTCCAAAAGTGTCCTCAAACGAGTCCAAGTATCTCAAGCTTTTTTCCCTTATTTCTACATTAGTAATAGAATGACATGTCCCTTAAAGAATCCTTGTTAAGTAAGCAGTTTCAATGATCAAGCAAGAGGTTCCTTCTGATTATTGATTAACCAGGTGTGGGTTTTTCCAGAGTCTGCAGCCTTGAGACCCCAATAGACATTCCTGGGGCATATCCTGCTCTTTTAAAATGCATATATCAGCAACTTCAACACAATTCTTATCAGGAAGGACACAGGGTCAAGCTGCCCTTTCTGTGGCACCCAAAACCCCCCTCCCCTCCTGCCTTGGTCAAGCTGCATGGCCACTTTACAGCCTGCTGACTAGGTTGCTTTTTAACAATAAGCCATAGTGGTTTTAGGCCCTTTACTGGTTTGCCAAAGTCTCCCCGTACAGTACAAGCACACCGAGAAAACATGGCAGAGATCTCCGTTCTGATCTCCTGGCCAAGCAGGCTGCGCTGATGGGACCAGAGATTCTGTGGACAAAATCAGCAGGTATGGTATGTAAGATGCAGCCATCAGAAATTGATAATCAAATGGACATTGTAAATTTGCCAGAACAAGATAAAGAATTCATGGAATTGCTGGAAAAACAAGAGCAAAGGGGATATAAGATCTTCAAACACAATAGTGGCCTGATAATGACAGTCAAAAAAGATGATAATGAAGATATTTCCATCCTAGTAATTCCAGGATGTTTAAGGAAAGAGTTAATTGCATAAGCCCACCATCAGGGACAATTTGGGGTCGACAAGACCACCAAAAGAGTTTTGACTGTAGGATGGTGGCCAGATTTGGTTAAGGATACTGAGAAGCATATTTGGAATTATCTGGCATATGCAGAAAATAACCCCGACCACAAAATCGTCAAGGGACCCATGCTGCACCAGTCGATTGGAGGGCCTTGGCATGGGCTGCAAATCAACTACATTGGCCCTTTGCCCTGCTCTGGAAATGGAAACCAATATCGTTTAGTTGTCATTAATCCATTTTCGAAATGGGTAGAAGCGTACCCAACGCGTAATAACACTGCTACCACTAACTCACAGGTACTGTTGGAACAATCATTCTCAAGGTTTGGGATTCCTGACATTATCGATTCTGACCAGAGATCCTATTTCATGCAGAAAATCTTCAAGACCATTTGCCTAGAATTCAACATCAGCCAGAAATTTCACGTAGCAGGCCACCCACAGAGCTCAGGGGCAATGGAGCGAACAAACAGACCCCTGAAGACAGCACTGCAAAAAATTGTGGAAACATCTGGGAAAAACTGGGATAAAAGGCTACCCTTTTTAAATGGCTATTTGTTCGTCCATAGTAGCTCATGTGTATACGCCACATGAAATCATGATGGGCAGAGTCATGAAAATGCCAGAACAATGGTGGCTCGGGGGAGCACCCCCTGACCAATATCAGCCACGAATCCAAATGGACCAATATATGGTCAAGCTATTACACAATATCAGCAATGCTCAAAAACAGGTGGCCTCCCAACTGAAATGCAACATAAAACAAATGGACAAAAGATTAGGAAACAATCTAAAATTTACTGAATGGCAAGTGGGGGATAAAGTCCTTTATAGATTCTTTTCTGAGACAGGCCATTCATTAAGTCCAAAGTGGGTAGGACCCATAGTTATAGTCAATAAGGTGAGTCCCATCACATACCAAGTAGAAGTAAAAGGGGGAAAGAGAAAAATCTTAAAGTGGTTCCACTCCACACAATTAAAAGAGTGGACAGGTGTTAGCTAAACTGCTTCTAAAATGCTAATGGTATCCCTCTGTTTCTTCTGTTTCAGGACAAACTCAAGTCTGCAAAACGATAAAATGCATGTGTATATGGTTCTTATATGTATTTGCTTATAATGAATGTTTAATAGCAGTCAAGGAAAATGAGTATACATACTGTAAGGTTAACACCCAAAGCCTTAATGAAAATGAATGGATATATGGCATGGATTATAATTTGCCTAATCTGTACTTTAAAGGGATCATCTCGGTGTATGTGTTTGAAAAGTATGGTTACTGTTATATCATATGGAAAGAACAAATTAGCAATGAAACCTTAATGGCCTTTGCAGATAATAACAAACGCCCTCATGAAGCAATTATTGATGAGGAAGAGCAAATCTCTTTCATACAAAAGCTTCCAAATGAGTATGCATGGCAATTCGACGACAGCTTCCTCGAAGGCTGTTCAGATAGAATAGAGGTGTGGGAATCATCCAAGTGTGCAAAAATTCAATCAAACCTTCCCTCTAAAGTGTCAATAGGAACCCGTAAGGTCAAGGTTTTCATGGGCCTCCAATTATGTAATAAGTAATGTTAGTGAATATCTACGCACCCCATCATACAGGTATCACATCAAAATGGTATGTCAGAATTGTACTGAGTCTTGTTATGTTCAACATCCTAATGTAAATATGTTTTGTGGTAAAAGAAACTTGTCCTTCCATGTACAATGCTCTGGAGATGTAAACATACAGGTACATCCTAATGACACAGGCACATGGTTTTTAAATAGTTTGGGGTTCAGGAGATTACCAATGTTGTCGTAATCCATAAGCCTTATGTAAGCAATATTGGCCCTGTCGTCGTAAAACGTGACATTAGAAGGTTACTAATCGTCAACCCAGTTTACTCATTGAAAAAGATAATCATGCCTACTCAAATTTCATTAGCCCAAGTTAATTTTAATTGTATACCTTATGTCAGGGGTCCCCAACGCGGTGCCCGCGGGTGCCACTGCGACCGCCGGGGCGTCTAAGTGCGCCCGCGGCAGCGCTCGGGGTTTCTTTTTTTTTTTTTGCTCCGCCGGCAGCGCTCGGGTTTTTTGTTGTTTTTTTTTGGCGCCCGCCAGACAAAAAAGGTTGGGGACCACTGCCTTATGTCATTCCTTTAATAGCAGGATGGAATGCATGGGTTAAAAGCATAGTGCCCAGTGTATTTGCTCCCAAAATCCAGACGTGAGATACAGTAGCAACTATCCTAGGAGGGGTGGGGACTGGATTAGGTGTTCTAAACACCATAGACAAACAAGTCTTAGCTAATAAGATTGGAGCTTTGGGCCATGGCATCGCCTCTTTATCCAATCCCCTCACCACCTCACTTAACCAGCGGAGTGTGCTTGAATATAAAATTGCCAGTGTACTACCAGGATGAATGCAAATACAAGAAATAGATCATTTTGGTCTTGTTGGAGCAATAGATGTTTTGCAATCCAACATTTCTATGGCAATTGCGTGCATTCAAGCCCAGGAATAGATAATAAATGTAGCAAAGGGCATAATCAGAGAAGGACTTAACGGGTTACTCCCAATAGAGTTGCACAACATCCTGTGGGCAAATGCTACCAATGCATTTGAATGGCATCACCAAACCTGGTGGAAGCTAGTCAATTTTTCATATCTGCAAAGTAACCAAACTATCATTGTGCATGTCCTCACATTAGCAAGAGCACAAGAAGAATGGATATATCCACTGGTGCCTTTAGGACTGAATTTAAACAACTCAGTTTTACTCCCTAAGGAGCTGAGTAAATGGGCGCATTAAAAAGACGACACATATCATAGTGTTAACTTATAATCTTGCATGGAGGAAAAGGGACTAGGCTACACCTGTGACTCTGGAGTCCTTGAAACATCTCATGTCTGTTTAAATTCCAAAGAAGGAAAGTGCAATTACAAGCTTCAATCATATGGTTTTAATAGCTCTGCATTGGTAATAGTGGACTCCACTTGCGTTTGCATAAGAAGCTGGAGTGAGGAGTTTTTTATAAAATCCCTCACAATCCATATGTTAATTTATGTTTATGTTCAGTGTTTTCTATTATTGGGTGTGATATTAATTTCACCAGGCATGAAATATCTATGCAAACCGTTCATGCCCACTATATTTTGTATAATCACATTGAACCATTTAGGGGTAGACATTACAGCGCTCAAGCAACTATGCTATACATCCAGATCTAAAACAACATTTAAGGCAGTTACAGAAGGAAAGCAAGGAAGTGATGGTAAAAGTACATCATGCTTCCAGACAAATTCAAAGAATCTTTAGAAGGATACAAAGTAACACAGCATCCTCACACTGGTGGGAAAGTTTGTTTGGAGTTTCTGTGGATTTTGATCAAGTTTGGCATATTTTGTTGCTCTCTGCAATTGTAGTGCTGTTTATTCAAATAAGTCATTATATATGTAATTGCCCTAACCCAGTGTTTCCCAAACTTGGGACGCTGCTTGTGTAGGGAAAGCCCCTGGCAGGCCAGGCCGGTTTGTTTACCTGCCACGTCCGCAGGTCCAGCCGATCGCAGCTTCCACTGGCCGCGGTTCGCCGCTCCAGGCCAATGGGAGCTGTTGGAAGCGGCGCAGGCCGAGGGATGTACTGGCTGCCGCTTCCAGCAGCTCCCGTTGGCCTGGAGTGGTGAACCATGGCCAGTGGGAGCTACGATCGGCTGGACCTGCGGACGTGGCAGGTACACAAACCGGCCCGGCCCGCCAGGGGCTTTCCCTACACAAGCGGTGTCCCAAGTTTGGGAAACACTGCCCTAACCTTTTGGATCAAAAGAAAGGTCAAATATAGCAACCACTATATGTCAGTTCCTTCTTTTAAACTGGTGTAAATATGTTTTCTTTAGCTCTCCTCTAAGTATAAATGGTAACGGCATTAAACAGCTTCAGTCATTTAAGCCGTCAAGGAGGGGAAATTGTAAGGTTCTATGGATATTTGCTGTCATTTACTGTCATTTTGAAATTTTTCCCATCATCGCCATTTTGAGTCTGTATATGTTGTTGTTTGGGAGCCATATTAGGGTTGTTAAGCTTTTTGGCAATCTTTCCAATTGTGACGGGAAAAGACCTGGCTAATCTGCTTAGATACCGCTTGATATATAAACCCTGCACGCCAATCACCGAATGCTGTCTGCCCCAGAGGCAGCCTGTGTCAGTTGAGTTTGCACAGTCTTCGAGAGGCAAGTCCAGCATCACCAGCGCTTACCTGAGGTCCAGCTTACCTGAAAGATCATTCCAGCTGATCCTAGTTCCTCCTGTGTTCATCCATTGCACAGTTGAAGGTCCGGATTCACCTCATCAGCAGCCATGGCAGACCAGACAGACGCACCTGCCTTTCTTGTTCCGCTTGTCACCTCATCTGTAAAGTACGTATTAGTCTTGTTGATAGTCTGTAGTCTGTATTGGGGATTAGTGGGGCCTAGGCTTCAAGACCACTGTTTCTCAAACCACCGAGTTGTTATTGTTGCTTTATCCTTGTTTACCTACCAGTGTTATATTAATAAACCCTCTTTTGGTTCACCTTTAATTCTAGTAAAGTGTCATTGTCGCTGCGTCCATAGGTGATAGACCCTAACTCAGGGAACTGTAACATGGTTTCTAGGTGTTATGTTTGTGTTTGTGTTCAATACACATTAGTGGTTATGTTATAATGTTTAATATTTAGTAATAGAATGCATAAAGCAAATGTCACCGAGAGTCCGGTTCAAACCGACTCAGCCTGGAACTTTCACGCCACGTAGGCTATTTAAGGACAGGCGCCATGTCAGCTAGGCTGTCCATTCGAGAGGCGGCCAGGTACCTGTCTTGTTTGCACAGGCTTCGGAGGATTCCTTCCACAGTTCCTGATCCACACCATCGATCTACAAAGGCATCAAACACCTGAGCCAACCAACCTGCTCCCAGTTCCAGCTGCTGTGTTCCTGGTTCGGCCGTAAAAGGTCCTGCGCTCCCCCTGTCTCCGGGCATGCCAGTCTTGTCAGACAGTTGCAGGTCCAGGATCCTACGACCCCTAACTTCAACGTCAGATACTCAACATCAGCTGCTGTTTTTTTTTCTTTTTTTACCTTTTACTTATAGTTAATTGCCAAGGGTCATGTAGGGGAGGGGGAAACGGGGCTGGGCTTCACGCCCATCTTTTCGGGCAAACACATTGCTTTTTCATGATTTATCACGTTTTATTCTTCCCCTTTCCCAAACACTGTTAGCTTTTCCTAATCAATTCCCTCTTTGTTTTCAAAGCATACACCTCTCTCTGTCTTTCTTTAATTTTGTTACATACCTGGAGGGAGATGGGTGGATTTATTTATTCCCCAGGTGATAGATATTGGAACGCCAGTCCAAGAACCTGGCCACTGTTACTGAGAACAAGTACCAGAACCAGAACATTACCTTTAGCAGGGGTCCTTTATAGCCTGTCTATTTCCCTTTCCCTCGTAACAGTGACTCAAATTAGCATATGCAAATCGCTGACAGCTGATTGGCTGAATTATGATAATAAATTATAGCTAATGAGCTGCAGATTGTATATAAAGGCGACAGCCAGCAGGCTAAAATCTTGTAGGGGACAGAGACCTGAAGGAGAGCCGAACGCTGCAGGATACCTAGAAGAAAGAAGACGCTCACAAAACTGCAACAACCACACCAGCGGAACCCTGCTGGGTAAGAAAGCTAACTATTGCCTTACAGCAGCAGAGTAGCTAACTACCCACAATCACAAGCATCGACAGCGCTTGCTAGCCTCAGACAACGCTCACTGGTGGCCATCGCTCACAAAGCAGCTACTACTGCAGCAGCACTACATGCCATAGCAACGGCTTCTGTAAGCAGCTAACGGCCTTTCCATCCTAACCACACCACACAGTATCACTGCAACCCATGCCCGCTAGCATCGTTCTCAACCAGCTACGGCAGCACCGCAATCCACGCTCGCTAGCATCTTTCCCAAGCAGCTCTTGCAGCAGCAGTAACAGCAGTCCACCCAGGGTTCCAAGGTTGCCTCTGGCAATGGCCGTTTCTACCACCCAGTCAGCAGGAGGCCACCGCAGCAGCTACCTCAGCAGCAGCCAAGCAGGCTTCTGTATCTGCTACTTGAGGAGAAACTTCACCTCAGTGGAAGCAGGTAGCTGTTTGAGCAACAGCACAGCATAGTCGCTCTATGCCAGCAACCCACAAACCACGCTCCCAAGCATCGAGACAGAGCAGAAGGACCAAAGAGGGTCTCAGAGGGATTAAAAGGAAAGTTGCCTGTAAGCCTACTCTTTCTGTTTACCCCTTTATTCCTGACATGTATGGGTTTCAAATAAAGCTGGATGCTTGTGGTCTGAGTGAGATCTCCTCCTACCCATTTAGTAACCACCAGGCCAGCGCTTAGATATTTAGTTTTAAGTATTTAACATTGAATGTTTAATTAATATATTGTTATATGCTTAATGATTATATTGTTATAAGTTATAGAGTATTAAATGAATATGGCATATAACAATATAATCAGAGTTACACTGAAATTATTTGTAGTGTTGTGTCTTAATTTGCTGCAACTCTTCATTCCCCTTTTAAATGTAACCCTATTTTATCTATCTCTAATCTTTTGCTGTAACCACTCACTTCTAAATAAATATTTTTGTTTTCGAAGAATTTACTGCTTGCTTGCCTATTCTTGATTGGAGGGCTGTATCTGTATCCTTTCAAGGGAAAGTTAGCTAGCTGCAGCTTTCCCTGGAAACTCCTTTAGGGCAGGCCACAACCTTGATTAGCGGATTAGATAAATTAGTAAAATTGATTCCAAATCTTCCGGTAACAGGGCAGGCCTCCTCCTTTCACCTCGTAGGAACAGATTAATAGATCAACATCTTGGGAACCTGGAAGTAAGCAATAGGAGGGCTATTGCTGGGATCACTGAGTTTGTTCTTGGGTAATGGGAGGGGTGGTTATGGAGGGGCTAAGGCAAAATTTGGGGTGGCAATAGCCCCCTCAAGTCCCCCTCCCCCAGTGCCACCCCAGTTGTATGAAATCTATTAACACGGTGATTGAAATAAGCCCTTGCCTCAGTCAGTGCTCAAAACTGTGCAAGACAAAACATGATACTCTTCCTCCTGATACAACAAATGAAGATGACTTCTGACCAGGAGCGCCGCCAAGGTCCCACCCCCGAAATGCCGCCCCCGACAGAGGCAGCGGAAGGTCCCGCCCCCAAATTACCAATGACGACCGGGGCGCCGGCACCCCCCAAATCTTAGCGCCCTAGGCGACCGCCTAGGTCGCCTAATGGGTTGCGCTGGCCCTGCTTCTGACCCATTTGCAATAAAGTTGCCCCTTATGAAAACTAATGTGAAAGCTTCTCATCTCATTAGGACAGCAAATGGCCACTACATTTTTACTCTGCTCTAATCATAATGGTATTTGATCACTTTACTAGAAACTTCTGATTATTTTTTCTTAAACTTCTTCTCCTATAACTTTTCCAACGATAAAGTGAATTTCACATTTTGTTCTGAAGGCAAGATTTGTGGGGATTCTGATCTGCTCTGAGAGATAGTTCTACAACTGTGGGCCAGAAAACCCTCCCTTGTTCACAAGTCTCACCCTTCTGGTTGACAGTTCCTTTGTTCCAGTGGAATAAAACTATGTGGGATGTCATGGTCACACACAGTGAAGTCGCTCCTCCAAACCTGTGGAGAGCTGTGAATATCAACATGAAAATCTGGAATTGTGTTCTGTATCCCACAGAGAGAGACCAGGCAGGATGAAGCACTGACATTTTGTGCTTTTGGTGACCTGCGTGGCTGGGCCACTCTGTTTCAGAACTAACAATCACTTTCTCAGGCATTATTTCTACATGAATGCTGGGCTCCTAGCTTTGGATGCAGGCTATATTTTTTCCCATCTGTCTTTTAATTGAAAACCTTTTACACAACACCATGAGGAATATAGTGAAGACCAAAGCTTGTAGAAGAAATCTTACCCAAAATACATTTCTTTAAACAATTCTTAAATAATACTTTAAGATAATTGCTAATAAGATTCTCACTATGCAACCTGTAACACATCTAATTTAAACCCTGCCTAACAGAACAGTGTGAAATTAGTTAGACAGATCAGCTTTTATATATGTTAATCACTAAAATGTTACACTAAATTAATAAGGCTGAACAGAATGCATTTCACGGAATGTATATGGCCTAGGAAGGGCATAGGGAGATCCTTGGTAAACACTGGCAATTCTACAAGGGGGGGAGGGGCTCCTCCTTTCACCTTGCAGGAACAGATTAACATCTTGGGAACCCAGAAGTAAGCAACAGGAGGGCTACTCTGGCACCCCTGAGTCTGTTCTTGGGGCAACAGGTGGTAGCCCTGAGGAAGACATTCTGTGCCTGGCTGTCAACAGCCACTGAAGGCATAGCAAGACCTCACCATTTTGTAAGAATTACTTGAGAGACGAAGGAGGATTTGGAAGCATGGGAACAGTTTCTGAGCCATTTTAATGGTGTGGCATTATGGAGAGAAGAATGGTACTAAAGGCTGATTTAAAAATCCACTCAGATGCTTCAGGAGCTATTGGTTGTGGGGTATTTTACCAAGGTAGGTGGTGAGCCCAGCAACGGCCTGCCATGTGGATGCAAAAAGGGATAGATGGACGGATATTCCCTAGGGGGAAGTGGAGGAACATTCGCGGGGACAAGGCAGGGCCTGGGCCAGCCCCTACGGGGGCTGCAGAGGGAGCACCACCCGGCCCCGCTCCGCTCCCAGCTCTGCTCCAGACCCACCCCCAGCTATGGCCCTGGCTCCCGGCTCCCAGTCCCACCCACAGCTTTGGCCCCCAACTGTGGCCCAGTCACGACTCCATACCCAGCCCCAGTTCTGGCATCACTCCAAGCCTTGGCTCTTGGCCATGGCTCTGTTCCCAGCCCCGGCCCCAAACCCACCCCCAGCTGTGGCCCCAGCCTCGGCCACCTTACTCCTGTCCATGGTCCCCCCGCCAGGTGCTACTGCTCCTTGTCCCAGCTCAGGGTGGGAGGCCCAGACAGGGGTAAGGGGGATCATGACCCTGAAAAGTCTGGGGACCACTGCTTTACAGGCTTCTCTTGAGCCCTTCCTTTTTAGCAGGATCAATACTCCTATCCTTTCCTTGTCTCCTCCTTAATAGAGCATGTTCAGCAGGTCCTATCGTCTGTCTGACCTCCCTCAGACTGAGGAAAGCATGTTTTTTATAGTTAGCATGCTTTGTTAGCAGCCTGCAGTTCCTATGACTGCTGGATTACAAATGACAGAATCAGTCTGTTTTTAGTAAATACCATATTACAAAACTGAGCTGAACTTTGACTCTCTTAAAGGCCCAGGTTCACGCTGCAACAGAGATTTGGCCGGTGTATAAACTACCCTTTCTGCTATACATTCCTGAATAGAAGCTGGATTTTGTTCCTTTATAATTTGGTCCTCAACATTCTATTATAGGTTGTTGTAAAAATATCTATTAAGTACTTTAAAAGCATTGTTACTTGATGTTTTAACATATATTATGCTGACAGAATTTTTCATTAATTAAGGAAACTGTAAAATGTTCTCTTAAGTGTTACCCAGGATTATGTTGTAAAATGGAAAGCCCTGCAGACAGATGCCATGTTTGCTGCTTAGTTACATTCAGTGCACATACTGATGAAGACCTAACTTAAGAAGAACAAAATCCTATACTGTTTTAGGTTTTCAAATTTCAAGGCATCTGAGAGCATATCTGGAGTATAATATTAAATAGTAAACTAACCAGCTGAGAATGAAATATAAAGAAAATTGAAAACAGCAGGGAACAAAAGAATAGAGCATAGAGCCTTCTGAACATGAACTGTGATAATTCTCTCAATTAGAAACTGTTAAAAATCAAAAGTATGCTCCATTAGGTTAACTATAAAGTTTAAAAATAATCTTACAGAATTAAGCATCTGAACTAAAAGAACTGAGGTTGAGGTTATCCAATTAATGATGGATTTAATTCAGAAAGCTCAACCTTAACCAGTTCTTGAAAAACAATGAAATAATCAAAATGTCACTGAATCAGCATGCTGATATCTTAAGGGTCCAATAAGCTAGCATTATATTACTAATTAAAATAATGACTGCACTCTCCAGAGGAGTGACTATTAGTTGGGTTATTAAGAAAACCCTTCAAACATTGTTAAAAAAAATGGTTTGGTTCTATCTCAAATCTACAGACAGTATTCGTAGAAGATGTAAATATTAAAAAGTGTGCCTACTGTAAATAAACCACACAAAGTTAATTGAAAACTGGTAGTCCAGTTCACTAGCCCAGGGGTCCTCAACATTTTTCTTTTGGAGCCCCCCCCCTCAACATGCTAGAAAAACTCCAGGGCCGTGTGTGTGTGTGTGTGAGGGGTAAGGGGAGGACTCAGGGCTCCAGGCCAGGGGTGGGAACCCTTGGGCATAGGCATAGTTTGACTTATATTTGTGTGTGCGTGGGTGGGCAAGGGCCGCCAAGGCTCAGGCCAGCTCTGCACAGCGGGGTCCAGGTAGGGAGTGCTACCTCCACCCCCTGACTCACCTCAGCAGGCCACCCACCAGTCTGGGGCTGTGTGCCGGTGGCTACTCCCCAAGGGCTCTGCTGGGCCCGGAGCCGCCTGGGCATCTCTGACCGGCTGTGTGAGCAGTCAAAGGGGACTGGGAGCTGAGGAGCAGCCACAAGCCAGGGCACCAGCAGCAGACGGGGGAATGCCATGGCTGCCCACTCCATGGCACCATCAGCCAGAGGAGCAGCTGCCCCACACTGCCTGGCTCCGGCTTCCCACCTAGGACCTGGCCAGAGTGCGAGGCCTGAGTGAGATTGGGGGAAAAGAGGTGGTGGGGTGGAGCTGCCACCAGAACTGCCCCACTCTGGGTAAAGCACTGCAATTTGGAGGGGCAACACCCTTGTGCTCCCTCACCTCTGTCCATGAGCTCAAGGTGCCTGCCCGTGTCAGGGTTTCAGTCCCCGCTCCCAGCTTCAGCGGGGAGGGGGGAACGCTCGGGGTTTCAGCCCCACACTGCTCCTGGCTGTTGGGGGGGTGGGAGCTCGGGGCTTCAGCCCCATGCTGCTCCCCCCTTCAGCCCCACTTGGGGTGCTGGGTTTCAGTGGCAGGGCTCCATGGACCCCCTAAAAGGGCTCGCGGACCCCCAGTTGAGAACCACTGCACTAGCCAATGTTTTTTGTAGAATTCTAAAATGTAGGGGGCTGTGAAACACTATCCCTTTCTTGTCCAAAGAGATTGGTACATGGCTCTTTACCTCATTGCTGCCTGGTTCCACACGGCTCCCCAAAACAGTCACAACACAAATATATGGATTTCTGTATGGAAGAGAGGGGCATCTTCAACAAAATGATGCTGCCTTTTAGTCTATCCACAGCTCTGAGATATTCATAATATGTCAGATTTGCAAAGGTCCTTATTCCTGGGGGAAATCTGCGCCACTGCGTACATGCAGAATTCATATCAAGCACAGACATTTTTTCCCCCACAGAAAATGCATTCTGCCTGAGAAGTGCTGCAGTTCTTCCTTTCACCCACCAGAGGCCACTGTGGCGCCAGAATAGCAACGAGCTGGATGTGTTCATCACAGCACCCTGACTCCAGAGCCAGGTTAGGACAGACAGAGTGGGGTAAGTAGGGCTGCTGGGGGTGGGGAGGGTGTCACACACTGGGGATCAGAAGGGCTAGTGAGGGGATAGACCGGGATACAGGCTCAGGAGCTAGTGGGATGACAGCATTGAGCAAGGGGCTGAATGGGATGTGTGCTTCACAGCCACATGGGGACAGGGGTAGAAGGGTTCACTGCAATGGCACAGTTCAGGGAGCTCCTGCCATTGCAATCCAGGAGTGAGTTTTCAGTCCTGGTGGAGGAAGGCAAAGCAATGGCCAAGGTGTCCCTCCAGGCAGCTCTGGACATCGCAGACTCTGGAGCCTGCTCCATGGATTCTGCGGTGGGCATAAGGCAGAGCTCGTGGCTTCAGTCTTTGGAGCTGCCCTATGAGGTCCAGAAGCATTACGATGGATGGCTTGAGAACTGCGCACAGTAGAAGTGGGATACACCTTCAATTCAGTTATTCTCCTCCTTCCCACCCTCCCTCCTCCTCCTTCTTCGGGGACCCTTCTCATGAGATTCTTCTAGCCCAGGAGGTCAGTCACTACTAAGGATCGGAACAGTGGAGGAGGTTCCACCAGAGCTAGGGGGCCAGGGGTTCTACTCACATTACTTCCTAATTGCAAAGGCCAACAGTGATCTCAGACTAATTTTGGATCTGCAAAACCTCAAGAGATTCATGAAGAAACTGAAGTTTTGTATGATCTACTTGCCCTCCATTATCCCCTTGCTGGATCCAGGGGACTGGTATGCCACCCTCAATTTAAAGGACATGTATTTCCATATTGTTATTTTGCAGGGTCAGAGAATATACCTACAACTTGTGGTAAGCCACAGACATTATCAGTTTATGGTACTCCCTTTCTGACTGTCAGGAGCCCAATGCATGGCAGTCGTGGCAGCCTTCCTGAGGAGGCAAGGGGTGCAGGTATACCCCTACCTGGACATCTGGATGATCAGATGTCAGTCCAGGGACTAAGTGGAGGCAGATGTCAAATTAATACAGTCAACTTTCCAGGACCTGGGGCTGNCCTGCTCCTGTGCCGCTGCTCGCAGCTATGCCGCTGCCTGGCTGGGCGGCCGCTTTTATAGGCCCCCTCCTCAGCCAAGCTCCGCCCCCTAATTAGGGCTCTGCTGCCCTCTCGGTCGGCAGTCAGGCAGTCAGCAGTCTGCCCCTACTGGCCTCTATAGAACACACACTACAAAGACAGACGCAAATACAGACGCAAATACAAATACCTTCTCCTCCAATGGGAACTCCCACTCAAACTCCCCTGTTAGCAGCCCTGTTCGCCTGCTCCTGTGCCGCTGCTCGCAGCTATGCCGCTGCCTGGCTGGGCGGCCGCTTTTATAGGCCCCCTCCTCAGCCAAGCTCCGCCCCCTAATTAGGGCTCTGCTGCCCTCTCGGTCGGCAGTCAGGCAGTCAGCAGTCTGCCCCTACTGGCCTCTATAGAACACACACTACAAAGACAGACGCAAATACAGACGCAAATACAAATACCTTCTCCTCCAATGGGAACTCCCACTCAAACTCCCCTGTTAGCAGCCCTGTTCGCCTGCTCCTGTGCCGCTGCTCGCAGCTATGCCGCTGCCTGGCTGGGCGGCCGCTTTTATAGGCCCCCTCCTCAGCCAAGCTCCGCCCCCTAATTAGGGCTCTGCTGCCCTCTCGGTCGGCAGTCAGGCAGTCAGCAGTCTGCCCCTACTGGCCTCTATAGAACACACACTACAAAGACAGACGCAAATACAGACGCAAATACAAATACCTTCTCCTCCAATGGGAACTCCCACTCAAACTCCCCTGTTAGCAGCCCTGTTCGCCTGCTCCTGTGCCGCTGCTCGCAGCTATGCCGCTGCCTGGCTGGGCGGCCGCTTTTATAGGCCCCCTCCTCAGCCAAGCTCCGCCCCCTAATTAGGGCTCTGCTGCCCTCTCGGTCGGCAGTCAGGCAGTCAGCAGTCTGCCCCTACTGGCCTCTATAGAACACACACTACAAAGACAGACGCAAATACAGACGCAAATACAAATACCTTCTCCTCCAATGGGAACTCCCACTCAAACTCCCCTGTTAGCAGCCCTGTTCGCCTGCTCCTGTGCCGCTGCTCGCAGCTATGCCGCTGCCTGGCTGGGCGGCCGCTTTTATAGGCCCCCTCCTCAGCCAAGCTCCGCCCCCTAATTAGGGCTCTGCTGCCCTCTCGGTCGGCAGTCAGGCAGTCAGCAGTCTGCCCCTACTGGCCTCTATAGAACACACACTACAAAGACAGACGCAAATACAGACGCAAATACAAATACCTTCTCCTCCAATGGGAACTCCCACTCAAACTCCCCTGTTAGCAGCCCTGTTCGCCTGCTCCTGTGCCGCTGCTCGCAGCTATGCCGCTGCCTGGCTGGGCGGCCGCTTTTATAGGCCCCCTCCTCAGCCAAGCTCCGCCCCCTAATTAGGGCTCTGCTGCCCTCTCGGTCGGCAGTCAGGCAGTCAGCAGTCTGCCCCTACTGGCCTCTATAGAACACACACTACAAAGACAGACGCAAATACAGACGCAAATACAAATACCTTCTCCTCCAATGGGAACTCCCACTCAAACTCCCCTGTTAGCAGCCCTGTTCGCCTGCTCCTGTGCCGCTGCTCGCAGCTATGCCGCTGCCTGGCTGGGCGGCCGCTTTTATAGGCCCCCTCCTCAGCCAAGCTCCGCCCCCTAATTAGGGCTCTGCTGCCCTCTCGGTCGGCAGTCAGGCAGTCAGCAGTCTGCCCCTACTGGCCTCTATAGAACACACACTACAAAGACAGACGCAAATACAGACGCAAATACAAATACCTTCTCCTCCAATGGGAACTCCCACTCAAACTCCCCTGTTAGCAGCCCTGTTCGCCTGCTCCTGTGCCGCTGCTCGCAGCTATGCCGCTGCCTGGCTGGGCGGCCGCTTTTATAGGCCCCCTCCTCAGCCAAGCTCCGCCCCCTAATTAGGGCTCTGCTGCCCTCTCGGTCGGCAGTCAGGCAGTCAGCAGTCTGCCCCTACTGGCCTCTATAGAACACACACTACAAAGACAGACGCAAATACAGACGCAAATACAAATACCTTCTCCTCCAATGGGAACTCCCACTCAAACTCCCCTGTTAGCAGCCCTGTTCGCCTGCTCCTGTGCCGCTGCTCGCAGCTATGCCGCTGCCTGGCTGGGCGGCCGCTTTTATAGGCCCCCTCCTCAGCCAAGCTCCGCCCCCTAATTAGGGCTCTGCTGCCCTCTCGGTCGGCAGTCAGGCAGTCAGCAGTCTGCCCCTACTGGCCTCTATAGAACACACACTACAAAGACAGACGCAAATACAGACGCAAATACAAATACCTTCTCCTCCAATGGGAACTCC
The DNA here is from genome assembly GCA_003942145.1 of Platysternon megacephalum. NCBI lineage: Eukaryota > Metazoa > Chordata > Testudines > Platysternidae > Platysternon > Platysternon megacephalum. The sequence continues at coordinate 3,659,148 of QXTE01000060.1, read as the reverse complement.
CACTCAAACTCCCCTGTTAGCAGCCCTGTTCGCCTGCTCCTGTGCCGCTGCTCGCAGCTATGCCGCTGCCTGGCTGGGCGGCCGCTTTTATAGGCCCCCTCCTCAGCCAAGCTCCGCCCCCTAATTAGGGCTCTGCTGCCCTCTCGGTCGGCAGTCAGGCAGTCAGCAGTCTGCCCCTACTGGCCTCTATAGAACACACACTACAAAGACAGACGCAAATACAGACGCAAATACAAATACCTTCTCCTCCAATGGGAACTCCCACTCAAACTCCCCTGTTAGCAGCCCTGTTCGCCTGCTCCTGTGCCGCTGCTCGCAGCTATGCCGCTGCCTGGCTGGGCGGCCGCTTTTATAGGCCCCCTCCTCAGCCAAGCTCCGCCCCCTAATTAGGGCTCTGCTGCCCTCTCGGTCGGCAGTCAGGCAGTCAGCAGTCTGCCCCTACTGGCCTCTATAGAACACACACTACAAAGACAGACGCAAATACAGACGCAAATACAAATACCTTCTCCTCCAATGGGAACTCCCACTCAAACTCCCCTGTTAGCAGCCCTGTTCGCCTGCTCCTGTGCCGCTGCTCGCAGCTATGCCGCTGCCTGGCTGGGCGGCCGCTTTTATAGGCCCCCTCCTCAGCCAAGCTCCGCCCCCTAATTAGGGCTCTGCTGCCCTCTCGGTCGGCAGTCAGGCAGTCAGCAGTCTGCCCCTACTGGCCTCTATAGAACACACACTACAAAGACAGACGCAAATACAGACGCAAATACAAATACCTTCTCCTCCAATGGGAACTCCCACTCAAACTCCCCTGTTAGCAGCCCTGTTCGCCTGCTCCTGTGCCGCTGCTCGCAGCTATGCCGCTGCCTGGCTGGGCGGCCGCTTTTATAGGCCCCCTCCTCAGCCAAGCTCCGCCCCCTAATTAGGGCTCTGCTGCCCTCTCGGTCGGCAGTCAGGCAGTCAGCAGTCTGCCCCTACTGGCCTCTATAGAACACACACTACAAAGACAGACGCAAATACAGACGCAAATACAAATACCTTCTCCTCCAATGGGAACTCCCACTCAAACTCCCCTGTTAGCAGCCCTGTTCGCCTGCTCCTGTGCCGCTGCTCGCAGCTATGCCGCTGCCTGGCTGGGCGGCCGCTTTTATAGGCCCCCTCCTCAGCCAAGCTCCGCCCCCTAATTAGGGCTCTGCTGCCCTCTCGGTCGGCAGTCAGGCAGTCAGCAGTCTGCCCCTACTGGCCTCTATAGAACACACACTACAAAGACAGACGCAAATACAGACGCAAATACAAATACCTTCTCCTCCAATGGGAACTCCCACTCAAACTCCCCTGTTAGCAGCCCTGTTCGCCTGCTCCTGTGCCGCTGCTCGCAGCTATGCCGCTGCCTGGCTGGGCGGCCGCTTTTATAGGCCCCCTCCTCAGCCAAGCTCCGCCCCCTAATTAGGGCTCTGCTGCCCTCTCGGTCGGCAGTCAGGCAGTCAGCAGTCTGCCCCTACTGGCCTCTATAGAACACACACTACAAAGACAGACGCAAATACAGACGCAAATACAAATACCTTCTCCTCCAATGGGAACTCCCACTCAAACTCCCCTGTTAGCAGCCCTGTTCGCCTGCTCCTGTGCCGCTGCTCGCAGCTATGCCGCTGCCTGGCTGGGCGGCCGCTTTTATAGGCCCCCTCCTCAGCCAAGCTCCGCCCCCTAATTAGGGCTCTGCTGCCCTCTCGGTCGGCAGTCAGGCAGTCAGCAGTCTGCCCCTACTGGCCTCTATAGAACACACACTACAAAGACAGACGCAAATACAGACGCAAATACAAATACCTTCTCCTCCAATGGGAACTCCCACTCAAACTCCCCTGTTAGCAGCCCTGTTCGCCTGCTCCTGTGCCGCTGATAAATATGCAAAAATCCACTTTTTCCCCAGTTCAGAGAATCGAATTCATAGTGGCGGTTCTTGACTCGATCCAGGTCAGAGCTTTTCTCCCAGAAAGCTGGTTTAGAGATATAGAGACACTCATAAAGAGCCTGAGGGATCACCCCATCAACACAGCAAGAAACTGCTTGAAACTTCTGGGGTATACAGCATCATGCACCTATGTGGTGCAGCATGCAAGACTACGACTAAGGCCTCTCCAATCTTGGCTAGTGTTGGTATACTTACCAGGTAGGCACCATCGGACAAGGTGGGCTCATTTCGTCCCTCAGTGATTTCCACCCTCATGTGGTGCCAGGACCCGGAGACGGTGTACGCAGGCACCCCCTTCTTGAGACCCACACATTCAATGTCCCTGATCACAGATGCCTCGGAGATGGGCGGGGGAGCCCACTTGCGGACCCTCAGGACTCAAGGCCACTGGTCCCTGGAGGAACTCGAGTTACACATCAATGTGAGAGAATTGAGGGTGGTATGCCTAGCCTGCCAAGTGTTCCAGCCTCACCTGGAGGGCAACTGTGTGTTGGTCCTCACAGACAATACAACAACAATGTTTTACATAAACAAGCAGGACGAAGAACAACAGTAACGGAAGATTAGTCACCGTTTTTTTAAAAAGGAACAAAGCATAGAATGATTAAAACTGAATCCATGCAATTTGAAATATTAGTTGTAGAATATTTCTTATATTTGAAAAGATCCCTCGTAGTAGAGAATGGTATAAAAATCAAAGTGCACCAAGACAGAGAGGAGTTTATTTATTTTTTTGGGTGTTATGTGAGGAGTGGAACACAATGTCATTGGAAAACTCCACAATCTACCATTCCCATGGTAAGGAGTACTATAGTCAATGAATTAGATGTAACTGTAACCCTAACCTGTTGATTAGAAGTATATTTACTTTAAGAAATCAGTCCTTCTTGTAGTGCATTGTTGAGACGGTGCTGAATTATTATGAATTACAGTGGCTGATATGAATAAGTGTGGTACACATGAGTTTGGTATGGCTTGGTACGTCTGAATTTGCTAGAGGATTCTAGGAGCAGGATTCTTTTAGCATTAGCTAGATGGTGTGCAAATGTACTGAAAATGCTGAGATAAAAGCTCTATTTGCGTGTATGTTCCAACATAGAACTTTGGAATATATCAGCCGGGGGGCCAGCTCACCAAAGTAAAGAAGACGTAAAAACATGTGATCAGTGGACTTGGTACAGGCTGACCTGGGTCAAAATGACCCCTCTGCATGGCATCATGCTAAGAACTCAAGTGAATGATTGATGAGAGGGTAAACGTTGATTGAGCTTTGGTATGTGTCCATTTTGTAGCTCCCCTTCTAAAATATTAATTAGAGAAAACCAGTAATGAAATGCCCACAGGGCAGATTTCTGGGACATGCGACTCCTTTAAGAACAAAAGGTATAAATGCTAAGCAGAGTAAATTAGTTAGTTAGTTCCCCAATTAACATCTGAAGAGGTCCGTGATGCTGTGAGACAGAAGGCCTCAGGGTAACCAAGACCCTGCTACGAGGAACTTTTGTGGGACTTTTGAACCAGAAGGCCTCGGGGTAACCTAGACCCTGCTCCGGGGGACATTTGACAGACCAAGTACCTGAAAGGTGAAAGAAGATAAGAAAAGAAGTCTCCATCCAGAACTGGTAGTTATATCTGCTTTGTTTGCCAATCAGGATACTGTGTAAGGCCAGCATAGTTACTGAGGGTTTATGCTTGAGGAATTGAGGCTTATTAGGGAGATGTGTATTATATAACCTTTACTGCTTGTGTGATTCTTTCTCAAATAAATTACTATGCATTAAGCATATTTTTTTCTGAATTTTCACTGGTACCGGTAATAATCCACCCAGCTATGGGCCATTAAAGATCCGTTTCAACATGCATCACCACTTTACTGGTCTCCAGAAAAGGGCCCAGACCCTGATACAAGTTATTGGACCCCACTAATAAATAAAACACTAATTATGTGTAGTACTAAAAGACCTCAAGAACCCATACCTACAGAACCCAATTCTTCCCCTACCACCTTAAAAGTTCCAAAACCACTAGAAACACAATATTTAACCATAACATAATCAGGCCCATTTTAGGTCCATTTCACTATTGGGATTGTCACCTATTACCATTGGAATTTTAAATAAAATGCTGCACCCTATTGTATGGATAACTGTAATTAAAATTATTTGTGTAATATCTGTAATAATAATAATATGTTGCTGGACCAAAATAATTTTATCCAAAATACAAATCACCCAAAGATGAGTAGAAATTGAAAACAGTCTGTTAAAAGTTCTACAATCAGTTCAAGAAAAGTTGGAAATTGAAGGCAAACTTATTAAAATGATTAAAACTGTAAACTAATGTATGTAACTGTTTTTGTGTTAAAGTTTAAAAAATAATGCAAACAATTTAATCATTATGGAAATTACTACACACATTAAAGTTCAATATAAGCAATTTTAAATGTATTTGTAATGTTTGTTAAAACTTATGTTTACTCATATGGTACATTTTTACATATATATTCTAAGGTTTAGTTAAATAAGTGTTAAGTTATCATTTATTTTATAAGGGTTTATGTAATGTAATTGTTAAAAGCTTATGGTAGTTGTGTCTCAATTCTGGCTAAATTGAGGACACCTGTCATAAAAATCATTGCTGGCATACACACAGGGCTGTGATTACTGTCTGCCACCAATCAAAGTAAACAGATTTTAAAGGAAAATTTACATTTTGCATATGGTAATCCTAATGTTTAAAATCTTGGTGGTAGTGAGATGCTTATTTTAGTATGCTTTATATGGAGACTTAGAAGTTTTAAAAATAAAGCTAAATGGTTCCATCATCCTAGTGAGGCAGAATCAGGGGTAGTAAGGTTTTGTGCCAACAAGCAAAAATTCATGCTCGCTCCTAAATAGGAGCCTTGATTCAATGTTGGGCAAGGCCAAACACCAACTGAATTGACTAGTAGGTGAGGGCCAGATAATAGAGATTATCAAACCCGCAAGGAGGGAAGTATTATTAGAGAAATTCTCCAGTCTCTCCTTTGTATTTCTGATCTCTATTCTGAATAAGCAAAAAACACTCCACCCTGAGATGAATGCTGCAGACTGTGGGCATGCTCAGTGAAAATTTAGGATTTCTAAAATGGTGCCCTGCAGGGCCGGTGCAAGGATACTTTGTGCCCTAGGCGAAACTTCCATCTTGCGCCCCCCACCACAAAGCATCAATTATAAACTTTCAAAAATGAGTACTGCATAATGTGGCATTGTTCATTAGAATTAATACACGTTCGGCTTGAAAATTTATTAATTTCATTATTTAGTCTACATATTTAATGAAAATAAATGAATAACCTGACAGGGTGTGGGGCTGGCTGGCTTCGGGCACGGGGGTGCGGCCGGGGCTGGCTGGAGACAGGGGGGTGCGGGGCTGGCTGGAGGCAGGGCAGGGGGTGCAGCAGGGGTTGGCTGGAGACAAGGGGGTGCGGGGCTGGCTGCAGACAGGAGGTGCAGGGCTAGAGGCAGGGCAGGGGGTGCAGCAGGGGTTGGCTGGAGACAAGGGGGTGCGGGGTTGGTTGGAGACAGGGCAGGGAGTGTGGGGCTGGCTGGAGACAGGGGGTGTGGGGCTGGCTGCAGGCAGGGCAGGGGGTGTGGCCGGGGTTGGCTGGAGACAGGGTGGCGGGTACCAGGGCCATCCCTAGATATTCTGGGGGGGCTGGGGTGCCCCAGGCCTCCACGGGGGGAGGGTCCTCGGGGGGGGGCGGGGGCACCCCAGGCCTCCGTGGGAGGGGGTGCAGGGCTGGCTTGGGGGTCAGGGGGGAACCACCCCCCAGCACTCACCGGCGGCACGGCTGGGGCCGGGTCTCTGCACTTCCTGCCGCCGGTGAGTGCAGGCCCGACCCTGCTGCAGAGCTCAGGGGAGTGGGGGCGGGTTTGGCGGAACAGGGGCGGGGCCCTGGGGAAGAGCCAGAGCAGCAGGGAGCAGTGCAGCACCCCCAGCGGCCGGAGGAGGAATGACATCACTTCCCGGCCAGCCGGAGCTGATCAAAGCCGCAGCGTTGGGAGAGCATCCCAGACATTTTGGGCACCGCTTTTTGGTGCCCTCAAATCTTGGCGCCCTAGGCGGCCGCCTAGTTTGCCTAATGGTTGCACCAGCCCTGGTGCCCTGGCAAAGAACCAATAATATGTGTCATCAGAAACACAGCTCTGAGGTAAATGACAGCAGTGAGCATGTGCAAGATTGGTGGCTACTGAGCATGTGGGGTAAGGGAGGTCAATTAACTGAGCAGCTAGCACCTAGTCAGAGCCCATTGATACCAGTCACAACTTGTTTTAAAGGTTAGAGCTGTCAATCAAAAGTAATGGTTAATACTGGGCATGTGCAAGTGAAGTAATTGTTGCTAAGAATAGAAAGATATATTAGAAGGGAGCTACAATGTAGCATAAAAGGCCAGCTGCCAGCAGGCAGTTTCAGAGGCCGGAATCAGAGCCTTAGAGAGAGAGACAATCGGAAACAGACAGAAAGCCAGAAAGACGAGCTGCTGCAGAGAAAGAGAAGAAAATTGAAGCAGAGCAAAGCTGACTGACCAAGAACTGAACAGCAACAGCAACTAGAGAATTTATAAAGCACCAATATTGATTTCTAAAGAAACATCAACAGATTTATAAAGTAAGCCTGTTATTCTTTTAACTATAGAATAGTATAAGTGTAGTGTAGAATAGTATACAGGGTTAGTATGTCCGTGTATGCATTTATAAGAATGCATAAAATTCTGTTATTAATTTAAATGAATATATGTCAACTTTAAATCACTTTAAGAACTGCTGTAAGTGATTTGTTACAAACTGGCCACTTGTAACAAATCACTTCCCTTAGAATAATTTAAACTATATGCTATTGTAGTTTGAATACTCTTTAATTTGCAATGAGGAATTTGTGTCTCAGGGATTTTGTGCATTGTTTAGGATTTTTAGATCATACTGTAGTAGGGATTAATAATTCCATCAATAAATGATACTTTGTTTTGGAAAGAATACTGCCTGTGTCAATTATTTTATCAGAAGATTATATCTGTGTCCTTTAGTGTTTCCTTAACAACCCTGAAAACTTTTACCTTGGGAAGAACAGACTAAGGGGGTAATAGGCAGGTTATTATAGCAGTGTCTCAAATCCATTTTTCAGAGTAACACCACCATCAGAAGCTGCAGATCACATGGTATTTCTGAGCCTGTGCAGCCAAAAGTTGGGGAAAGGTCAGATGAGGTAAACTGGTGGGTAGTGTTTTTGGGATGGTCTCCCACAGCTACAGGATTCTTGAAGGTAATTTTACATCCTATTATAATAATCTTGGCATTTAAAATTATAATGGCAATTATGCTTATTATTTTGGTGTGCTGGATCAAATGAAAATTCAGGCAGCTAAAGAATATGTAGTCCCTCAGGCACACAGGCAAGTGTGACCAAAGTGAGAATCAAATTGGTGAGGAATTGTGCCAGTATGAAGAAATATCGGCTCAGTTTCCTACAAAGGAAAGCCTTGAGTCAACACTGGACAAGATCACATACTTATTGGACTCACAAAATTATGAAATGCTGGATTTATAAACAAGTTTACAAACCCAGCAAGTAGGGGAATTGTAACAAGAGATTTTGCTTTTAGCTGTTTTGAAAAACGTTGCAACACCTTAATAGAGACCGGTAGAGAAAAACTGAAAAAGGGGGGTTAAATATCACAGAAATTTGATATAATTAAGGCGGTGACAGTATCAGGACACTCTGACTTGCATAAAACAGTAGTTAGTTTTAAGATTAAGGTTTTAGATAAATAGTAATTAGTGATAGTTTAAAGTTAGAAATAAAAAATGGTGGATGCAATAATCCTCTATGAAAGACACAGGGTTAGGGTATGGAAAGTTCCAGCAACTCATAAGGAGGAACTTTGCTATCTAAAAATAAGTCAGAGGGAGGAGCTCTACCCATCAGGGGGAGGAGCTTTACTATGTAAAAAGAGGATGATGTCAGGGGGAGGAGATAGAAGCTGATTGGCTGAGATGAGCTGACCTTGAGAGAGCAACCAGTATAGAAGTCCGACAGCTTGCAGGCTTAAGTGTGGGTGTGTGAAACCAGGCAGATAAGATCAAGCAGCAACTACCTGACGAAGCAGCTACCTGGAAGCAGCAGCAGAAGCTCCTGAGACAGCAGCTAGAAGCTTCTAGAAGCATCGGCATTAAAACACAGCAGCGACGGAAGCGTCTAAGCCAGAGAGCCTGAGGGAGATGGCGGCAGCAGCTTTAACCACCACTACAGCAACAGCTCCTTCAGGACAAACAGCTACCTTGACTCCATGGAGATAGCACCAACCATCATCTCCGGTGCCAACCCCACCCAACTGACGGAACAGAAGGACCTCTGAGACAAGTCAGAGGGAACTGAGAAGGAAGAGTGTAACTCTGATTTTGCCATCTCCAGTTAAAGGATGTCTGGGTGTGCCTGTCAATAAAGCTGGATGCCTGTGTTTGAGTAAGATCCACCCCACCCATCCTGCGACCAGCTGATTACCACTCACAGGATGTCAGTGTTAAGCAAATGATTTCACTAAATCTGTAACACTGTAATGTTCTCTTTTATGTGCGTGTAAAGGCCATGAATACTACATTATAACATTATCAGATTATAACATTAACACTAAGGCCTCTGTGTATGCAGCGTCTCTATATGCTTATTACAGTGTAACTATATGGTCGGTGTATTCTGTTTTTTATTATTATTATTTTGCTGCACTGCTTTATTATACGATTTTTAAATGTAATTCTATTGTGTTTTACTATGTTTTATGTATCCTTTCTTGCTTTACTAGATACATTGTAACTATTTATTTATTTTAAATAAATTGTTTTCAAAGAATTTCTGCTTGTTTATCCATCCTTGAGCAGAAGGCTGTATCTGTATCCTTCCTAGGTTAGCAGGATTAGCCTGCTTTGGAAGATCCTCTGCGGGTCAGAGACAAACCCCCTGGTAATACCCTGGCAATTTCTCTAGGCGAGCCACTACCTTATTACCCATTTGGAGAGAATAAATTGCATAATCATAGGCAAACCATTATTGGATTGCCTGAGGTCCAAATTTTGGGGTAACACTAGGAAACTTGTAAAATGCAGCTTGGGACAAACATTGTACTTTGCTGTACTTGTATTGTTAGCAAAAATATTTGTTCAGTGAGATAATATCTGGAAGTCATGTTCACTTACCAAGAATGCATGGGGAAGCAACCTGACTAATTCTCATAAATGGATAGTGTTAATATCCTTGCATCCAATACCCCCAAAAGTAAACCCACATATTCACCACTAATAAAATCCCAAGAGCAAGCATATGAAGTATGTTGATATGGTAAGGAAGTGAAAATAGTTTACAACTAAATGGCTTCATCCTTGGCACTAATAAGTTTTGTATGAAGTTTTTTTGAATTATTTTCATCCCCTGTACATAAATCTTGTTTACAAGTAACGATGCAGCAGTTTACAGTGCTAACTATGACACAGTTGATGGTTGTTGTAATGCGATCAAAATTTTTCACATATCAATAAAAAAAACAAAGAGAGTGGTGTGTCATGAGGAGACAGATGTGATAACAAATGGTGGCCTAAAGGCTATGATTTAATACGTTCCAGCCTGGGAAATGTAATAAATTAACTCACACAAAGTGAAAGATGGCTAGCACTGTATGGATAGTCATAGATCTGAGATTAAGCGGTGAATGTGTTTTGCATTTGAAAGAGTTCCCTTCCTTTTTGTGCAGAAGACACATTGACAATAGCAATTCTAAAGGTTGAGAATAGATTAGCAAGCTATTTCACTTAGTAACATACAAATAATTTTTGAACCCATGAGGCAAAAATGTTGTAGTCATAAAACAAAGACATAATTCCTTCAAGAGGCAGAGTTCTTTAAAAGATAATGCTCCTGTCATAAACATACAGCTAAGGGTAGCATAAAATCCCTCGTTACCCTGTAAAGGGTTAATTCCTCTTTTACCTGTAAAGGGTTAAGAAGCTCAGATAACCTGGGTGGCACCTGACCAAAAGGACCAATAAGGGGAGAAGATACTTTCAATTCTGTGGGGGAAGGTTTTTTTGTCTGTGTCTCCCGGAGTCAACAAGGAACCAGGGCAGGGAAAATACATCTCCCTAAGCCATATCTAAGCTAAGCATCTAATATTGCAGAAATAGTAAGTAATAGCAAAGAAATGCATTAGGTTATCTTTTGTTTTAGCTTGTGAATTTTCCCTGTGCTAAGAGGGAGGGTTATCCCTGTTTTTGTAACTTTAAAGTTTTGCCTAGAGGGGAAAACCTCTGTGTTTTTGAATCTTTTGTTATTCTGTAAAATACTTACCATCCTGATTTTACAGAGGTGATTCTTTTACCTTTTCTTTAATTAAAATTCTTCTTTTAAGAACCCGATTGATTTTTCATTGTTCTTAAGATCCAAGGGTTTGGGTCTGTGTTCACCTGTACCAATTCGTGAGGATATTATTCTCAAGCCTTCCCCAGGAAAGGGGGTGCAGGGCATGGGGGAATATTTTGGGGGAATAGGACTCCAAGTGGTCCTTTCTCTGATTTTTTGTCTAAATCACTTGGTGGTGGCAGCATGCTGTTCAAGGCAAGGTAGAATTTGTGCCTTGGGAAAGTTTTTAACCTAAGCTGGTAAAAATAGCTTAGGGGGTCTTTCATGCGGGTCCCCACATCTGTACCCCAGAGTTCAGAGTGGGGAAGGAACCCTGACATCCCTTTGCCAAATCAATGTTTATTCCAGAAGGAAGAGCTACATAAGTGAGGCACAAGGAAGCTACATACATAAAAATTTCTAGAACTGACCCACCACTTTGAGTTTTAAAGGCCATGAAAGAATCCCAAAATCATATCTGGACTACACGGTAGCAGGTTACAATGAAAGCACAATAGCATACAGTTTGGAATGCCATGGTGGCTATATTGGAGAAAGTTAGACATTTGAATGGTGTGTTCAACACACAATTATTTGAAAGTTTATTATTTGAAATGGTGCTAATAAGAAATCATACCAAAGTGCCATTTACTGGTCTGAAATATATCCACTACTAGTATGGTTTACTGTGTTTTGAGGGAATGTGTAAGTATCATTATGGTCCCCCCCCCCCCCCCCCAAAAAAAAAACAAAAACAAAAACAAAAACAACAACTAACAAAATCATCCAAAGCCAAGGACTTTGTGGTGGTAGGGGACTTCAACTACCCAGGCATTTGTTGTGGGGAATAATATAGCAGGGCACAGATTGTACAGCAGGGCACAGGCCAACAAGTTCTTGGAATGTATTGGAGACAACTTTTTATTGCAAAAGGCGGAGAAAGCAACTAGGGAACAGGCTGCTTTAGATTAAATTCTGACAAACAAGGAGGAACTGGTTGAGAATTTGAAGGTGGAAGGGAGTACGGCTGAAAGTAATCATGAAATGATAGAGTTCATGATTCTAAGGAATGGTAGGAGGAAAAACAGCAGAATAAAGACAACAGACTTTAAGGTAGACTTTAGGAATCTCAGAGAATTAGTTGATAAGATTCTATGGGAAGCAAGTTTAAGGGGCAAAAGAGTGCAGGAGAGCTGGCAGTTTTTTTATAGCAACATTATAAGGACACAAGAGCAAACTATCCCAATGCACAGGTAAGATAAGTATGGTAAGAGAGCACCCTGACTTAACCAGGAGATCTTCAACAACTTAAAAAAGGGAATAAGGACAACTCAGAGAATTATAGACCAGTCATCTTAACTTCATTACCCGGAAAGATAATGGAGCAAAATATCAGTTTGTAAACACCCAGAAGATAATAAAGTGATAAGTAACAGTCAACATGGATTTGTCAAGAACAAATCATATCAAACCAACCTAATATACTACTTTTACAGGGTAACCGGCCTTGTAGATAAAGAGGAAAGCAGCAGCTATGATATATCTCAACTTTAGTAAGACTTGATACTGTCTCAAATGGCCTTCTCATGAACAAACAAGGGAAACATAGCCTAGATGAACCTGCTATAAGGTGGGTGCACAACTGGTTGGAAAACCGTTTTCAATGGTCCATAGTCAAGCTGGAAGGGCCTATCAAGTGGGGTCCCACAGGGATCTGCCCTAGGTCCAATTCTATTCAATAGCTTCATAAATGGTTTGGATAATGACATAGGAATTATGCTTCAAACCAAGAATGGTCCACACACTGTCAAATCACTCTTTTCAGCCTCACTTATTAATTAGAGAAAACAGGAGTCGCTTCAGATACTTCTTCTGATGTAATACACACTTCTACTTTGGAAACATCAGCAGGTTGTTGTGGTTTTTTTTTTTTTTTTTTAATGTCACAATGTAAAGTATGGGGCTAATCTTATAAACATTTCAGATTCCTGATAAACATGAAGTCATTTCCAAAACACTGCAAATTTTTGATCCTTAATAGCTTTTCAATCACATGTAGACTGATACACTTCTTGATATATTTGGAAAATCCCCAAATTTCTGATTTATATATTAATTTTGTTTGTTTAATAGAATCAGACCATCCCCTTGCACTGAGGCAGGAACAATGGAGACCATTCCTGAAAGATGTTTGTCTAACTTGTTCTTTAAAACCTCTAGTGACAAAGATTCCACAACCTCCCTTGGTACATCTTATGGTTAAAAAACTTCTCCTAATGTCTAACATTAATATCCCTTGCTATAGATCAGGGGTCGGCAACCTTTCAGAAGTGGTGTGCCGAGTCTCATTTAGTCACGCTAATTTAAGGTTTCGCGTGCCAGTAATACATTTTAATGTTTTTAGAAGGTCTCTTTCTATAAGTCTTTAATATATAACTAAACTATTGTTGTATGTAAAGTAAATAAGGTTTTTAAAATGTTCAAGAAGCTTCATTTAAAATTAAATTAAAATGCAGAGCCCCCCGGACCGGTGGCCAGGACCCGGACAGTGTGAGTGCCACTGAAAACCAGCTCGCGTGCTGCCTTCGGCACACGTGCCATAGGTTGCCTACCCCTGCTATAGATGAAGCCATTACTTCCTATCCTAACTTCAGTGGACAGGGAGAACAATTAATCACCATACTCTTTATAATAGCCCATAACATATTTGAAAATTATCAAATCCCCTGCTCAGTTTTCTTTTGCTCCTCCCCCCTGCAAGTAGTTTATGCAAACTAGATTTTTTTCAAAAATTTTGCTTACACTAATTAACTTTTTTTAAAATATGATTTCCATAAATACCTCACTCAGCTATCCCTTCATGATTTCCTCTCAGAACTTCTGGTGACTTCTCCTGTTATGTTTTTTAAATGTAGTTCCTGTAAAGGTGCATCACAATAACAACGTTTTCTTGAAGAAATCCTCTCCTAAACTTTTATGGCACCATATCAACAACTTTTTTTAATAAAAAGTTTGCATGCTACATATTTTCACCCATTTAACTGCTACTCCAGAGGCATCTTTGCACCTCCTTTTCAGAGTGCCCCTAATGTTTGGAATTGCATTTCAATATTCAAGTACAGCTTTTAAAGAAGTGCTCCATATTCACTCCAGTAACACATGCACCTATTGTATGTCTTGCCTGCAGCAACAAAATCCCAAATCACCCAAACTGTCTCAGCTCTCAAATAGTAGTGTAGCTTTGGTTTTATATTGAGCTTTGCTTTCCTAGCTTATCATGTTCTCATCTGTATGCAAAAGTGTGATACACTACATAAACATGACACATGACAAATAATTTTGATATTAACAAAAAATTGATCACTTGCACTTTAAATTGGGTGTTATTCACATGAATTCTGATCCTCAAGCCATAAGCCACAAATTTCAAGAGGTTGAGATAGCAATTAAGTAGCTATATTGCCAGCAGTTAGCAACTACACATACAAGTTAGTTTTATGTCCCTACTCAACCGTAATTAAACTGCAAGAACCAACTGACTTGAAACTTTAGGGATTTGTATGTTTGTTTTGGGGTTTTGCTTTGTTTTTATTGTTTTGTTGCAATTCTGCATAGATTCAACAGAACACAGCCATTGCTCTTTTTTTCTTCTTCTTCTATTTAGTATCCATCCTTTGGTATCCAACCGTAAATTTTCTGTTAAGGGGCTTCCGTTTCAAAAAAAAAAAAAGTTTTAACAAAACTGCAGCAATGAGACACTCAAATTAATCAGGTTTATTGGTTTGACTTAGGACATGACACCCTGGAGGCAATTACTTGCGAGGCGGCGTGTGGAAGCAGCGCACTGTGAGCTACAGGGTGTCCCCCCTTCGCCCTCCCTAGCAGAGACGGCAACAGCCAGCGGTGCAAAGCCCCCAGCCGGGAGCAAGGGACGGGCAGTCCCTCCCCTCTCCTCTCCTCTCCATGGACCCGACCGACCCGCCACCGCGCCGCACGGGACCCATTCACAAAAAAGGAGCGTGGCCTGTGGACCCTCCGATCCTTGGGACTCGTTCTCGCGAGAGTTCTTTCACTGCCCTTTTTCCCGCCTTCCCAACACGTCCTTATCCCGCTGCCGCCACAAACCCGCCAGAAGGAGCGAGTTCCTCGCTCTCCCCCCGCCGCCTCTGCCCCTTCATTGTAGCGCCGCTAGCTCTTTGTCCCGCTCCCACGTCCCAGCGCCTGCGCACTGGGGCTCCGCCTAGTGGCATCTTTATTGGCGGGAGGGCGGAGCTGCTGGGTTGGTGTCGCTTAGCTGGTGGCAGCTGGCGGAGGGATGTGGCTGGGTGTATGCGCGCGGCTGCTGAGCCGACCTGGCTGGGGGAGGAGAGAGAGGCGGCCCCTCCACCCTGATAAGGCGGGAGGGTGCAGCCCTCTCGCGGGGTGGGAGCTGTGGGTTGCCTCCTGCTGCTCTTGGCTGCAGCCAGGGGATGGGAGAGCCCGATGAAGCGCCAGCCTGCCTTGGGTTTGCTGGGCTGTGCACCGCCATGATTTTCTCTGTTAAGAAATTAGTGACTCTTTGCCCTTCCTCCATCAGTTTCTAGTTAACCCGTTTCAGGATTTGGGACCGGAGTGGGATGGGTTGGTCTCTTTGGCCTGATAACTGGCCTCTGGCGGTGGCTGGTGCTAGAGGTTCCAGGGGAAGGTGGGGGAGAAAAAAAACACCCCTGGGTGTGTGCTAGGTATCCTAAAATTCAGGATCATTTTGCAAATTGCAGAGCGTCAGTCCAAAGTACTTCGTATAAAAACGCTCTTCCTATAAATGAGTGCAAAATGAAGCATCAAACAAGGAAACTCCTGTTTCCAATATTAAAAATCTTATTGAAGGGGTAGGTCATTGCCTCACTCCTTTAAGAGCTTTTTGTGATATGTAATAGACAAGCAGTATATTTTCTAGGTGGTGATGAGCAGTTCCTTCTTTACCCCTAAAGCAATTAGCTGGAGCTATCAGGCATGAGACACATCAGGGCTGTTTTACTTTATAGAGAGAAATGGAAATAATAGAGGTATATATATGTCAGAGAATGGGATAGAAGAAAGTAAATTGGGTGTTGCTATTAACTCTTTGATAAAGGTCATCTAATAAAATTGGCAAAAATATAAAACTGATAAAAATAAATATTTTTATACATTATATAATTAACCTGTGTTACTTAGCACAATGCAACACTGAGTTTGAGTTTAGCAAGATTGTAAAAGGATTACATGTTTATGTGGCTAATGCAAAGAACATTCAGTTACACCTATGTGTGAATATCTATCATATCTATATGAATTAATTATCTGCCATTGTTTAAAAACATAAGATAATCACTAACTTCCTTAGTTTAGGAAGAAACTTCTGTGAACATGTTAATCTATAAATGTTTGTTATGAGGACTCTTGAATCTTCCTGTGGAGAATCTGATACCACTGTTGGAGACAGGGTATGGGGAGTAAATTGGACACTGATCTGACCTGTTATGGCAACTAAATGAAAGCCCCATCAGATCATGGAGAAACCCCTGTGATAAGTGCTGGCAGATAGGGGATCCTGAAAACTACTTTTGTGGATGACCTGAAGATCTTATCCGTACAACTGGTGAAGTGAAACATGAGTAACTATGTTCCGCTGGTTGAGGAAAACAAATCCTTAAATCATATTGCAGTTTGGTACAGTGTCATTATGCTGATTTAAACAGATAATCAAAGACTCATTAAGACCTTTAACAAAGTTATGGTATAAAAATTCTAAAATTAACTTAGATTTCTTAAAAAAGAAAATTAGGCTAAACTCTCAGAGTTCTTAACATATATCTGCTGGTATTTACAGTAGTCTTTGCAAATATTGGATATTAGTCATGTACTGTGTAGTAATCTTACAAGGCATAGAAAATAGAACTGTACATTTGAAAGTGTTTCAGACCTTATTCATATTCATGCTTAAAGTGTTTTTTAAATGATTAATACAAAAATGTTCTATTTTCTATTTATTTAGTTGCTTAATTCTTTAAACTGTGCTTGTCAAAGGTAGCTGATTTTAATTTTTGTTGTATACATTATAGTAATTGTATTCTTTAATCTTCTAGCTAAAGTGGTTTAATCATTTTAGAAAATGGAATATAAAGAGCTCTTTGAAAGCAAAGTAGTCAACAAGAATGGAAAACTAGGAAGAAAATGTAAAAAAACCCATTCTAGTTAAAACTATATATGACAAATCGAACAAGCTTTAGACAGAAAAATAAATTATTTATAACTGAAGGAAACGGGGAAGAAAAATATATTTGACCACATACTTTTCACCAAAATGAAAAGAAATACAAGCTCATTAAAAACAAAGGACTACTGAGAAAATAACACACACACACACACACACAAAAAGATAAAATTCAGCAATAAAAAGCAAAACAATAAAATATAGAGCTGGTGAACAGGGGACCGCAAACAGAGGAGTTTGAGAGGGGAAGAAAAAGATCCCCCTGCTGAATGAAAAGGTGCAAGTACTAATTTTGGGGTGAGTGAGTTTGGCTGTTTGTATTTTTCTTGCTCTTTCAGGTTTTTAAAGTTACAGGGTCAGTTGGTATTGAGTGTTTGGGGACTGTTTGAGCCTTTGTTCCCTGGATCTTCTTTGATCAGCCTCAATCAGCTTTGTGATCACTCTTCTCTGGTATGATTAATGAGGGGGTAGAGCTGACCTAGGAGAGAAGGCCTTAGAAGCCAAAGACTAAGCAACCAAGGGGAGTTTGAGAGGGAGTTTGTAAAAGGGAGTCATAATATAATCGCAGTGGTTAGGAAGGGCCGCATCGCCAATGCCAACACTGCTCTTGTCTTCAACTGCACTTGTATCCAGACAGAGAACCTAACCATGGATTCCTCTATCCAGATCCTGGTGTGGATTTGCAGAGACTGTGGCCTGCATTTCCCACTCTCAACAAGCCAGGCTGCAGGGGCCTTCAAGTGTAAAAGATGCCTGCTCATGGAATCTCTCAGGAATCAGGAGGGAGAACTACTAGAGCAGGTGGCTATGCTGAGGAGCATCCATGGCCATGAGGAATTCATTAGGAGTATTCATATGGAGATGTCCAAGGCTGAGGAAGCTATCCAGCTAGACAGGACTGCTGTCATGCCATTGGGAGAGGAGGATATGACTCTGTCACAAGGCTGTTGGTTACTTCTGGCAGCAAGCAATGCTCCAGCCCTATTCCCAACCCACACGCAATAGTGATGAAGAACCTTTATGCTGCCTTGGAAACAAGTGATGAGGATTCCCCACCAAAGGTGGTGGAGGAGAAGCCATTAACTCCAAGGCTGGGAAGATCGCAGCCACCAGTCCCAGGAGGAAACGTAGGGTAGTGGTGGTTGGTGACTGTGTTCTGAGGGGGATGGAGGCACCCATCCATCACCCTGATATGACATGCTGGGAGATATTCTACCTGCCAGGAGCCCGTATCCACGACATTACGGAGGGATTGTCAAGGATCATCCAGCCCTCTGACTAATACCCCATGCTACTCATCCATGTGGGCACTAATGATACTGCAAGGTATGACCCTGAACAGATCAGAAGTGACTACAGGGCTCTGGGAGTAAGGGTGAAGGAGTTGGAGGCACAGCTGGTATTCTCTTCGATCCTTCCGGTCAAGGCTAGTGTTACCCCAAAAATGGATTTTGGGACCCTGCTACAATAACCTTCCCATTTCCCCTTTTGTCTGTTCTTCCTAAGGTAAAAGTTTCCAGGGTTGTTAAGGAAACACTAAAAGACACAGATATAACCTTCTGATAAAATAATTGACAAAAGCAGTATTCTTTCTAAAACAAAGTATCATTTATTGATGTAATTAATAGTCCATACTTTAGTATCATCTAAAAATCCTAAACAAGGCACAAAATCCCTGAGCCACAAATTCCTTATTGCAAATTAAACAGCACTCAGACTACAATAGCATATAGTTCAAATGATTCTAAGCAAAGAGATTTGTTACAAGTGGCCAGTCTGCAACAAATTGCTGACAGCACATCTTAAATTGCTTTAAAGTTTACATAGATATAATGCAAATAATAACAGAATTGTATGCATTCTTATCAACGCACACACACAAACACATACTAACCCTATATACTATCCTATCCTATACTTATACTAAACAATAACTAAATGAATATCAAGCTTACTCTATACATTTATTGATTTTTCCTTTTAAAAATCACTGCTGCTGCTGTTTAGTTCCTAGTCAATCAGCTCTGCTCCACTCCAGCTTTCTTTTCTCTCTCTGCAGCAGTTTTTGTCTTTTCTTGTTGGCTTTTAGGCTTTTCCCAAATGTCTCTTTCTTCCTCAAACTCTGACTCTGGACTACAAAATTGTTACTGGCAGCTAGCCTTTTATGGTGCATTGTAGCTCTCTCTTAATATAACTTTCTATTTTTAGAAGCAGTTACCTCAGTCACACATGCTCGGTCTTAACCCTTATTTCAGAATTCAGATTGACATCTCTGACCTATAAAACAAATTGTGACTGGTATAGGTGGGTTCTGACCAGCTAGCTGCTCAGCTAACTGACCTCTCTGTCACCCCTTACTGCACATGCTCAGTAGCTACCAATCTTGCACATGGTCACTGTTGTCATTTACCTCAGAGCTGTGATTCTGCTGATCCACACACACATACTTGGATCTTTGCCAGTGCACCATTTTAGAAACTCCAAATTCTTACTGAGCATGCTCAGAGACTGCAGCATTCATCTCAGGGTGGAATGACTTTTGCTTATTCAAAATAAAGATTTAGGAAAGCAAAATGGAGATTGGAGAATTTATCTGCTAATTGTAGGGGTGCAGGCAGAGACAGATGCATCCTGGAGGTGAATGCCTGGCTGTGAGGATGGTGTCACCAGGAGGGCTTCAGCTTCTTTGACCATGGGATGCTGTTCCAGAAAGAAGGACTGCTCAGCAGAGATTTGTATTGAGGAAGGGGAACAGCATATTTGGATACAGACTGGCTAACCTAGAGGGGAGGGCTTTAAACTAGGTTTGATGGGGGCAGGTGACAAAAGTCCACACATAAGTCAAAAACATGGAGACTGGGAGAAGAATCAGAATCTGGGGAGTGGGGGAGCATGGGCCATTATAGCTAGGATAAGGGAAAGACAAGAAAGAACATAGGGGGGAAATCAAATCAGTATCTTACGTGTCTGTATACTAATGCGAGAAGTAGGGGAATAAGCAGAAAGAACTTGAAAAGCTAGTTAATAAACACAGCTATGACACAGTTGGCATCACAGAGACTTGGTGGGATAATATGTATGACTGGAATATTAGTATAGAAGGGTACAGCTTGCTCAGGAGAACAGGCAGGGAAAAAAGGGAGGAGGTACTGCCTTATATATTAAAAATGTATATTGGATTGAGGTTGAGATGCAAATAGAAGACAGACTTGCTGAAAGTCTCTGGATAAGGATAAAAGGGGTAAAAATAAGGGTGATGTCATGGTAGGGGTCTACTACAGACCACCTAACCAGGGGGAAAAGATGGATGAGGCTTTTCTTAAATAACTAACAAAAACATCCAAAACACAGGACTTGGTGGAGATGGAGGACTTCAAATACCCAGTCATCTGTTGCGAAAATAATACAGTAGGGTACAGATTATCCAACATGTTCTTGGAATGTATTGGAGACATTTTTTTTATTTCAGAAAGTGGAGACAGCTACTAGGGAAGAGACTGTTCTAGGTTTGATTTTGACAAATAGGGAGGAACTGGTTGAAAATTTGAAAGTGGAAGGCAGCTTATTTGAAAGTGATCATGAAATGGTAGACTTCATGATGCTAAGGAATGGTAGGAGGGAAAACAGCACAATAAAGATAATGGATTTCAAGAAGGCAGACTTTAGCAAACTCAAAGAGTTGGTAGGTAAGATCCCATGAGAAGCAAGTCTCAGCGGAAAAACAGTTCAAGAGAGTTGGCAGTTTTTCAAAGAGACATTATTAATGGTACAAGAGCAAACTATCCCACTGCATAGGAAAGATAGAAAGTACGGCAAGAGATCACCCTGGCTTAACCAGGAGATTGTCAATTATCTGAAATACAAAAAAGAGTCCTACAAAAAGT
Source organism: Platysternon megacephalum (assembly GCA_003942145.1). NCBI lineage: Eukaryota > Metazoa > Chordata > Testudines > Platysternidae > Platysternon > Platysternon megacephalum. The sequence goes on along the minus strand of QXTE01000060.1, from coordinate 3,638,648 downwards.
GGAACCTAGGTCAAATTCCAAAGGATGAATATAAAAAAAAATACTACAAGTATGTAGGGACAAAATTAGAAAGGCCAATGCACAAAAAGAGATTAAACTAGCTAGAGACATACAGGATAACAAGAAAACATTCTATAATACATTAGAAGCAAGAGGAAGTCCAAGGACAGGGTAGGCCCATTACTCGATGGGGGAAGGAGAGGGCAATAACAGAAGTGCTAAATTAGTTTTTTGTTTCAGTTTTCACCAAAAAGGTTAGTAGTGATTGGATGTCTAACATAGTGAATGCCAGTGAAAATTAGGTAGGATCAGAGGCTAAAATAGAGAAAGAACAAGCTAAAAATTACTTAGACAAATTAAATGTCTTAAAGTCACCAGGGCCTGATGAAATGCATCCTAGAATACTCAAGGAGCTGACTGAGGAGTTACCTGAGCCATTAGCAATTATCTGTGAAAAGTCATGGAAGACGGGAGAGATTCCAGAGTACTGGAAAAAGGCAAATATAGTGCCAATCTGTAAAAAGGGAAATAAGGACAACCCGGGGAATTATAGACCAGTCAGCTTAACTTCAGTACCCAGAAAGATAATGGAGCAAATAATTAAGTGAACAGTTTTCAAATACCAAGACAATAATAAGGTGATCAGTAAAAGCATGGATTTGTCAAGAACAAATCATGTCAAACCAAACTAATATCTTTCTTTCACAGGGTAACAAGCCTCCTGGATGGCGGGAAGCGGTAGATGTGGTATATCTTTACTTTACTAAGGCTTTTGATACTGTTTCACATGATCTTCTCATAAACAAACTAGGGAAATACAACCTAGATGTAGATACTATAAGGTGATTGCATAACTGGTTCGAAAAACTGTTCGCAGAGAGTAGTTATCAGAGGATCAAAGTCAAGCTGGAAGGGCATACTGAGTGCGGTCCTGCAGGGATCAGTCCTAGGTTCAGTTCAGTTCAATATCTTTATCAATGATTTAGATAATGGCATAGAGAACATAAGAACAGCCATACTGGGTCAGACCAAAGGTCCATCTAGCCCAGTATCCTGTCTTCTGACAGTGGCCAATGCCAGGTGCCCCAGAGGGCAGAGGGTACGCTTATAAAGTTTTTGGACAATACCAAGCCGGGAGGCGTTACAAGTGCTTTGGAGGATAGGATTAAAATTCAGAATGATCTGGACAAACTCGAGAAATGGTCTGAAAAGAATAGGATGAAATTCAATAAAGACAAATGCAAAGTATTCCACTTAAGATGAAAGAATCAGTTGCACACGTACAAAATGTAAAATGACCGCCTAAAAAGGAATACTGCAGAAAGGGATCTTGGGGTCATAGTGGATCACAAGCTAAATATGAGTGAACAGTATAAAACTGTTGCAAAAAAAGGAAATATCATTCTGAGATGTAGTAGCAGGAGTGTTGTAAGCAAGACATGGGAAGTAATTCTTCAGTTGTACTCCACACTGATTAGGCCTCAACTGCAGTATTGTGTCCAATTGGGTGCCACATTTCAGGAAAGATGCGGACAAATTGGAGAAAGCCCAAAGAAGAGCAACAAAAAAGGTCTAGAAACATGACCTATGAGGGGAGATTAAAAAAAAATGGGTTGTTTAGTGTGGAGAAGAGAACACTGAGAGGGAACATGATAAAAGGTTGTTACAAGGAGGAGGAAGAAAAAATGTTCTCCTTAACCTCTGAGGATAGGACAAGAAGCAGTGGGTTTAAATTGTAGAAAGGGTTGTTTAGGTTGGACATTAGGAAAAACTTCCTAACTATGAGGGTAGTTAAGCACTGGAATAAATTGCCTGGGGAGGTTGTGGAATCTGCATCCGTAGTGAGGCAGTGTGGTTCCCCGCCGCCCCAGAGAGAGACGAGCCCGGTCTAACTTCTCTACACGTGGTGGAGAACGCGGACGCGATCCCTCGGCCCCTGTGAGAAGGGATCTGAGGGGGAGCATAACCCCGAGAGAGCCATGGATATGGACCAACTGATCAAGCTCCTGATGGAGAGCCAGGAGCGGCAGCAGGACGCCCAACTGCAGCAGCAGCAGGCAGCCACCCAGCTCCAGCAGCAGTAGCATGCGGCTCAGCTCCAGCAGCAGCTCATTCAGCAGCTAGGAGTCCAGCTGCAGCAGCTGGCAACGGCACTGCCTCGCCCCATGGAGACGCGGCTGGGGCACCGCGCCCCACCGTGCCGGTGCGGCTAACCAAGATGGGACTCGATGATGACCCCGAGGCCTTTTTGGTAACATTTGAAAGGGTGGCGCTGGTCGCAGGGTGGGCCCCTGACCAATGGGCCACTCTTTTGGCCCCATACCTGACGGGGACTGCCCAAACGGACTAGATGACCACTTGAGGTCCCTTGCAGTCCTATGATTCTGTGATAACAAAATTATCGATGAATAATTTAAAATATATATATGTATATAAAGCCATGTAACAGGACATCTCAGACAAAACCAAGTATCTCAAAAGGGCACAAAAACAACAGGAATGAAAATTTAAAAAACTGAACTTGACAAATTAAAAATACTGAACATAAAATCGAGGGAAACAGTCATCCAGTTGCTCCAAACCAGTTTGTTATTTTAACATCTCTAATTTGATGGTTTTAAATTAAATGCCTTTCATTTGTCCCCTTAGAGGAAAATGGTGTTATTAATAAACCCACAAAATTTAAATCGCATATTATTTTGAAACAGAGATTCTTAAGTTTTATTTTCCGTGTAGAAACTGCCCTTTTAATATAGCCTGTCAAGTGATTTTGTGACAATTAAGCATGTTCTTCTATTTCTCGTATGTATGTGACAAAGTAATTGAGTACTGAAAATGGAATGAAACCAGGATTATTTAATATTTTGGTACTGAGATATAGAGGTGAATTTTATAAAATGATCTAAATAATTGATGTAATGGTACAGTTAAAAGGAAATACCATCACATAGAATTTTTGAAATAGGAAAAAAACAACTACTCATTGCATGCAACATATTCAAAATGACAGATATAAATGTTACCTTAACTGATATCAGTAAGAATAATATGTTGAAGCGATGCTACCAAAGTGGCCATGACCCTAGTTGAGTGGGCTCTGATACCTTGTGGAGGAAGGGTGTCTGTTAACTCATAACAGCAGAATTTAGCCTGAAATCCACTTAAAAAGTCTTTGGGAAGCGATATCTTTCCCTCTCATCTATTCAGCAAAGGATATGACAAGTTTAAGCTATTTCCTAAACAATTTTTGCTCTTTGTAGGTAGAATGCCAAAGCTCGGTGAATCTAGAGAATGAAGTCTCTTGTCCTCACTGGTGATGTGCGGTTTTGGGAAGAATTGAATTGCTTGGTTCAGATGGAAATCTGAGAGTACTGTGGGAGTAAATTTAGGGTGAAGTCTTAGAGAAATGTTCTCCTTAGGAAAGTTTATTTACAACCGATGAGCCATAAGGGCACACAACTCACCTACCTGCAAAATTTGATGGTGGCCAGAAAAACAACCGCCATAGTCAAGTGGATTAAAGAGAATGAAACCAGGGACTTGAAGGGAGACTATGTTAATACTGAAAGGATCATATTGAGGTTCCATGATGGAATAAGTTGCATAAAAGGAGGGAAGGTTCTGACCAGACCTTTCAGAAATCCTGCAGTCATGGGATGGGCAAAGATGGAGTGATTTTTCAATCTGAGATGACATGTGGAAATAATTGCTAAGTGTACCCATAGGGAGCTAAGGAAAAGCCTTGAAGTCTTTAAGGAAAGAAGATATTCTAATGTGGTGGGAATGTCAAGGTCATTTGTGGTTATATGGTGATACTGAAACCAGACAGAACCTTTCTGCTTAGCTGTGTAACACTTTGTAGTGAATTTCTTCCTACTGTTTTTAAGGATGGCCTGAACAGTTTCCAAACATGTCCTTTCTAAGTTCAACACCTATCCAACCATGTTGTCAGATGGAGGGAATCTTGACTGTGATGCCTGATCCTGCCCTTGTCCTGGATCAATAGGTCCAGGAAGGATTGGATACTGATACAGGGCATGCTGACATCTGAAGAATATTGGGGAACTGGAATTGCCTTGGCCATCTGGCAGAAATGAAGATGAGATTGGTCATTTACTAACAGAGCTTTCCATGATTCTGAAATATGTTGTACATCGCCGGGTTGTCATCTTCGATTGAGCATCTGCCATCTCGCAAGAGATCTTTGTAAGACGAAAACGACCTCTTGCAGTCCACACTGTTATTAGGCACCGATAAACACCTCTGAGCTATTACAGCCAGACTTTAAGTTGCACCAAAATTCCAGAATGTCAAGGCACTTCATTTCAGAAACGGCACTGCTGTAACTACAAAACTCGGCTTTTGCCATCTCATTGTCTTCAAATACACCTCTACCTCGATATAACGCTGTCCTCAGGAGCCAAAAAATCTTACCGCGTTATAGGTGAAACTGCGTTATATTGAACTTGCTTTGATCCACCGGAGTGCGCAGCCCCGCCCCCCCGGAGCACTGCTTTACCATGTTATATCCAAATTCGTGTTATATCGGTTGGCGTTATATCGAGGTAGCGGTGTATGGGAATAGACTCCAATACATTTAGTGATGCAAGCTCAAGATGTTTGGCCTGATTGGGATCAAACACTCGGCAGGCTTTAAGAAAACTGGCAGCGAGTTGACAAAACCGTTCAGAACCAGTCATGTATGCTCTGATTTTATCACTGTTTTTGCAAAGGGCTTTCTTAGCTAACAGGTGGTTAGTCATGCCACTGAAGGACTTTGCCCAAGTGGCAAGATCGACCAAATCATTGAACACCTTATGTGATCTGATTTCTGGTTTTTCATAAGCTGTGAGAGTTGCCATTATTCTTGGTGCAAATGCTTTAATTGCTGCAATATCTGCTTTTATTTCTGTTGATTTACTTAAAGTAGTCATATATGCAACTGATGAACTACAGCTTCGCTCACACTCCTCCTCAGAAAAGTCCACATAATCCTGCAGGTGATTGGTATGCAAATGGACAGCTTCAAACCAGCTGTTCCACCCTGTGATTACTGGGGTAGGTGGAATTGCAGGCACTTTTTTTCCTGCAGTGATTGACGGAACTGTGCTTTGTGAGCCTCAAATCTAAAAAAAACGAGGAGTACTTGTGGCACCTTAGAGACTAACAAATTTATTGTAGCATAAGCTTTCGTGGGTTACAGCTCACTTTGTAGCTCACGAAAGCTTATGCTACAATAAATTTGTTAGGCTCTAAGGTGCCACAAGTACTCCTCGTTCTTTTTGCGGATACAGATTAACACGGCTATTACTCTGAATCAAATCTAAAACTAACTACTGTTCTATGCAAGGTAAAGCCTTTCGATTAAGGCTCCCTGTTTGTCACGTAATTCATGGATTCCATGATTTTCCCTGACCTCTGTGACTTCTGCAGCTTGGGGGCCACCTGAACAGCTCGAGCAGCCCCTGGGGCAGGCACACCAGCCACTGCTGGGGCAGTCTCGGGCCGCTTCCCCTCCCCAGCAGCAAGATTTTGGGTGTGCTGGGGCCTCAGGGTTGGGGGTTGGCGTGCGGGGCAGTGCTTACCTGTGGGGGGCCTCCCCGGAAGGGCAACATCTTCTAGCTCTATGTGCTGCCTCTGCCCACAGGCACCGCTCCTGCAGCTCCCATTGACCGTGGTTCCCAGCCAATGGGACCTGCAGAACTGGGGCTTGGGGCAGAGCAGAGGCAGCACGTGGCACTAGGACCTGGGGTCCCAGCGCTTCCCAGGAGCTGGGTAGGGAGCCAGCCCCAGCCCTCCCCAACCCCCCCTCCCAGCACCCGCGGTGCCCCCTTGGCCACGACTCCCCCCCAAGCACCTGCAGCGATCCCCTCCCCAGCACCCGTGGGGCCCCCCTGGGCCGTGATCCCCCCAACCCCTCCCAGGCCACGCCCTCCTCCCCAGCACCCGCAGCGCCCCCAGGGCTGCTCTCCTGAGCTGCCCCTCCCCCGCAACTTTTAGTCAGGGGTATAGAGTAAAAGTCATGGACAGGTCACGGGCTGTGAATTTCTGTTTATTGCCCGTGACCTGTCCATGACTTTTACTAAAAATACCCGTAACTAAAACATAGCCTTAATTATGATGCTGTCACTATCTTTGTTATGCTAATTGGGAGAGGTTAATTGTTCACGATCTCCCCTCCCCTCCCCCCCGCCCCCCCGCTTGTCAGTATCTCTACGCCTGTCTCTGTCCTGGGTGCTGCAATCTTTATACAGGATCAAAACAGGTAAAAATATCTTGTGTCAAGACCCCCATTGACAAAATATGCTCATGCCACAGAATTGTGGTCATTTGAAAAGTATCTGCTGAGGCTATCTGCGGGTGTATTGTGTGTCTCTGGAAGGTATACTTCTGACAGATAATCTGGTGGCAAATACACCAGTTCCATAGGTTGACAGTTTGTATGCAAAGGGGTAAATCTTGCTCCCCACTATCTATCAATTTCAGTTGTGGAATAACATTGTTCAGAGCTGGAACAAAAGGACCCACCACTCGAATATAAACTCACAACAACACTTTATTTACTAAAGGAGAAGGAAGGAAGAGGCGGGAGTGGATGACGGACTCTGGAGATTTGGAATAGAAAACACGCATGCACATACACTCGATAAAGCAAAGATGTTCTTCTACCTTTTCTAGGTGCTGATGACGGAGAGGCTGCAGAATTTGGATCAACGAGATCAACGATGTACTCCAACGGTGGATAACAGGCGTAGAAGACAGGTATGTAACCCTATCTCAGACCCCTCCATATCCCTCGCTGCGTCGTCTCTGGTTGTAAGTCTGAGCTAACTAACCGGACCAAGTCCGCGTATGCAGGGCTGCTTCCCAAAAGAAAATAACACACAAACCCCAAAACGTTTAGTGAGTGGCTATTGCAGGCCAGTAACCAGTGTGAAAGGGTGTGCCACACCACAGAGAGAGCGAGCGAGCATTGGACACCTAAGCCCCCAAAAGACTCAAGAGCCCTTGGCCCCTCCCCTTATCTGCCTTTATAGGAACCTGTCGCTTAGCAACAACAGATTCCCGCTCTTTTTACTTTCCCGCCCTTTTTACTTTCCCGCCTTTTGCTCAGCGTAGGGGAACAAGAAGCTGTCATAACATGGAGGTCACCTTGTTCTTATCCAAGACCAAGATGGCAACCTAATAAACAATACTTAAAACCCAACTTTGTTATGTATCTTTCCCAATAATTTGGCAGGGGCGAAGCTGTGAATAACACTTTAATCCCAGGATGTTTCATATTATAGTTTTCCTGTATTGGGATGAAAGAGAAAAGAATGACTGGGAGATGGGGAGACCCCCAATTCCTAACATAACCAAACTAACTATATAATTTGCCTAACATATAAAATTTACTTACAATAATTACAGGTAAACACTGAAGGGTTTATGGGCAATGAAGGGTTCCATCTCAGACCATGTGGCAGTAGAAAGGAACTGGGGAGGCGGGTCAGTCTGCACTGCCCCTTATGTCCTCAGTTTGGAGCATGAGAAGGAGAAAGGTGAAGGCGCAAACCAACAGACTCTGTTAGCAAAAATCTTCCCATCTCAGGCACATGGCGCACATATGCACCTACAGTGGAATACACACATAGACCATGCCTTGGACAAGAACTTATTTTGGAACTGAATCTTGGTTGTTGTAAAGATAGTTTGAGGTGTATCATTTCACACCAAAATGCATTTACTCCACTTTTATCTTTATTTAATATAGGTCATTTTCAGGCCAGAATTGGTAGTCAGAAAATTGTTCATTTAAATATTACAGTTGTCTGTCAAGTTGAAGCCTTCAGTCTGAAGAGAGATTACACTGAGTTGTTATTTGCATCTGGATAAATATGGAGTACATTGGACCTTTGAATGGGAACTTGTTTAGCATCTTGTCCGTTACAGCAAGATAAAACTGCCTGACTGTCTTGAAAAATTGAGGTTACTGTTGAAAAACAATGTTTCCTTATTTAATATTAGAAAACTATTCCCTGGTTCTAAGGACTAAGAATATTATTCTATCATTAAGTGGTTTCTTATCAATACTGAAATCATCACTGGTTATGTCATTGCAGTCTTTTAGAATCTTGCCCAAGTTCTTCCTGAGTACAGGTCTGTCTCATCTTACGCTGGGGTTACGTTCCGCGGTCAGCGCGTAAAGCGAAAACCGCATATAGTCAAAATTACATTGAGTGTAATGGCGGGCAGAATCGCCCGCACTACAGAAACAGTATTTAAATTGTTATTTTTCTCTTTTGTTGTTGTTTTTTTCTTGTTTATGCCGACCGCGTAAAGCTGAAATCGCACATGTTAAATGCGCCTAAGATGCGACAGACCTGTAGTCCTCTTGTCTCAGCTGTTGGGTAGCTTATTTTGTCATCATCAGCTTGAAAAACAGTGTTAAAATAACATTTAAAAGTGGCTCCATTTTTAGCTTCGTCTCCAGTGAAAAAAAGTGTTTGGCTATTCTTCTGTCTCTGTCATGCTTCTCCATTTTCTCATGGCTGTTGAAGTAGAAGTCTGAGCTGTCCATTGATACCATATTCTTGGTACATACCTCTACATAGTGCACCTGGAACAGAAGAATTTGATCTTCACAGTAGCTTATGTTACAAAACTGCTATATTATTGGTATTCTTCCTTTTACTTGGACTGTGGTGAAAATTGAATAACAGATCCACTAGCAGTTCTTCCACAGCAGATGCAAACTATTTGACACCTTGCTGGCAGTATACATTTGTCAAATGGTAGACAGAAGGTTCATGTATGTTTGGTTCATGTATGTCTCGGACAAAGCAGAGATTTTCTCCACCCTTTCATCACACTGCTGTTGTCACTGCTTAATGCAGTGTTAGACCAGATTGTAGCTTTGTCTCCCAAATAGTTAGATTTTTTTGACCAGTTCAAAAATTCCATAGTGGAAGGTAAAACTCTAGTTGCTGCTATTCCAATATTTTTGTGAAACAATCTGACCATTAGGTTTCATTTTCATTACCTGGATCATTGCTCACATTAGTGATGAGAGTAAACAGTGGCTTCCAGCTAAGGACTATAACTCTGTTATGTCAACTGACTAAGCATTTGTCCACATGCAAAATTGATGGCATCTGTACAGGGAACACAACTATGTGAGGTGACTAGGCACTGTAAATGGAAAATTATGTTCTGCAAGGAAAATAGAACAGAGCACCTCAGTCTTGATAACGTTTTGGCGAAATGCCTTCTTATTCACTTAGAAATACCAATTTTGTTTTTCTCTTAGAAGAAAATGGTGCTTTTCTATGAATAGTGGTCTCTGTATGACCAACAGTCATTTTCTGTTCACATTCCAGAGCTGGAAGAAAGCATGCTCCTTACAGTGTCCACTTCCATCAATACATTACTGCTTGAATTTACAGGAGTACTTTTGCTTTCTTTTTTTCTTCTGCGACATCTTCCTGAGCAGTTTAGTAAAGGCCGTCACTATGAATTGTTTCTCAAATGTGCTCCATATAATAAGGTCCATTATGTGAACTAAACAATTGTTGTATGCATATAGTTTGGAAGTGCTCCTGATTATCTTAAAAGTAATTTTCATATATGTTGTATTCTCTGAGGGGAGATATGATTGCTCTTTATAAATATATCAGAGGGATAAATATCAGGGAGGAGAGGAATTATTTAAACTTAGTACCGATGTGGACACAAGACCAAATGGATATAAACTGGACATTAGGAAGTTTAGACTTGAAATTAGACGAAGGTTTCTAACCATTAGAGTAGTGAAGTTCTGGAACAGCCTTCCAAGGGGAGTAGTGGGGGCAAAAGACATATCTGGCTTCAAGACTAAGCTTGATAAGTTTATGGAGGGGATGGTATGATGGGATAGCCTAATTTTGGCAATTAATTGATCTTTGATTATTAGGAGGTAAATATGCCCAATGGTCTGTGATGGGATGTTAGATGGGGTGGGATCTGAGTTACTACGGAGAATTCTTTCCTGGGTGCTGGCTGGTGAGTCTTGCCCACGTGCTCAGGGTTTAACTGATCACCATATTTGGGGTCGGGAAGTAATTTTCCTCCAGGGCAGATGGGCAGAGGCCCTGGAGGTTTTTCGCCTTCCTCTGTAGCGTGGGGCACGGGTCACTTGCTGGAGGATTCTCTGCACCTTGAGGTCTTTAAACCACGATTTGAGGACTTCAATAACTCAGGCATAGGTTAGGGGTTTGTACAGGAGTGGGTGGGTGAGATTCTGTGGCCTGCGTTGTGCAGGAGGTCAGACTAGATGATCATAATGGTCCCTTCTGACCTTAAAGTCTATGAGTCTTTTGTGAAGATATGAATGACTTTAAAATCAATTTCATAATCTGTGACTGTTGCCGCCCCTGAATTAGCCATGATACTGGGAGACACTGATAAAAATTTTGATCAAGAAAATAAGCACGGATTCAGCTACTGTCATCTTTCACTAAGGGAGCAGACAAAATGTTTAAAATTGCACTCTGCTCCACAGCAAGCCTCATCCACAATGATGACATTATTTTTGCTGGATTGGTTTGTTCCACAAGGAGTTTTTGGTTGTTATAGATGTCAGATAGGTATCTTCTCTTTAACTGGTGTGATTGAGGGATAGCACCACCGGTTTTCACGTGGTGGATTAGGAAGGCATAGATTAGGGTATGGTCAGCCATCTTGAGAAGAATATTGACTTCTATGTACATTTTCACAAAGTCTTGTGTGATTTCTATGTTGTCTGCCTCAGCCTTTCAATGTGGCATTGGACAGAAATATTCTGTTTTTTCCTGATGCTCTGCTATCTGAACTCAGCCTTCTGCTTCATTTAAAGCTTGGAATTTGAGGCAGTCGCTGATGGTGTTAGAGGAAAGGACAGAAAGACAAAGAAATATATGTGGGCCTATGCTCCCTGTTTCCTTAGATTCGACCCTCCCTATCCAGAATCTGTCAACTGGTAGGTTTGATTTCCCCATAAATGGTCCCTCCCACCTCGAATAACAAGGAGTCAGTTGGGATAAGGTGAAAAACAAATAAAATGTATTGAAGAATTGGTGTACAATTAATAGGGCAAAGAAGAGGAGGGAGTAAACAGTAATTCTCCTTCCCATAATATATATTCTCCTGAAAATATATAATTCTCTAGAAAAAAGCATGTGCAAAGTGAATATTTACACTCAATAAAAATGCAAATAAAAGTAATTGGTCAACAAGTTCACTAAATAAAGTTACACCAGATGCAACATCAAATTTATTTATTCAGTTCATTTATTTGAAATAAGGAAAGCCAACTTGGATGTAGTTTGAAGTGTAAAATAATGGGTTCTTTTGATTATTTATGGATTGAGACATGAACTGGTCAAGCTCAAGTTTGGTTTATTAATAAAAAAATAGACATTTAAGATCAAGCAGACAAGGCTAACTCACCAATTCTGGGGTGCCAGTCTGTTGTGAAATGCGACAGTTTCAGTGGGCCTTTATAGCCAAGAGTTTATTCCATGTTACAGTTTGTAATATTGCGTAGCTTAGTATTAGTCAAGCAACAGCAAATGTAGCCAGTTACATTTTCATTATTCTTCACATTTTCAACTACAAAGAATCAAAACAGTTTTGACCTACTTTGAACTGGTTTCAGAACCAATCTTCAGCCAGTCATTATTAAATGTTATATTCTCTCGTTTCCTTTTCATTACATTGTTCTCTTTTATAATGTTCTTATCCATGTATTCTTTTATTTTGGTTTTCATTGCAACTTTACAATGTGTTATTCTAGTAGTCAGTGTCCATCAAAAGCACAAAAACTACTCTAAGCAGGTTGCAAAGATAGGTCATAGAAAGGTCAGGCATTTCCATTTTATAAGCAACAGAAGCTTAGTATACTCAAAGTCATGTTTACTTTTTGTTCCTTTGACACAACTTGTGAAGGATTCTGGAAGCTCTTAAGCCATGTAGCAACAAAAGCAAGAGCTTCACAACCTTGCTTGTGGAAGGGATTTACACCCACACTCCCATGTACAGAGGACCATTTCCACTGGGTTTTCATCACCACCCTGAATTGCAATTTCCTTCTTTCCTGTCCCAAAGGCTACCTTTATGGGCTCAATACTATTCTGCTGAGATGGCAGAGATTATTTGTTCTCATGCACAGGTCAATTTAGTTAGTTTTGAACAAAGATTTAAAACATAGTGGGTGATTTGGAAAACAAAAAAGATCTCCCCTTCAGGTAGCAGTCTGAGCAATAATGGGAACATTGGGGAGAGCAAGACAGTCTCCCAATCTCCAGACATGTCTCCAAACTCAATTGCATAAGGTATTGCTGAGGCCTCTATTGAACTGCAGTAATGTTTTTTATTATGCCCCTGGATTAGGGGGGTAAATTACTAAATGTTTAGGATCCTTGTAACGTACCAGGTCCTGGCTGCTGGAAGGACTTTGGTTAAGTCTACTCAGCAAAGAGAAACATGCAGCTGACCCATGCCAGCCAATTATGATTTGCATGGCTCAGGCTGCGGGACTGTTTCATTGCTGTGTAAACTTCAGGGCTCAGGCTGGAGCTCGGGCTCTAGGACCAAAGGCGTTGACTCCATCGGTGCTCTGGGGCTGGAGCACCCACAGAAAAAAATAGTGGGTGCTCAGCACCCACCAGCCATAGTGGTTCTGCAGCCCCTGCCACAGATCAGCTGTTATGGGGCAGCCCTGTCCCTACCAATCAGCTTTTAGGCAGCTGTGTTTATCAGCTGTTTGGTGGGCTCTGCTGAACAGCTGTTTAGCAGCCCCGCCCTAGCCGATCAGCTTTAGCTGGTCACACCGCCTATCAGCTGTTTTGTGGCCCCTGGGCTGGCAGCCACTGCTGTGTAAGTGGATGACCCACCCCTGCTTCAGCCCTCAGTGGGGGTGGGGCTGCTCCTCCAGCAACCTCAGGGAGCTGCTTCAGTTAGGGGTGGGCGAGGGCGGGGAGCGCAGGGCTTGCTCTGCAGAAGCCCTGTATGATCAGTAGTGCGAGACCCTCCTCCCCTGGGGCTGCCCTGCCTGTTACCTGCATCTCCTGGGCAGGCTCCCTGTGTGGCTGCAGCTCCCAGCCGGGCTCCAACCACAGGAAACACGTGAGTCACATTCCAGGCAGAGGGAGCCTGGCTGCAGCTGGGGGTGAGTGGGCCCGCTGCAGCATCAGGAGAGGGGGAGGGGAGTCCATGGGCACAGTTTGGGATGGTGGCAGGGGGGCATTGGCCCCCCAAACAGAGGCAAGATGTGGTGTGCTGGGAGTGTGTGTGTGCACGTTGAATCACTGCCACTGCACCCTCCCCACTCGCCTTTTCTGCGAGTGCAGAGTTCTCTGCTCTGCCTGGGGGGAGTCTGCCTGGCCACCGGGGGGAGGGATGACTATCCTGGCCCCCCAGGATAGTAAAAGTCGGGCCAAATTTGTCTCTCTCATCCCTCCCCGTAATTGCATCCATTCATCCTTTATCCAAAATATTCATTTGGCACTGAAGTTAAATAGGTGTTACCAAAATCAGACAAAACAGAGTTTTTCGAAGTGTGATTTAAAATCCCTTCCCCTCCCCATTGGTCAATTTTCTGTCATTTGACTCTTGTGATGTCATCATTTCACTAGTTCTCCTGTTATCATAGGTTTCGTCTAGACTAGCATTTGTCCTCCTGTTGTAATTGATCGTAAATGCTAATCTAGACACTCTGCAAATGTTTGTATCAGGACATGGGGGCTCAGCCTCCAGCAAACATCAAAACTTTGTGCTCCAGAAGAAACATTTGTGGAGAGCCTGTTATCAACATAAATTGCATTTGCAATCAGCTCAATTTATAACAGGACCACCAATTCTAGTCTAGACAAAGCCAAAACATGAGTCCCCCAAGCTAGACAGGACCTGGATTTTTAATATAAAAAGAGACAACGTAAATGTATCTTCCCTTCCCAAAAAAACCAAACCAACCAACCAAAGATACAAAAAAATAAAATAAACACCACACCAAGGCCCCAAATTTCCATGCCTTCCTTACACATCAGAAGAAAATCAAACAAAGGCACAGTCACAGTTATTGCCCCTTTACAGATCACCTTTAAAAATGAAATTATCCTTTACATTCCTAATTCCCCCAAATCAGGGTAACCGTTGACTTTGTGGGGCTGAAAGACTGGATCTGGGTGTGAAAATGTGTCCCTTTCTATTGTGGCATATACATATAGAACAGAGTGCTGGGAGCACAACAGAATAGGTTAGGGTAAGAGAAAGTTGATGAGGGGAAAGAGGCCCTCAAAAAAACCTTGTCTTGAAAATAGCCACAGGGTTGGTGTAGTCAAGATTTTTGAGGTTGTTTGAGTAAGATACAGTCCCACTAAAAAAATCACATAACATACAAATTTTACACTTCTTATAACTCTTTTTTATACATACTTGGGGCTCAAACTATGGCTCTGATCCTGATATTTCTCTCTCAGGATCAATCATGGATAATTTCCACCACCCACTTCACTTTTAGGGAAGAAATAATTAAAAAGCTATTCAGGGAGGTGGGGTAGAATTTATGGTGCAAATTTAGGTCATTTGATCAAGAGGTTCCGAATATATGTCCTCCCCCCGCCCACCCGCCGCATTATGAGCTTTTAAATGTCAAAGTACTCTAAAATCCACATGCATAATGAGATTATTTACGGTATTGGTATGCCACAACAGGGCAATGGTTCAAGTTTGGAGTAATTTGGTTCAAGCTTTCCTCAGATACTGTCCCCACCCAATAAGAAGAAGATTTTAATATTCCAGTTGCTCTAAAACCAACATGCATAGTGAGATTACCTTGAACAATGTTATTCCACAACTGAAATTGAGGGAGAGGGGAACTCCCATTGAGATTAATCGGTCATTTCACATCACCCAGAACTATTGTGTTATAGTGTTCATCTCTTTGGGGTGTCCTAATTCATCTGAGCACACCCTATTGAGATGAATGGGCCATTCCACACATCTACAGTACTCCTGTACTGCAGAGGGCTGTGCAGAGCCCCTTCCTTTACACTAGCTCCCTGAAGTAGATACAAAGTCCTCGGCTCCCTGCTATTCCACTTGCTACCTTCAGGTGGTAGATGTGCTCCTCACAGCCAATCATTTACCATCTTCCTTTCTTCCCATGGCCCTTCCAGGTCTACTGAGGTTGTTACCCACTATTTGGACTTAAGATATCCCAATACTAGCCTTCCTATAATTATAAATTGATTGTCAATCTACTCTGTCCACCCGCCTTAAAGGAATTGCCAGGGTATTACCAGAGGGTTTGTTCCGACCCGCAGAGGACTCCCCAGAGCAAGCTAATCCTTCTAACCCTTGAAAGGACACGGAATCAGCCCTCCGCTCAAAGGATTGTCAAACAAACAGTAATTCTTTGAAAACAAAGTCTTATTTATTGAGAGAAAATTAGGTGATTACAGTATATTCAGTAAATCAAGGAAGTGAACTACTGAAGCCCATCTGTCTGTGTCTCTTCCAGTCCCTGCCACATTCTCTCCTGAGATCACAAACCTTCTTAGGCAATCCAGCATGGGACTGATGAGTGAGATGGGTGTGGTTCCACACCAAGTAGGCAATTGGAAAGACATGTCCCTCTCCCCGACTTTCCTTTATTGCTTCTGCTCTAAGGTATTCCCCACTGAGATGAAAGGAACAGAGGAAATGGAAGCTGCAACCAGATCCTGGCAGGACAAAGAAACAAAATGTCTGGTGTTTGGCTACTGCAAAATGGTGCATTCCACACCTTAGCTATGTTGAGTTAGAGGATGGAACATTTCTAAAACATGCTCCCCTCAGGTCTTACCTTATAGTACTTAAGAACTCCATTCTTGAAAAGAACCAAATATTAAAATTGACCAGTTGTCATCTAATGCCCTCCGCAACATAAGGAATCATGATGCATCTTGGGTATCTTTAACAAACCATACAGGATGGAAAATAAGCCACTGTGGAACAATGTACGCATACAAACAAAAAGGTTAAGTAAAATCTGTCTAAAATGAATTAGAAAAAGAACAATATAACGTTAGATAAGATGATGCTACACTGTTTAAAAAGAGGAAATAACTCAGACATTTCATCTGCCTAAAAATACTAAGAATAAAATTTATTTTGTATCTTTATTATTTATATTATTTCAGTGCCTACAATCCCCAGTCATGGACCAGAACCCTATTGTGCTAGGTACTGTACAAATACAGAACAAAAAGAGGTTACCTGCCCCAAAGAACTTACAATCTACATTTATTTATTAAATTTATTCAGAAACTATGTAACTTCTATAGACCTGAGTGTTAAGCTTGGTTGCAACTTTTGTTGCTTGTCTAAACTTGCCATCGGAAAACTGGAACATAGATTTGTTGGGGTTAGCTTTTTGGGGGGCATAGGAGAAAATTTCAGTCACTATACAGTATTTCAACCAAAATTTTCTTTTTATTTTATTGTGCTCAGTACAATAGCCTTGATCTAACCCCATACAGTATGCATAAAATGCTTATATTAGATATATAAAAATAATTGCTTTGCTTATTTGTCAAATATACTTTATTAGTAAAAATAGTTTGCAGTTATCAAACAAGGCATTTGGAAAAATAATTATGGGTACAAAGTACCTAGGCTTTTTATCTTGTGGTTTATAAATGTTTCAACATACAGGTGTGATTTTGTCTTTTAGAAATATGGCAGTTGTGTGACTGGTGTTTTTCAGATCTTATGTTCCAGCACTGCATGTATGTGTGTTCAATATGTATACTATATAGCGGTATTATCTTTCTTCCTGTGTTTGTGGAGTCTGATCATTAATATCTTTTAGTGCCCTGAAGGTTTTTTCTTTCCTCGTTCAAGGCTGAGCCTTGCAATGATGCATGTACTAGTTACAGAGAAGCATGAGACTGCCATGATTTTATATTATCTAACACAGCTTGTTGAGCTCAGCATGCTTTTCTTAATGGGCAACTTTGATTGAAAGATCAATCCATTATGAAAATAAATCTTAAATTATATATGTTTCACATCAATACCATTTTTCTTCTTTCCATGCCACTGTGGAATCATATGCATGTGGAATCATTTAGAATTTGTAATTTAGATTTGACATTTTGAAAGGTTTTTTTTTTTTTTTGTCTTTCCCCCTCCCCTTAATGTACTTTGTTAGATAGATGTTTCCCAGTGGATGGATAAACAGATAGTTTCAGTACATCATTGTTACAGTACAGTAACCTGTGTCAGCTATAAGTGTTATGAAGTGGGAATATTTATCTAAACTGCAGTACAAGGTATCAAAGTCTCATACTAATATTTATCAAAAATCAGGTGAATCTATTGCAAGGTATTGTTTTCATTTATCACGAGTGTAATAAATATTTCAAAAAATACAATTGCCTCTTTATTGACTGGTTTTAATGAAGGGTTATAGAGCCACAGGCAGGTTTGTGCAGTTAATCAAAATGAGAAAGTTTGGAACATTTATGTTATTCCCTAAAATCAATAAAATTAAGTCTGGTCAGATTAACCATATGTGTCTCACCGGACCATTAGCTTTCTACTAGTGCTTTTCATTATTACTATTTATTTATTATTATTTTATTTTTAATTGCAGTTTATTGCAATACAATCATTCATTTAGCTTTCAAAATGAAGCTGGTATCTGTGGTTGTTACTTTTACACAATTCCATTTTGGTATTGTACAATAAAATATTTTCTGAATTTGTGCAAATTATAAGTACAGTATATGCCTCTGTATTTTAAATCTTTTGGAACCATCTAAAAATAATCTAACAATATTTTTATTTTATTTTTTTGTTAATGTAATTTAGATTTTTTTTTTAATCATTTCTAACAGAATTCTTTAAGTAAATTGTCAACACAGATCCATATTCTTGGGATGCATATGTACACTCCATATCTTGCCTGTGACTCTTTAGAAAGGTGACAGTGGGGGGCCATGCAAACCCTCTTCCAAGCTATTGAATACTCCATGCGAGGTTATCCACGGGCTTGTCTACACTGACCGGGGGTTTGACGTGCGGCAATCGATGAATCGGTGGTCAGTTTAGCGGGTCCTAGACCCGCTAAATCAACCACCGATCACTCTCCCGTCAACTCATGTACTCCACCTGAATGAGAAGCACAAGGGGAGTTGTTGGGAGTGGACCCTGTGGTAAGTAGATCTAAGTACGTCGACTTCAGCTATGTTCACATAGCTAAAGTTGTGTAACTTAGATTGATCTCCGCCCGTAGTGTAGACAAGGTCTGAAACTCATGCTCACTCAATTTCTCCCCCCCCCCCTTCAGAATCTCAGGGACACTGAAGAAGTGACATATATGGACAATCTACTCAAAGGGTTTGTGTTTCACAGATTAAATACCTGCATAACAGATGAACATTCTGTTCCCCTTAGGTAAATACCTGAGTCTACTCTGTGACCCTTACATAGTGCCCATCCTCACGGTCTATGGTCTCTGTTTCTGGTCTCCATCTTAACTGACAATTGACTGCTATAATTATATGGGGTTCTTGCAAGAAATTCTTTGGTGGCCTCAGAGTGCCAACTCTTGCCGCACTGACACTTTTTCCTAAAATACTTGGTTAACTTTAGGAAAAACAAATAAATAGCACATATACACATCCACATCATTTTAATTTATAATTAAATTATAGACTCAATAATAAAAATATTATTGTGAAAAGTGATATTTGTATGTTTGTTAATATCAATCACTTCACAGGACACTTAGTGGAAGGCTATGAAAAGTGATACTTGCATGTTTGTTAATATCACTTTTCTCAGCAAGCCCCAGGATAAATTAAGCCCTGAATGGGGGACGGGCAGGTCGGAGGCAGGGGCAGTTGGGGACATGGTGGGATGGATGTGGGCCAGGGGAGGCTGTGGGGGCCTGGGGCAATGGAGGGGTGATGCGCAACCAGGAAGGCAGTGGGGTCGAGGAATGATAGGGTGGGTGGCAAGAATTAGGGGCCAAGAGAGAGGAGGGTAGGTGGTGAGCCCCGCAGCTGCGCGGCTGGAGCCAGGAGTTGGCGCCCATTGCCATGTGGCTGGGCATCAGTGCCCCAGGACAGAGCCCAGAGTTGGGGGCAGGAGCTGCATGGGTGGGGAGGAGATCAGTGCCCATGCCCAGAGCAGGAGTTGCACGGCTGGCGCAAGGAGTTGGAGCCCAGGGCCAGGGCCTGCCGCCATGCAGCCAGAGCCTGGAACTGGATGCTGGAGCCCAGGGCCAGCTGGCCGGATCCGGGGGTCAGTGCCCGCCACCACGGGGCCAAAGCCAGCACCGGCTGCCGCGCGCCCAGGGGTCTGCGCTGACCTGGGGCCGGGGATCGGCGCCGACCCGGGGCCAGTGCCCGCTGCCATGCGCCCAGGGCAAGAGATCGGGGCCAGTGCCTGCTGCCGTATGCCCGGAGCCGGGGATCGGCACCCGGGGCCAGCGCCTGCTGCCACACTCTGGGGGTTGGAGCCCGGGGCCAGTGGCTGGCCCTGGGGTCGGTGCCTGGTCCAGTGGCTGCCGCCGGGTTTGGGGGTTGGTGCCCGGGGCTAGTGGCTGCCGCCGGGGTCAGTGCCCACAGCCAGCAGCTGCTACCAGGGTCAGAGACCAGCGCCACGTGGCCAGCGATGGGGATTGAGCCTGCTGCTGCATGGCCAGGGGTTGGAGCCTGAACTGAAGCACCATGGCCGAAGGCCAGGGTCACATGGTCAGAGTGGGGCTCAGTGCCCAAAACCCTGCACCTGGAGCTGGGTGTTGGTGCCTGAAGTCCCATGGCTGGAGCCAGGGTCCATGCAACTATGTCCCGACGCTGGAGCCCACCTCCACCCCACGGCTTGTGCAGTACTGAGAACTCATTTATGCTTTGGTACTGTTCCACCTATTCAAGAAAAAAACAGGGTCTATTTCTGTTCTTTATTTTTGCTGGTTTATTTTTAAATTGAAATAAAAGTCTGGGGGCCGGATTTTTGTTTCCACTCAAGTCACTTTGTTCCTCTAGCAGAGGAGACATGTTGGCAGAGGAAGAGGGCAACAAAGGGTGTGGCAGAGCATCTCTTAGAATCATACAATCATAGACGTTAAGGTCAGAAGGGACCATTATGATCATCTAGTCTGTCCTCCTGCACAACGCAGGCCACAGAATCTCACCCACCCACTCCTGTATCAAACCTATGTCTGAGCCATTGAAGTCCTCAAATCATGGTTTAAAGACTTCAAGGTGCAGAGAATCTTCCAGCAAGTGACCTGTGCCCCACACTGCAGAGGAAGGCGAAAAACCCCCAGGGCCTCTACCAATCTGCCCTGGAGGAAAATTCCTTCCCGACCCCAAATATAGTGATCAGCTAAACCCTGAGCATGTGGGCAAGTCTCATCAGCCAGACACCCAGGAAAGAATTCTCTGCAGTAACTCAGATCCCCACCCCATCTAACATCTCATCACAGGCCATTGGGCATATTTGCCGCTAATAGTCAAAGACCAATTAATTGCCAAAATTAGGCTATCCCATTATACCAGTGGTCCCCAACCTTTTCCGTGGGGTGGGCGCCGGACGACTAGCCGCCGAGGACCATGGCCGCTGGACAAGCAGCTGCTGAAATGCCGCCGTGAAGCGGCAACATCAAGAGGCGTCGCCGCCGAAATGCCGCCGAAATTCAGCGACATTTCGGCGGTAGCACTTCTTGACGTTGCTGCTTCTCGGTGGCATTTCGGCAGCTGCTTCTCGGTGGCATACCGGCAGCGGCCAGTAGGCGGGCGCACATGGATGCCCTGGCGGGCGCCATGGCACCCCCAGGCACAGCGTTGGGGACCCCTGCATTATACCATCCCCTCCATAAACGTATCAAGCTTAGTGTTGAAGTCAGATATGTCTTTTGCCCCCACTGCTCCCTTTGGAAGGCTGTTCCAGAACTTCACTCCTCTGATGGTTAGAAACCTTCGTCTAATTTCAAGTCTAAACTTCCTGATGGTCAGTTTATATCCTTTTGTTCTTGTGTCCACATTGGTACTGAACTTAAATAATTCCTCTCCCTCCCTGGTATTTATCCCTCTGATATATTTATAGAGAGCAATCATATCTCCCCTCAGCCTTCTTTTGGTTAGGCTAAACAAGCCAAGCTCTTTGAGTCTCCTTTCATAAGACAGGTTTTCCATTCCTCGGATCATCCTAGTAGCCCTTCTCTGTACCTGTTCCAGTTTGAATTCATCCTTCTTAAACATGGGAGACCAGAACTGCACACAATATTCCAGATGAGGTCTCACCAGTGCCTTGTATAATGGTACTAACACCTCCTTATCTTTACTGGAAATACCTCGCCTGATGCATCCCAAGACC
>QXTE01000060.1:3519816-3597994 GCA_003942145.1 Platysternon megacephalum | reverse complement strand
CCTCTGTTCTCTTCCACCCCTTTATATATCTTTTGCATAAGGCGGGAATCCTTTGTCCCTCTGGGTTCCCCCACCCCTCACTGGAAAAGCACCAGGTTAAAGATGGATTCCAGTTCAGGTGACATGATCACATGTCACTGCAAGGCTGCATTATTCACTTGCCAGCACACACATATACAGGAAGACTCACAGGTAAATACAGCCATCTGCAGACAATGGCTCTGGTTAATGGGAGTCATCAAGATTCCAAACCACCATCAATGGCCCACACTTTGCATAATTACAATAGGCCCTCAGAGTTATATTTTATATTTCTAGTTTTAGATACAAGAGTGGTACATTTATACAAATAGGATGATCACTCTCAGTAGATTATAAGCTTTGTGATGATACCTTTTGCATGAAGCATATTTCAGTTACATTAAACTTACTTATGTTTTTATAAAACTATTCCAATTACATTATATTCACTTATCATGTTTTTACAAAATCATATAGACTGCACAACGTCACAGGGCCTTTAACAGTTCTTCTGTCTGGATTGTTCTCTGCACATGGAATACAGTTCCATACATATTTGTCTACGGTATCTTTTGGTTAGGCCACCAACCCACTATCAATATTCAACTGACAGTCTTGTCAGTACCAAAATGTCCTTGCTGATGTGCCAGAGTAATTAGCTCCTTTCTAAGAAAGGTTGGAATGACGAGAACTCTGAATCTTTTTTAGTTCCTATGATCAATCCTCTGCTGTGTTTAGATATCACAGAGCCACAAAGCTCAGACTTCTTTAATAAATCTTTAATTTCTGGGTCTTATTGTTGCAGCTCTACAAGATCTGGCTGGATGTTCACATCCGATGACTGGACCTTACAAATTATATCATTGGATTTATCCCACAGGCTTTCAGGTCCCAACAGGGCAGCTTCTTTTGCAAGCAGATCCACCTTGTTGTTCCAAATATAAATTTCTGCTTTGTTCTTTCTATGCGCACAGACTTTAAACAGGTAAATTGTTCTAGTTCTTTTCTCTGCCAAACGCCCGCATGCACTAAGTATTTGGCATGTGAGATGGGCTTATTGTCCACTGACAACATCTGCCTGCTTAACCAAATAGGAATCCAATTAATTAATGCTTGAATCACCCAATCCAAGTCAAAGCAGATTAATAAATTGTGTCCAAATCTGCCTTATATAAGGTGGCTAACACAGCAACAACTTCTGCCGCTTGAGCAGAGCTTTGCATTACAGTCCCTTGGAGCATTCTTCAAGTTCTTATTTGGAGAGTGGCATACCCTGCCCATGGTCTGCCTTCATGGTAGTGACAGCTCCCATCTACCACCCAGATATCTCTGTTGACTTCTTTAGCAGCTTCATAGGAGGTTTCTGATAAGAAAGATGACTCACTCTCATTTGTGTCTTCTGATGGAAGAGGACACTCATGGTCTTCTCCAGATGTAAACAGGGCATACAGAATTGTGGATTAGGACTGAGCTTTCTCCATTTGGATATCTTTATTCAGCAGACTCAGAGTCCAGTTCGCCAGCTGTAGGTTTCAGACCTTTCCTTCATTTATTCTTCCAGACAGAACATACCTGACCGGGGTGTGTATTGTTCTCAGGACTATGGGAGACATTCCGACTAGATACTTCCAGTGATTAATTGACAAGACAAGAGCGAAGGCTTCTCGTTCAGATGGAGGGTACGCTTTTTCCACCTCACTCAAGGTTTTAGAGCCAAAGGCGACTGGTCTAAGTCCTGTGTCACTGTCCTGCATTAGGACTGCACTGAGTCCATTCTTTGTTGTCGCAGTTTGCAGGATAAAGTTTGCTGGCTGCGGGTATGCAAGTGCTGGTGCTTGCATAAGGGCTTGCTTTAATTTACAAAATGACCTTTTTTCTACATCAATCCAAGTCCATTCTGTTCTTTTCTTCAGCAAATTATAAAAGGGGCTCTGCTAATTCAGAATAGCCCTCTATAAAGTTGCAGGAGAACCCCATCAGCCCGAGAAATGAATGTAGCGCAGTTATGTCCTAGGGGGCATGTAACTTTGTGATCAGCTCAACCCTGATAGCATCTGGACGACAGCCTTGAATGCCTTGCTCCATTCCTAAGTCGGTTACCTCTTGCTGGAGCATCTGCGCCTTGTTGGGACTAATTAGGAATCCTGTCTCTTGGATCTTTTTCAGGAAGACCTCTAAGATTTCCAGATTCAGATACAGATGACCGTGATCTTCTGCTTTCCTCGGCCTCAATGGTCCTCTTGCCTCTCGCAGACTGTGCAAACTGAACGAACATGGACTGCCTCTAGGGCGGACAGCACTAAGGGGAGGGTGACTTCCCCTTAAATAGACTAGCTGTCTCTGAGCAGATCAGCCTGAGGTCAGGTGATCCTTTCCTACCTTTGAGGTTACCAGATGAGTTAAGTCCACATGGCAACCAATTAGAAAAATCATACTACAGAAAGGGTGCCAAATTAATTGGAGGAGAAGGAGACAAACGTGGAGGGCAAACAACAAAGTAAAAACAAATATGGCTAAACACCCTCAACACTACCACCAAACTGATATACCCCATTTCAATCTAATTTAAGTCATTGGGAATCCCTATGTGAGTAAGCGTTTGCAGGAATCTGGGTATATACTGTATAATCTCTCCTTCTGATTAACTCATCCTCTTTCAGTTAATGTATTTTGCACATTTGGTAAACTCCTAATCATTTTTCTTTCTTTCCTTTCCTTGCTTTCAATTTTATAGTAGATAAAGATATTCAATTCCAGGATATTCCAATTCCATATCAGAAGTATACTCTTTCCAGGTTTCAGAGTGAAAAATCATCTATTGTGATTCCATTTTGGAGTTGAATTCTGAGCAATCAGTCTCCATTTTCTTCTGGATTGCTTTTGGCTCAGGCCTTGATTTGTAAGTGAATTGCAGCATGATACATAATTAGAACTGGATCAATAATAAAGGAAATTAATTTCTCTAATGCAGAATAAGAAAAAAATCATTCTTTGATTCAGAGTCTCCTTTCCAAATGGGTTTACTAATGTCTCACAGTCAGAGAGGTTAAGATTTTTTATGACACACTATAAAATCAGTTGAAAATTGATGATTGGAGGTTTGGTGTTGGTCAAAAGAATGGATATTTAGCATTTATTATAGGGTTAGACAAAATACAGAAGATGACAGTCATCTTTGACTGGAGGCTAGATATTGAAGAAGAATAATTTAATCTCATCTAATTTTACTTTGACCTCTACCCATCAGTTATTTTCATTTTCCAATCGGTAATCAAAAGAATTTAGCCAACGTTGATTGAAAAAATAATCAGCCCACTATCTGTCACTCCCTTTAATTAGTGTACAAATTATCTCTGAAATCCAACCCTTTGAGAATGTTAGGTTCTTTAAGTAAGGCATCATCACAGCTCATCTTGAAACATTTATTTTAATTTGACTGTTTTATTTTGATCTCTAACATTACTAAAACTGGGAGACTTTCCAGCAATAATTTGTCCAGTCAAGGTCAGCCTTCCTTCAGGAATTTGTACCACCTGTGCATCAGCTGCTTACAGCTTCCCAAATCTTCTCAACCTGGAAACTTGTACCAGCACCATTGATTGTACCACACTAGCCCTTACCTCACACAAGGTTTGATGGTCTGGAAGAAGAGAGGTTGTCCCTCATGGTACCAGAAGTTAGGAGCCCTGCCACCTGCCCACACCTTATTTTGGGTATGTCCTTATTTTGGGGATGCCCCAAGTAGCACTTGAGGTACTTAAGCACCTTAAAAGAAGAAGTTACTCACCTGGTGAAGTAACAATGGTTCTTTGTGATGTATGTCCCTATGGGTGCTCCACTGTAGGTGTGTCTGCACCCTGCACCTCTGATCAGAGATCTTTGGTAGCAGAGTCCATTCAGCCTGCACATGCACTCTTCCTCCCTCGTGTTCTGCCTCGAGGCTAATTAGCGCTGCGCAGCTGAACCACCGTCAGTTCCATCTGTTACCGCAGAGTCACTATAGAGAACTCTGAAGCAGAGGGGAGGAGGGTTGGTTGTGGAGCACCCCTAGAGTCACACATCTCGAAGAACCATCGTTAGTGCACAAGGAGAGTAAATTCTTCTTCTTCGAATAGTGCCCCTATGGGTGCTCCACTGTAGATGACTCCCAAGCAGTATCCCCAATGGAGGATTGGGGCTTCGGAGTTGAGTCTGTTACGGATGGAGAATACAGTGGAGCAAAGATGGCATGAGAAGCAGAGTCTCTAGCAATTGCAGAGTATGAGCAGTCACCCAGGTTGTTGCCCCGCAGATTTCTGGAACAGGAATGTCTTTAATGAATGGGACAAAAGTGGAAATCGACCTCATGGAATGTGTAAGGATTCCAGGTGGAGGTACCAAATTATGTGCATGATAGTTGTAGTTCATACAGTTTGAGACCCATTTAGAGAGTCCCTGAGCTGATATCTCTGTGCATTTTGATCTTTCTGCAATTGACAGGAGATTTACTAAATGCCTTCATCCCATCCAAATAGAAGGCCAGTGCTCTCCTTACATCAAGCATATGTAGTATAACCTCCCTATTATCACGGTGAGGCTTTGGGTAAAATGTGGGAAGATGAATGAGTTGGTTCATGTGAAAAGATGAAGTCACCTTGGAAATGAATTCTGGGTTTGGTCTGAGAGTGACCTTGTCTTTAAAGAAAATTGTGAAAGGGAAGTACCACTACTAAGAACACTGGCTTCATTGATAGATGAGCAAGAGAACACGTGGCCTTAGGTTCAAAAAGTGGTCTAGTTAGACTCCTTAGATCTAGATTCAGGTCCCATGTTGGTGTGGGGTATCTGGGTTAGGGGAATAGGTTCCCTATGCCCTTGAGGAATCTCTTTGTTGTTGGGTGGGTGAGTAGCACTGTATCTGCTGGTGGAAGGCTGTTATGGCTACAAGATGTACTTTTAGTGACCTGAGGATAGCCTCTATAGGTTGGAATCATGAAGGAACCAAGCCTTGAGCCAAAGGATACGTAGGTTGGGATGTACAGTTTGTCTGTCATTCTGTGAGAAGAGGTTAGGAGTGATATGAAGAGGGATTGGTGGACACCTTACTAGCTGTGCCAGGTATGGGTACCACACCTGTCTTAGCCAGGTGAGAGCAATCAGTGTAACTCTTGTTTTCCCCCCCTCTTTATTTTTATCAGGAACTTCAGCATCAGAGGGAATGGGGGAAATGTGTACAGAAGGACCCTGTTCCATGGGTGAAGGAGAGCATCCCCTAATGAGCATTTTGCCAGGCTGGCTCTGGAGCAACAGAGAGGGCATTTCCTGTTCAGGAAAGTGGCAAATAAGTCTATTGTTGGGGTTTCTCAGTGATCGAATATATGGCCGAGTACTGCTGGGTCCACTTCCCATTTGTGGTCATGTGAAAACATGTGGCTGAGACTGTCTGCTGTTATATTCTGTACTCCCACTAGGTAGGCAACTGATATGAGAGCATTATGGCGAGTGCACCAAATTTCAGAGATTCAGCACTTCTGTCCTTAGGGAGGATGACCTGGTGCCCCCTTGACAATTTATGTAAAACATGCACAGTATCTTGTCCGTCATGACTCTTGTGTAGGTGTCCCTGATCAGTGGAAGAAGCGAGCACAAGCATTTCTGACTGCTCTTAGTTCCAAGAGGGTGATATGCAGAGATGACTCTGTGGGGGACCATTTGCTGTGAACTTTGTGATTGCTGAGATGGGCTCCCCAGCCTGTTAAGGATGTATCCATTGTTAGAAGCAGCGTTTGGAGGGACTGGGGAGGTTGTGTGAATGAGTTTAGGGTCTTTCCACCATTTCAGAGAATGTTTGACTCTGAAGGCCAGCAACAAGGGTTTGCCTAGTGCGTCTTTGTTCGGTATCTAGGCAGACCTGAGCCATACCTGTAGACACCTCATGTGTATTCTGGCATGAGAAATCACAAACATGCATGCCACCATATGACCGAGAAGCTGAAGGCAATGTCTGGCCGGTGTTTGTGGCTGGCTTCAGCTGTCTATGAGAGTGGTCAGAGTGTGAAACCTGTGTTATGGAAGGAATGCCCTCTCTTGTATTGAATCAAGATTGGCCCCTATGAACTCCAACCGTTGCATTGGAGTCAGGGTCGATTTTTGGACACTGATTTGTAAACCAAAATGTGTGAAGACGTCTCTAGTCCTTTCGGTGTCCCAAAGAGCATCTTTGAAGCTGTGGGCTCTGAGGATACAGTCATCCAAGTAAGGATAAATCATGATTCCCCGGTTACATAGGTGAGCTGCTACTACAGAGAGGACTTTGGAGAATACTATGGTTGCAGATGAGAGGCTGAAGGGAAGTACCCTGTACCGGTAATGGTCCTGACTGAAGGTAAACCTAAAACATTGTCCGTGGGATGGCTGGACAGATATATGGAAGTAGGCATCCTGAAGGTCGAGGGCTCAGAACCAATCTCCCTACTCTAGAGATGGGATAATAGCTGCTAGTGTGACAATCTTGAAGTTTTGTGCCTTCACAAACGTGTTCAGTGCTCTTAGATCCAGTATGAGTTTTCACCCTCCTTTTTTCTTGGGAATCAGGAGATATCAGGAGTAGAAGCCTTTGCCTTTGAGATGTACAGGAACGGGTTCTATGGCTCCCAGGCATAGCAGGTGATCTATTTCCTGTCTTAACGGTTCTCATGAGAAGGATCCCTGTGTTACCCCAAAACAGACCCAAGGTACCCTCAGAATAGCATATCTATTGCCCCCTCCTGGGTTTACCAGAGGTTCCCTTCAAGGTAGCCTACTAACCTATTAACTGGTTTCTGCAGGGTGAAAGGCGGCCCACCCTAGTGGAATTACCTGGGTTTATCAGAGGTTCCCTTTTAGAAAAACTCACTAGAATATCTTAGACCAGTTACCCTTGGGATGACATGGATACAGCCTTCCGATATAATTACTGACACACAGGCAGTATCTTTTATTACAATAGCACACTGATGATCCCAGGCTACCAGGAACTCGTGTTCAGTTGAGTATAGACCATGATCTCCAACTCTTTTTTAGTCACCGCTTCCTAGGATAGAGCATCCCCCATCCTATATGTATGGCCAACATTCTTTGTCCCATGTATGACTTTACATGTGGCCATATCAAGGCCTTGTCTACACTGGGGGCAGTGTACAGAGTATATGTAACTATACACCACAGTGAAAAGCAAGCTGTGTCCATGCTGCAGTGTGTAGCTACATTTGGCAGTGAAAGGTTCAGGCAATGGGACAAGGCTCTGCCTGTGAGGAGCTGCTGGAGCCTTTTATGACTGCCTCCTCCCCCCTTGCCAAAGCCTTTCCCCACTGCTGGAATATTTCACTGAGGTGGGAAAGATTCCAGCAGTTGCCCGCTTTTACTGCATCAAGGAAAGTCTTTGGCAGGAGGAGGCCAGAAGGGAAAAGTTCCAGCAGCGGGGAGGCAGTGAGACATGCACTGCTAAAAATAGCAGTGTAGATGTGGGAGGCACTTCTTCGCCATGTAGAGAACTGTGTATGTACTCTAAAGTTCTGGTGTGTTTTACTTGCCTAAGCAGTGCCTCACCATCTACACTGTGTACCAGGGGGCCATGCAGTGGATGTACTCCACATGCTGCCATAAGTGTAGACATCTCCCAATTTGTGTGTCATCTGCAAATGGTTATCAGTAATGATTGTATATGTATATATTATTTACATTGGTTTTATAATCTTCAAAATATAGGTCTGTTCTCTTTTGTAGGTATATCAATCAGTGATATTGGTAAGTGGCTTTTGGTTTTAGCTATCTAAGTACTTTTATGCCTCCCCTGCCACCACTGAAGTATTTGAGCACCTCCCAAGTACTAGTGAATTTATTTCTCACAAGATCCCGGTTAGGTGGGGAAGTATTACTATTCCTATTTTACAAATGAGGAACTGAGGCCTAGAGAGATTAAGTGACTTACACAAGATCACACAGGAAGTCTATTACAGAATCGGGCACTACTGAACCGTTATCTCCTGACTGAGTCCCAACTCCAGAGCCTTAGCCACAAGACTATTCTTCCTCGTCTTTGTATGCATCTTTCTTTTCTTTTTCAGTTTTCTTAGAGATACCAGGAATGCATTGTTAGACTAAATGCCTGTGTCCTGCATAAGGAGTTATTCATTGAATTTATCACAAGTCTTAACAGAAACAGCCAAATTAATTTCCCACTTGTTAAAATATTTATTTTGTGGGTCTCGTGCCTGTAGTAAAATGATGTAAAACATTTGATATTCTACATTTAGAATATTGTTACTTTTGTAAATAACTAACTCAGTTTATTTTAACTGCCTATTTTAACAGCTGATAAATTGATATATATTGAAATAATGTACAAACTATTGAGGGTGAATTGAGTCTTTCATTGGTCAAATGAAAGTGTGTTCTTATATTTGTCTATCTTTTCAATAATTCTTTTAGAATCTAAAGACTCTCAACGTACCCTGATATCGGCAGACATCTCGTGTGCAAAAACAGATGAGTCAAAGGTTAGGATATATTTAAGGAATTTAGATCTTCTCTGAGACTTAGTAAGTATGAGGATATTGCTTTGAAACTGAGATTTACATAGCTAGCATCTAGCAATAATCATGATACAATGGAGATCATTCTTGTTCATACTCTAATACAGCTTGTTCATTTACTTAAACAGTATGCACAATCTAAGGGCTTGTCTATGCTACCACTTGAGTCAATGTAACTTACACTACTCAGGGGTGTGATAAAGCCACCCTCCTGAGCGACACCAGTTACATCAACTTACCACCCACCGACATAGGTTCCCCCTCTTGCTGAGATGGAGCAATTATTCCGACGGGAGAGAGTTCTGCTGTCGGGATAGCGCATCTTCACCAGGTGAGCTAAAGCAGTGCAGTGGTGCAGCTGCACTGATGTAGCACTTCTAGTGTAGATTAACTTTATGGTTATTTTATGATATCCCTACAGAACATATTTTCTATCCTTATTAAATACAAACCATTTCAGTAGTTTGCTTTATTTCCTTTAGGCAGCAACTAACTTTAGCTCAAAAGTCGCATATTTCACAAAGTTGTAAACATATAGAACGAGAAGTTTATAAAATAAACTTATTTGCAAATTTACTATAGTAGATGTTAGCATACTCCTCCTAAAAAATTGTAATAGTGGTTTGTAGATGTAATGATAGGACTTCTAAGTATTACTTTTAAATGTATTTATCCTAAATGTTGTTAAGAAAAAAAGAAAAACACATAGACCCCAAATTTGCAATACCTAATGGATGTGCTTAACTTGAAGCACATGAGTCATCTCATTCATTTCAATTGGGATAACCCATGCTTAAAGTTAAGCACATATTTAAGTGTTTGCGGTATCAGGATATAAAGGTATCAAACAAATGTATACAAATATGCTACTGGATGATGTAATAACTCTACAACTCAATCTAATTCCATAATAATCACAACAAAGTATTGCAAAGATCCTCAAAATAGATAAAACGTGACACAAAACAGAACAAACTTCAGTGTGAGTGGACAGTCATCACTGACACAGTGGTTGAACTTTAAAAATTTCATCCATTTTGAAAGACTGTAACGGTCTGAGAAAGACGCTCTATAATTAAAATGAAAAATATGAGGCTACCTCTAATATGTCTGAAATGGAAGAAATCTTTTAAGTACAATAATTGAATATGCAATTGTGAATCGTGTTCCAAGATGGAGATCAAGCTCTACTTTTACCAAAAGAGGCTTCATATCAATGCAGTAATCCCATAACGGTGTAGAAGTTTTCCTATCCTGCTTTATGTAATTAATGCTACTAGTATCATCATGTGTTAATCTTGGTCCAAGATCTTCAACGGAGTGAGTTCCCTCGTGAGTAGTCCCATTGTGAATACAGGACGTAAATCCACCTGTAGCAGTGCGGACTCACCCCTGCGGCGCCTCCTGCTGGTTGTCCTCAGGAATTAGCTCTCCCAGCCTTGGAGCGCCCTCTGCAGGCTGGTGATCTGCCTTGCCACTGGCCCCAGGTCCCTCCCAGGACCCCATGCCCCTTTAACTGCGTGCTGCCCCCTGGCAGTACCCCCACAGTTCTGGGTCTCCCCCTCCCAGGGGAACCCCCACCCACTATCCGCACTTCGCCTCAGTCTTGGCTACTGCCAGTCACCATCTAGCCCCCACTCACTGGGGCAGACTGCAGTATAAGCCACTCATCACAGGCAAAGGGGTTTGGGACCTGCTGCCTCTGCCTACCCATGGGCTGCCTCCTGCAACCCAAGTGCCCCTTTGGCCTGACCCTAGACCTGCAGCCTGGGGCTTTCCTAGGCCGGAGCTCCCCAGCTCCCTTGGCCTTTCCCCAGCCGTGCTCCACTCTAGGCACTTGGTTAAGCACCCTGCAGCCAGGCCCTTCTCTCCGTGAACACAGAGAGAGACTGCTGAGCTCCTGGCTCCCAGCCGTTTTATACAGGCCAGCTGTGGCCTGATTGGGGTGTCGCCCAGCTGTGGCCGCTTCCCCAATCAGCCCAGCTTTTAGAGCTGCAGCCCTCTCCAGGGCTGCTTTTACCCCTGCAGCCTCTTTCAGGGCTGATTTCAAGCCCTTCCGGCAGGGCCGGCTCTAACATTGTTGCTGCCGCAAGCAAAAAAATAGAGCGTCGCCCCGCCATAACACACACCTCCAGCGCCGCGCCGCTCCGCCGAAACACCCCCCCGAGCGCCGCGCCGCTGAAACAAAAACAACCCACCCACCCCCGAGTGCCTCCCAGCCGAAACAAAAAGAACAAAAGAAAAAACCTCGAGCGCCGCCCTGCCGAACCAAAAAAACAAAACAAAAAAACCCGAGCGCCCCCCGCCACCCCAAGGTTGGCCGCCCCTTACAAGGTGCCGCCCCAAGCACGTGCTTGGTCGGCTGGTGCCTGGAGCTGGCCCTGCCTTCCGGGCAGGAGCGGGGGTCCACCCCGCTACACCACCATTTAGTACTGAATAAATAGCTCTAGCTAGGAATACACTTCTCCATTTTTGTTGATACTATATATCTGGATTTATTTAATTATACCATTTCAATATGATTCATAATTATTGGAGTTCTATCCACCATTTTAATAGTTATAGCTAGCTATAGTAAACTCTATTCTGAATTAATAAATAATGTTTTAAAGTCTTTTTCTATGTGTTTTTCCCCTGTTATTTTTAAGAGAATTTATTTTGAGCTTTTTCTTGTAGTTGCTCTTTTTTTAAAGCTGAAACTTGTGGTTATCAGCTTCCAGCTGTCTTAGCAGTCCTGTTTCCATGGAAATACACATCAGATCTTTCAAAATAAATGAAGAAAATATGTGAAAAGAAAGTATTTTAAATTTTTTACCTTATTTTGTCCATTTCCATAGGTAAGGTATGCTGGAATTGGCTTTAGAATCTGGGGAAGTAAAACAAGAGTTTTGAAAGTTACCTAATACAAACTTTCACTAACCTCATTTTGGAAGCTTGCAAGGAGACAAACAACAAATATTACTGGGCTGTGCAAGGAACCTAGAGGGGTTTTGTGAGGTCAGACTCCTTCTTCCAACTTTATGGCATAATATTGGGCACGTAACAGTGGCTGTTGCTCCTTGACTTCTCTGGCATTGGGATTTTTGGCCACTTGATCCATATAGCCCTGCCGTCTCATGTCCATAGGAGCAGCAGTGGAATAGCCACTGGTGGCCAACAGTCAAGAGTGAGAACTCTCCCTTAAAGATTTCAGTTGCATGCTCCAAGTACCAGTTTCCATAATCACTTAGAGATATTGGGCCGAATTCTGTGGTGAGTTTATGGCTCCTTAAAGCTGCTCATGTGGCATAAAGGGGCTGTAATCTGGCTATAAATTCCACCAGAGAATTTTCCTGGAATATGGGTTGTGTTGGGGTCAAGTTGAGAGGGAATAATGTAACTCTACTATGCCATTTCTACACTATTATAGGGTCTATTAAGGATACTATGTCTAGTGTGTAATTTAGGGCTGAGTGGCAGTAGCTGTGTAAGATCATCATCAAGAACAGGGCTGGCCCACGAAATCAGAGAGCCAGAACCAGCTTCCTGAACCCACCACACCTCTCTGGTGCTTAGTGCAGTTCTGGCACAGGGGAGAATCTTGTTCAGTTTGAGCCAAATGACTTGTAAAGTCTATAGTAATTGAAACTTAGGGGATAACAACCCAATTTTTAAAAATAGGAAGAAGCAATGCTATTATCCATCTGCTCCGACGTCTGAAAAAAAATCATTACCTGCATGAAAAGCAGCTGGCTTAGGCTTGTCCTTTGGAAGACATCTACTCTTTGATTGTCAAAGTGGTATAAAGTCTCAGCGTCCTATATGATTCATAGCTACTTTAGACACCCAAACAGCAACAGTAGCCAAAAATCAGCTTTCCATGTTCTGCTAGCCAGGAGACTCTCCTTCCTCTCATTCTTGGTCTTAGCTACAGTAATTTATCCTTTTGACATTTCTTAAGTGGATTGCTGCAATGACCTCTACGATGAGACTGATTACAAAGGCCACAGAAAACAACCTGCAGTGTAATATCTCAGGGTAAAGATAGTTCACTGAGAATGTTATACCCCTTTTTTTGTTCTCTATGCTCCCCATCCAGTTCCAGAAAGTCCTGTTCCTCCTCTTCCTCCTCAGACACTTCATCTTTTACACTGAACAATTAAAATTAGACCCTTCCCAATAATGTGAGTGCTTTATAACAATTAAATGCATACTTAATTTAATGTAAAGAGTTCTATGTTGGTTTATGGTGAAAGGGTTAAATCAAACATGAAAATAGTTAGGGCATGCTTAAGTTAATGTTCTCATAGTAACTTTAATCCATCCCAAGGCAGAAGGAGTCCCAAAGTCTGGGTTAGGTACAATTCATGAAAGCTTCCCTTTCATCTAAGAAGCCTCAACCCTTCTGCAGAAGAAATGACCAAGTCATAACTTTCCTTGATAAAAATTCAAATGGCTGGGAGAAGTGTTGGGAAGAAGTGGTTCCGTTTCTTTTCTTTTTTCTTTTGTATGACATTTTTACTTCCTTTACACACATATACATTTATATATATAAAAGATTGCTCTACTAAATGTTGTACCATTATGTATTAATAAAGCTGATGAAATATATTAGGGGAAAAGCTCTTTTAAATCTTTACTCTAGTCTGAGAGTGATTAATATGATCCATTACTTTACACATAAAATACTTGGCAAACCAGTTATCTCTCTTTTGCAGATCAAGCGAACCATTACCATCCCTGTTCTCTCTAGCGTCAATAGAATCTGTGAAATTCAGTGCCTCTTTAAGATCACAAGATATAAATCTTACTGTGATAAGAAACTAAGACTTGCAAGACCTAGCAGCACATAATATATCTTTAATGTCTTAAAATGATTTTTTTCTTTTAAATAAGAAATGAATTTTAGTGCTTGTGAAGGATTTTGAATTGACAATATTAGAAACTAAAGTCCTTTATCCACCTTGGAGGTACAGCCTGAGCAGCAGCAGTTTAAGCTTCCTCACACTGATCCGCCAATGTTGCTTGTGAAATGTTGGAGGATCAGTGGGGGGAAGCTTCTATTGCTCATCTGGAAGGGCTCAATATAGGAGTGAGAGGTAATTCCGTCTCCATGCCCACTCAGCCTTTACTTTGCACAGGAGTCAGCCA
Organism: Platysternon megacephalum; assembly: GCA_003942145.1. Taxonomy (NCBI): domain Eukaryota; kingdom Metazoa; phylum Chordata; order Testudines; family Platysternidae; genus Platysternon; species Platysternon megacephalum. The sequence goes on along the minus strand of QXTE01000060.1, from coordinate 3,584,291 downwards.
TTTTTTGGCACAACTACGGGAATTACCATTAAGAAGTCAACTTTTACCAACAGCCCTCACACTGTAATATATGTGATATTGCAGTTATCTCCTGCTGTAAGCATAAGGAAATAATGTCACTATTTCAGGTATCAAGGTATAACTTTTTAGTAGCTGACAACATATTAGGGCATCTGAGGGACAAATCTGCTGTGAACGATTGACCAGGACGTTCAGGTGAAAGAAAGACAAACACAGGGATGTTATTAAGCAGCAGGCGTTAACTTTATTAATTTAACAGTAGTGAGGGGTATTATCCACACATACCAGGTATTTAACTGGGTGTAGGGCAGGATAACAGGGCTCACACCATGTAACCAATCACTTGGGGCAGACTCTTTTCAGCCTATCTATAGAACTTAGCTGACTTCTGAATCCTCTTGCCCTCCCCTCTCTGAGGGGGTAAGAGAGTACCAAAGGGAGCCTCAATCTGTGAAGACTTCAGGTCTCCCCTTATTCCACCACCAATATCCTGCGTCTTATTTACCTCTAGGAGCAGACCCTTTGGTCTTTATCCATACTAGCCACTGGAGGGTCTAACAATTAATTTGGTCACAGCCCCCTGCCCACCCACTGCTTGGGGCCTATGTCCTATCTGATCCAATCCCTAATGTTTCACAGCCTAGTTTAACAATTGGGACATTAGTTTGATGTATTTCACTCAACAACAAATGCAGAAGAGGCATGAGCTGATCCCAGGTCTATCGGCAGTGAAATAGGAGAGGAAAAATTGACTGATGTTAGTGAAACCAGTAAAAAAAGATATCTATAAATTAGGGCTGTTGATTAATTGCAGTTAACTCACACAATTAACTCCAAAAAATTAATCGCTATTAATCGCGATTAATCGCAGTTTTAATAGCACTGTTAAACAATAGAATACCAATTGAAATGTATTAAATATTTTTGGATGTTTTTCTACATTTTCAAATATATTGATTTCAATTACAACACAGTATATAAAGTTGACAGTGCTCACTTCATATTATTATTTTTGATTGCAAATATTTGCACTGTAAAAGTGGCAAACAAAAGAAATAGTATTTTTCCATTCACCTCATACAAGTACTGTAGTGCGATCTCTTTATTGTATAAATGCAACTTACAAATGTAGATTTTTTTTTGTTACATAACTGCACTCAAAAACAAAACAATGTAAAACTTTAGAGCCTACAAGTCAGTCCAACTTCTTGTTCAGCCAATCACTCACACAAACAAGTTTGTTTACATTTGCTGGAGATAATGCTGCCCACTTTTTATTTACAGTGTCACCAGAAAGTGAGAACAGGCGTTCGCATGGCACTTTTGTAGCCGGCATTGTAAGGTATTTACATGCCAGTTATGCTAAACATTCATATGTCCCTTCATGTTTTGGCCATCTTTCCAGAGGATATGCTTCCATGCTGATGATGCTCATTAAAAAAAAAAAAAATACATTAATTAAATTTGTGACTGAACTCCTTGGGGGAGAATTGTATGTCTTCTACTCTCTTTTACCAGCATTCTGCCCTATATATCATGTTATAACAGTCTCAGAAGATGACCCAGCACATGTTGTTCAGTTAAAGAACACTTTCACTGCAGATTTGATAAAACAAAAAGAAGGTACCAATGTGAGATTTCTAAAGATAGCTACAGCACTCGACCCAAAGTTTAAGAATCTGAAGAGCCATCCAAAATCTGGGAGGGACGAGGTGGGGAGCATGCTTTTAAAAGTCCTAAAAGAGCAACACTCAGATGCGGAAACTACAGAACCCAAACCACCAAAAAAGAAAATCAACCTTCTGCTAGTGGCATCTGACTCAGATGATGAAAATGAACTTACTTCAGTCGCACTGCTTTGGATGGTTATAGAGCAGAACCCATCATCAGCATGTACACATGTCCTCTGAAATGGTGGTTGAAGCATGAAGGGACATATGAATCTTTAGTGCATCTGGCCCATAAATATCTTGCGATGCTGGCTACAACAGTGCCATGGGAACGCCTGTTTTCACTTTCAGGTGATATTGTAAATAAGAAGCAGACAACATTATCTCCTGCAAATGTAAACAAACTTGTTTGTGTGAGTGATTGGCTGAACAAGAAGTAGGACTGAGTGGACTTTTAAGCTCTAAAGTTTTACATTGTTTTCTTTTTAATGCGGTAATTTTTTGCACATAATTCTACATTTGTAAGTTCAACTTTCATAATAAAGAGATTGCACTACAGTACTTGTATTAGGTGAATTGAAAAATACTATTTCTTTTGTTTCTTTTTTACAGTGCAAATATTTGTGATCAATAATAATAATAAAAAGTGAGCACTGTACACTTTGTATTCTGTGTTGTAATTGAAATCAATATATTTGAAAATGTAGAAAACATACACAAATATTTAACTAAAAGGTATTCTATTATTAACAGTGCGATTAATGATTAACTTTTTTAATCACTTGACAGCCCTACTATAAATATCACCAAGAGGGGTGTCAAAGACTGGTGCATGCAAGCTTTGGAAGAACATGGGGAGAACATAAGGCAAAGATTCAAAAACTAATTTGGAGTGATATGAGTTCTGGTTGCTTGAGAGTGAAAATTTTGTTTGTCAAACAGTAAATATTCACTGTATAAATATTTATAAAGTTTATTTATAGTAGAGCTGGCTGGAAAGATGGAAATCCCTTCCTATGAAAAATTTCACATTCTGGACTTTTTTCTTCAAAATCAGGACAAAAAGTCAAAAACACAAACCTTCATTGGAAGAGATTTCCAAAATAATTCTGTTTGGGGAGAACCAAAACAGAATTTCTTAGGTTGCCAGCTGACTGCCTGAAAGGCTTTCTGCAGTCAGAAAATAAAATTGACAGGAATCTTTCAGGTGGGCAGCCAAGGAGCTGTTATTTCAATCTTCCAAATGGAAAATCACATTTTTTTTTTGGCAACATTGAATATTTCCTACAGAAAATTTCAATTTTGCAAATGGGTGTTTCCCATCAAAATCCTTCTGACAGAAAATTCCTGACCAGCTGGAATTAATAATTATAACAGCTATATATGGTACTGGTCAATTAAAACCCATTAGGCCATTAAAAAGTCAACATATATATACCCTGTGTTATCTTAGATACTACAGTTGTGTACTATTTTAAGCATAGGAAAACAATGTTATATCTTAGATACGACAGTGTGAAAAAATTAGCTTTTTAATAGTTATAACTGTATTTGAAGTTTTCTTCCAGTTGTAATTATTACCTTTTGTAAATATCAGTAAAGAAATACCGGTAGTATGTAAAATGCAATTTTATCTGTACCAGACAAGGACTTCAACAAAGGAAGAGGCCTTTGGTTTGGCCTCACTGTTTCCTAAGATAGATATGACCAGGAAGTTTAACATGCCAGTCATAGCTGCTGCATTAAACAATCTCGCAGTGCCAAAATGTGACTCCTTTTGGGTGTTTAATGTACTGTAAAATTCCTTGGCAGACATGAAAGAGTCTTTCTGCAGTTTTAGGGATTTAGCTGCTAAATTGTCTTGTCTATTTGCTAAATTGTCTTTTCTGTTGGTCTACCAAAGTGTCAGTTGCAATGTTTAGGGCTTCTCTTACCATTATTTTTCTATATTAAAGATCAACACTGTGGGATAATCTCCAGTGTTAAAAATTGACGTGTCATTCTTTAGGGGACACATTTTATTGAAAAGGGCATAATCTGCACATACTGTTTATATAAGGATGACTCTACAGCCTACTTTCATCAGTGCACTGAAGAGTGTAATTTGCAGAGGAAACATTAGCAATATCTCTAATTTAGGAATAGATGCAAGCAGATGTTTAATTAAATTGGAATGGACTGTAAATAACATTGCAACTACTAGTAGTTGGCTTCCTATATCCCTAATTGTTTTTGGAGATCATTATCAATAGTTATGTCTTGAAAATTTCCAAGCTACTCAACAGACATATTAAGGTTGGCTTGGAGTTATGGGGAGACAAATAAACATAAAGAGCAGCAAGGACTTTGCTATATAATTAGAGCAGCATAAGGGGACAGATTCTCTGCCCTATTCAAGCTCCCTTTGTGTCAGTCAGAGAGGCTCTATGAATTTTATTATGAGACTATCCCAATAAGGCCAATGGAAGGTTTGGGTTTTTTTTGTTTGTTTGTTTTGTGTGTGACGTTTTGCATATCTTTCCAGAGTGAAAGGAAACTTGTGTGAGGGGAAAAAACAGCAACATAGATCAGTTAGGGTTTGTTTTGGGTTTTTTTGGATTGCATACTCCAAGGCAAGACTGAGCAAGAGATTTATCTGGGTCATGTATTAGACCTCCTTTGAAGAAATACTTTCCCCACATTTATGGAAGTAGTACCAAAGAAGGCCCTGGGGGAACATAGACTCATTTGCTATCTCTCCTACCCAAGAGAGAGCTCAATGAATGATAATGTTTTGTTGTGTGTAGTTGATACTCCTCCTTCAATGCCACCATGACCAGAGTCAGGAGTTATAGACCAAGTGCTTAGTTAGCAAAGAGTCAGGAGTGCACAGCAGGCCAACCACAGTCCCAGACTGCTCGCAGGGGAGATCTAATCACATAGAGCAGTGTTCCCAAAACTTGTTCCACCGCTTGTGCAGGGAAAGCCGCTGGCAGGCCGGGCCTGTTTGTTTACCTGCCGCGTCCGCAGGTTCGGCCGATCGCGGCTCCCATTGGCCTGGAGCAGCGAACCACAGCCACTGGGAGCCGCGATCAGCCGGACCTGCGGATGCGGCAGGTACACAGACCGGCCCAGCCCGCCAGGGGCTTTCCCTACACAAGTGGCATCCCAAGTTTGGGAAACACTGACATAGAGTGTTGAGGTTCTTAGGGACTGGCTTGTTTTGGCCTTCTTTTGAAATGGGATTAGCTTGTTTTTTGGCTTATTGTGAAAGTTGGGGAGCTTATTTACCACGTGAAAGTTGGCAACTGTGAGGAGGACATAGCCATCTGGGAGGAATCCAGTGCCCACAGTGGAGGTGTGGTTCTGCTCCCACTTGATTGTATATAAGGTCTGAAACCAGGTGATCAGGTCAGCAGGCAATTCATAGCTGGACTTCAGAGGCAAAGCAGTTTATCTGTTTTGATAGGGCAAGAAGGGCATGCTGTAAGATCAGTGTATGCCCCTACTGGTTTCTCTAGCTGTTCATTCACCCAACCCCCACAAAAAGGATGATTATGCATTTAGGAGAGAATGTACTCAGCCCTTGTATTAGCATCAGTCTGATCATTAAGGTGAACAGGGTTTTGTTGCTGGTAAGGCCACTCTTTCCCTGGGTGGAAGTGGTATAATATGAGATGCTGCTGAAATGGGTCTGTTGGGGAGCTGTCACGCCCTCCCCAGGTCTCAGGACAGAAGAAATGTTAATAGAGAGGTGTCTAGGTCAGTTTGGTTATCACACTGAGGATCTATTTTCTACACTTCCCCCAAGCCATTGAGGGATTTTGGCATCCCTTTATGAGTTAGTAGTTCTGATATTTGGTTACAAGATATCTGAGGATGGATTCAACAGTCTGTGTCTACCAGGATGGGGGCAGTAAGCCAATAACTAACACAACCTTGTGGTTGGTGTCCAGTGTAAGGTTGAATAGGCAGAAAGGGACTGGCTCCTGAGTTAACCCAAGTAGTGGACACAAAGGCTCCTGGCTATGCCTTGAATACCTTACAGGGTTAAGGGAGAGGGCTCTTAGGTATCAGAGAGAATGAGGAATTCCTCATTCATATACTCATTCCCTTGCATGACTAAGGAGGGGACCTAAACTGGGTTGGGCTGTATCCTCAGGATTCCTTGCAGAGGCTAGACTGAGAGCCACCTATCTCATTTTTTCTTGACTTTAAAACACAGTCAGCAATCTTCTCACACTGGACCTTTTCATTGCCTAGTAATAAAGTTGAAGCCTGTCACTTAAGCTCATTCTCTGTGCTGTATTTTATTCCCCTAAGTGTCCTGAGTAATACCCCACCATGCTACGTGTGGAGCATGGTCCTCTCTACTGCCTGCTATGCATCAGTATCTCATTAACTCAGCTGCTGTGCTTCACTCTGAATGTTTACCATTGCCATGAGGAACGTTAAAACCAGAGGAAGGGTAGAGAAGGAAAGACACCCAACCTACCCCTCCGCTTTGTGGAAATTAGAGTATAAAACACAAGAAGAGAGACTGAAAGAGCTACATTTATATGGTATTAAAATAGAATAGTCCAAGAGGCAGCATTGTGCAGCATGGAGGTGTGGGGGGAAAGAAAGTTGATAGCTGGCTGCACCAGGGGCCTTCATAGCCCTAGAGGGGTCTCAGCTGAGCAATGCCTGGATAATGGTCCCTTTCCCCTGCACATTGGCAAATGTTGGCAGGAGAGAGCTGTTGCAGCTCAGGTAACACCTGTTACCATTTTCTCCATCTGTGAAAAAATGAGGATAATTATGTTGAGCTTCTTTGTAAAGTACCTTGAGATCTACAGGTGAAAAGTGCTAGATAAGAGCTAGGCATCATATTCTTCTTGTTATTATTAATAACATTGCTTTTTTAAAAACAGTTTAATATATAGTTTAATTTGGAGGACTACAGAGACCCCACTTCCCTCTGACTTAATTTATTAGTACCTGATTGAAATGTCACTCTTCATGGAGTATGGTGAGATACATGCAATGAAATGAAGACAAATATGTATGTACAGTGGAATAATTATAGTTCAGGAAAAAGCAGAATGAGAAAACAGAATTAATTAATATGCCCCCTTCTTTGATTAATGCTAACTTACATATTGTTTGCTCTGAATAAAATACAAATTTGTGCTGAATTCATTACTGTGAATCTGCATAATAGGGGGAGGACAGATTTTGTGAATGACACAGAACAAAGGGAAGGTTAAAAAGTGCAATTAGGAGACCTTTTTTACCGTTTTCTCTTGCTCCCAAGGTATGATCAAAAGTATTCCTGATGAACAAGGATAATTATGATTCTAAATTCTAAGATTAAGGTGACAATGTACTTCAAATAATGTATTGCTTATTAGGTGAGCAACGGTTTTTATGGATTTATGTTTTACATCTAATTCCAATTATTGTATCATGACAGATGGTAGGAAGTAACTGTATTCACGGTTATACCATGATGCCTGCTATCAGTCCTAGCATGGTGATCCAACAGCACTTGTCTGCAGTGCTACCTAGAAGTGAATTATTACAGCTGATCCTGTGGCCCTCCCAGTGAATTCAGCAAGTATAGTAGCAATTTATGGCAGCAGGTGATGAGTTGCATCCCAGTTTCTTTGAACAGCAAACATTTATATTCTTCAAAATTAATTAATTTGTTATTCATTTCAGTGGAAGATTGCTTCCCTCTGACCTGAAGTATATTTGAGGGAGGCCCCTGGCAAGGTAGTAAACCTAGGTAGTTTACCTTGGTAGTTTTTCCCTAATAGCAGAGTAGGTTTAGTAGGGAAAAGAATGCGAGGTAGGGCACCCTAGCAAGCAGGGCTGAATTAGGGGTTGTTCCCCTTCTGTAGTCTAAAGTTATTGCAGTGAATGACAAAGAGGCTAATAACTAAGGCTGCGAATCATTCACAGAGGTAATGGAAGTCATGGCTTCCGTGACTTCCATGAATTTTACAGCGCTGGTGCAGCTGACTCCAGAACCAGCCCAGCAGCTGCACTTTGGCGGCATGCCTGTGGGAGGTCCACCGGTCCCGCGGCTTCGGCGGCAATTCGGCAGCGGGTACGCCGAAGCCGCGGGACCGGCGGACCTCCTGCAGGCATGCCGCCGAATCCGTGTTACCAGCGGACCTCCCGCAGGCGCGCCTCCAAAAGCCACCTGACTGCCGTGCTTGGGGCGGCAAAATACATAGAGCAACGCCTGCCCAGGGGCCAGCTGCACCGGCCGCTGCTCTGGCAGCCCCAGGCAGCTGGTCCCCGGCACTCCCTGGAGGAGCAGTCCGGGACCAGCAGCGGGGCCCCGGGCCATCCCGTGCCCGGACCAATGGTGGCAGCGGTGGAGCCCCGGTCCGTCCACCTCCTGGACCAGTGACGGTGGTGTTGTGGCCTCAGGCCGACCCTCCCTGCCAGCGGCAGGAAGCCCTGGGCCACTCCTAGCTGCAGTGGGGCCCTGTGCTGTCTCCCCAGCAGAAGCATAACCCCGTGCTGCCCCCCCAACCCAGCAGCAGTCTTCAGGAGCATCCCCCTCTGAGCAGGTAAGATTTAGTCACAGGTATTTTTAATAAAAGTCATGGACAGGTCACGGGATGTGACTTTTTGTTTATTGCCCGTGACCTGTCCATGACTTTTACTAAAATTACCCATGACTAAAACATAGCCTTACTAATAACTGTTATCTCATGTTCTTGAACATTAGTACTTTGAGTTTATGCCTTTCCTTAACCTTATACCATAGGCATGTGATCTGGTGAAATTACCACTGCACCATGTTAATAAACATAAATACAATATTTTTACGGCTCTTGACTTGAATGATTAGCCAATATTTGGTGACTTTCTGGGTTGTTTCTCTTCAGTGAAGAAATTGATGATGTAGTCAGGTATTTCTTTGAAGCAATCCTGTTTATTTACAAAGAATATACAAAATCCTGTTTCCCTGAACACAGTAGGAATCAAACAGCAGGAGACAGTTTCTTTGCTCACAGTTCCAAGCCTCTTTCCACCCAGCACTTTACCCAAAAACTCTTCTCAGCATTTTCACAAGGTCACACTCCAGTGCTTCTCTGGCTGTCTCTGAGGCTTCTTTGCTGCCTCTTCTTTCTGATCTGGTGGTGTTGCTGCTACTACTCCTCTCTCTCTCTCTCTCTCTCTCTCAAGCGCACACAGACATGTGCATGCACCCCTCTCTCTTCATCAAACAATATACCGTTGCCTGCATTTGCATTCAGACGCTAGGGAAAACCCCTCAGACCTCCTGCCTCAACTCTTACTCCTGCCTTACATGTAGCCTGTGTTTTGGGCAGTGGCTCCTATTGTTTCAGCTATTTAGTCCATAAAGGAGTTTAATTACTTTTTACACTTATGAAGTGTAATGAAGGGCTGACATTGAATCAGATGGATGCAATGAGGTTCCACCCAACCCCTGGCATAGGATTACATTTAGGCTGATCCCCCTTTGCACTATGGAACTCCTCTTTATCTTCTAAACCTATCTCCTTCCCATTAGCATGCACTATGTTAGGCATTTCTTCAGACTTCTTGGTGAAGACCGAAACAAAGACGTCATTAAGCATCTCTGCCATTTCCAAGTTTCCTGTTACTGCTTCTCCCTCTTCACTGAGCAGTGGGCCTACCCTGTCCTTGGTCTTCCTCTTGCTTCTAATGTATTGATAAAAAGTCTTCTTGTTTCCCTTTATTCCTGTAGCTAGTTTGAGCTCATTTTGTGCCTTTGCCTTTCTAATCTTGCCCCTGCATTCCTGTGTTGTTTGCCTATGTTCCTCCTTTGTAATTTGTCCTAGTTTCCATTTTTTATATGCCTCCTTTTTATTTTTTAGATCATGCAAGATCTTGTGGTTAAGCCAAGGTGGTCTTTTGCCACATTTTCTATCTTTCCTACCCAGCAGAATAGCTTGCTTTTGAGCCCTTAATAGTGTCCCTTTGAAAAACTGACAACTCTCCTCAGTTGTTTTTCCCCTCACTCTTGATTCCCATGGGACCTTACCTATCAGCTCTCTGAGCTTACCAAAATCTGCCTTCCTGAAATCCATTGTCTCTATTTTGCTGTACTCCCTTCTACCCTTCCTTAGAATTGTGAACTCTATGATTTCATTATCACTTTCACCCAAGCTGCCTTCCACTTTCAAATTCTCAACGAGTTCCTCCCTATTTGTTAAAATGTACTGACTATAGAAGAAAGTAACCAAAAGTGAGTTATTTAGAGAATTAATCAAAATCTTTTAAAATGCACAAACCCTATATGTTAACATAATAGCAAGTCCTCTTTATATATTTTTTTTTAAATCACACATTTAGAACTATGTTCTCTTACCTAATTCTGGTACTTTCTTCTCTGAGTTGTGGTTGAAATTCTCCATAGTTATTCCAGATGCATACCACAGGAGTAAGTTTATTTTGATATGTTTTAAAAGGCAATCTTTCCCTACTTGTAGCTGTTATTTTCTATGACATACTGCTGTCTCTTTTTCCTTGGTCAGTGTGTAAACCTGCCTCTCTTATATTCAATAAACTTCAGCAAGAACAAATGTTATCTTTGTCCATTTTTCAGTATGATATCCTCCTGGACTGTTCCCTGCTGTCAACAATACACTTTCAATTCACTCTGTCCAATCCTTGAATTGTCATCTTACACATTTCCATAATATTAATCCTCTGTTGAGTTTTCCTCTAGCATCACTAACAGACTCATATTTTAATTGTATAAATGCTGAATGAATGTACCCAGCTAAATCAGGCTGCTGAATCATAATTGGTGATGTAACAATCTGCAAAGTTTTTACATTTGGGAATTGAATAGCATAATGATTCTGAAGCTGTGCACTGAAGAATGGTAAATAAATATGCTGTTTGTCATTGTGGGAAACTATGTGGCTTGAATTGTCAAACTCACCTTATTCAGACAGGATTGTATAGTATAACTAAGCAACGTTAAAGTGTATGTAGCAGCTGAACTCTGAAAATAAGACATGAAATTCCTGTATTTAAGACACAATACAGTACCTACATATTAACAATTGCTAAAGGTAATTTCATGCTTTAAAAAATCTTTCAAGTGTACTAGAATTTTAGATAGGTACATGTATTTGTATATAAAGTGCCATACTTACATCAGGCTTTATACAAATAAGAGTTTAATAACAACTCATTAATTTTGACTTTTTAATGGTGACCAGCATGGTTTGGAAATGCCTTTGGACAGTTAAAGAGATGGTTATATCCATGAGCCCACTCACTTCTTTGTGCTCTCTGATTTCAGTACACAGTAGTTTTCCCTTTTTCGGGACAGCTATTAAATATATTAATATATACTCTTTATTAGCCTGACCATTTTGTACATGCAACTCAGATGCTTATTTTTGAAAAATGAGCTTTCACATTGATCACCATGCTAAAGTCAATGTTTATAAACATATAAGAACAGGTAATGAAAAGTGGTATCTTAGATACTGTGGTTTGGTAACGATAGGTCAATAGTAGTGTTATGGGTGTATCAGGCCTTCCTGGCCCCCTGCTGGAGGTCCTGTGGTCCTACCGCACCCCACCCCACCCCACCCCACAAAAGGAGAAGTGAAGATGGGTCCTCCAGACCTGCCTAGAGAGGCTGCATAGAAGCAGTCATTCAGAGCCCAGCAGGCTGAGATAAAAGGAGCTGCAGGGGCTGAGTAGATCAGTTCCTGGCTGGCACCAGAGGACCAAGAAAGGGGGCTCTGCTCTAGGTAAAGGTGCTTGATGGGCTGCATTTTCTGGACCTTGGAGAGAGAGGATCTGAGAACTGTAACTCTAAGATAATGGGGGAAAGGAAAGGGACCCAGTGGGAAGAAGCCCAGGGAAAACAGCAGCAACCAATCAAAGGAAGCTGTATGTGGTTGCTGGTTATAGAGTCCCTGGGTTGGGACCTGGAGTAGTGGGTGGGCCTGGGTCCCCCACGGCAAAGTGGCCTATGCCCCAAGAATGGGACACAGCTCTTTCTAGAAGCCTCAGTGAAGGGTTAGATTAAAAGGGGCCCAGAGATGGGGCCGAAGACCCTGGTGAGGGCTGCCAGTTTGTTGAACTCCTTCCGACCCTGGAAGGGGTTCATCCAGTTGACTGTGTAACATCCTACAATAGCCAGCCACTAGGAGGCACTCAGGAGGCAAATGCCCTGGCACAGGTAAATTTATTTTTAATTGCATCCACTGCAGCATCATTCTGTACAGTTTAAAAAAAAACTGGTCAGGTGCTAACATAAATAATACTCTTGAAAGAGTATATAGGAAGTTTTCTTTTATGAAAGTTTAATGAAGCTGAGAGAATGTCCTTTGCTAAGCTGATAAAACTTAAGACAGCAGTTTTAAAGAAAAATAGAAGCAACTTTACAAATCTATTTCAAGAGTTAGTGGAAATTTCAGTGCTTTTTCATAGAGACTTTGAATGCATAAATTGTTTTGGCAGTGATGTAGGATTATATCTGAAAACTTTTAAAGCACCCATTGAGTGCCCTTTATTTGTGTTCAGATGTAGAGGGAGAAATTCCGGCCCTTCTGAAGTTAATGAGACTTGTAATTTCCTTCAGTGGGGAAGGATTTCATCTAGACTCTTTTATTTTATTTTAAATCAGTGGCTCTCAACCTCCAGACTACTGTACCCCTTTCAGGAGTCTGATTTGTCTTGCATACCCCCAAGTTTCACTTAAAAACTACTTGCTCACAAAATCAGACATAAAAATACAAAAGTGTCACAGCACACTGTTACTGAAAAATTGCTGATTTTCTCATTTTTATCATATAACTATAAATCAATTGGAATATAAATATTGTACTTACATTTCAGTGTATAATATATAGAGCAGTATAAACAAGTCATTGTATGAAATGTTAGTTTGTATTGACTTTGCCAGTGGTTTTTATGTAGTCTGTTGTAAAACTAGGAAAATATCTAGGTGAGTTGATGTACCCTTTGCAAGACCTCTGAGTACCTGCAGGGGTAAACATACCCCTGATTGAGAACCACTGTTTTAAATAGTTGCTTCTGCATTGCTTCATTTAGAATGTGTATAAGCAAAGAAATGAATAAAAAATGAGAGAGAGTCAATGAACACTGAAAATGAAGATAGTCATGGAGGTAGGTCCCTGCTATCTTCAATAATTTCCTCATGAACCTGTTATTTAACATACTATTAAAGAGCTAATATTGGGACACAAAGCAAAAAGGGGTTTAGGAATGCTCTTAGTCTGTTCCCTTGAATAACACAGTTTTATATACACAAAAATAAAAACATATTGGAGTTACAGAGCAACATTCTTGCCCTGGAATTTCATGACCTTTATGTACATGTTATATATATATTTCACAGCCAAAGACTCTTTATTAGTCCTGAGCTCAGATTAACAGAATTATCTAGTATGTTAACATCTGCTCTTATTTTCCATTGGAACACTAGAAACACCAGTAGAGAAAGGTTTAATAACTTTTTTGTGATGCTCCAACCTCAAAAGATTTAGTGCTGTGGTTCAGAACAAACCTACAGTATCCAGAGTCTTAACCAATGCGTATCCAAACTATATATAAAATAGTAAGGTAGAACCTAGCTTGTTTCTCTTTATCCTTTTCATCCTTTCATTCTTCATTCTTCTAAAGCTTGTTTCTCTTCATCCTTTTCTTCAATTGGGAATGAATGTTTAACTTGACTTCAAGATGTTTTGTGGTAGTAGTACTCATAATGGGTTTTACAATATAATGGTGTTGTAGCATGGTGCATTGGACAGATAAGAAGAGTGTACTTCAGATAAGATTTTACAAAATGTGTTCAGAAACCTTCCTGATTCAGTGAGGTTTGTGGAGATGAGTTGGCTGAAAAGAATCTTGTGCAGTATTGCAGAGTAATTATAATGGATACAAAAAAATCTGATGCCTGTAGTGAAATCTGAGCCCTGGTCTACACTACGAGTTTAGGTCGAATTTAGCAGCGTTAGATCGATTTAACCCGCCACCCGTCCACACGAGGAAGCCATTTTTGTTGACTTAAAGGGCTCTTAAAATCGATTTCTGTACTCCTCCCCGACGAGGGGATTAGCGCTGAAATTGACATTGCCGGGTTGAATTTGAGGTAGTGTGGACGCAATACTACAGTATTGGCCTCCGGGAGCTATCCCAGAGTGCTCCATTGTGACCGCTCTGGACAGCACTTTCAACTCAGATGCACTAGCCAGGTACAGAGCAAAAGCCCCAGGAACTTTTGAATTTCATTTCCTGTTTGGCCAGCATGGCGAGCTCATCAGCACAGGTGACCATGCAGTCGCAGAATTGCAAAAGTGTTCCAGCATGGACCGAATGGGAGGTACTGGATCTGATCACTGTTTGGGGAGACGAATCAGAACTCCGTTCCAAAAGACGAAATGCCAAAATATTTGAAAAAATCTCCAAGGGCATGATGGACAGAGGCTACAACAGGGACCTGCAGCAGTGCCGCGTGAAAATTAAGGAGCTCAGGCAAGCCTACCAAAAAANGGGGGGGGGGGGGGGGGGGGGGGGGGGGGGGGGGGGGGGGGGGGGGGGCTACTACTACCCCACCCCTGTCAGTGGACACCTGCAATGGGGGAGTCTCACGCAACAGGGATGAGGATTTGGGGGACAAGGAAGATGAGGAGGTGAGGAGGAGGAGGATAGCATACAGCATGCAAGCAGGGAAACCATTCTCCCTGACAGCCAGGAACTGTTTAGCACCCTGGAGCCAATACCCTCCCAACCCTCTCAAGGCACAGTGCACAGTTGCTCCCAAGGCGGCCTCACAGACCATGTAGCCGGAGAAGGCACCTCTGGTGAGTGTACCTTTGTAAATGTAATGCATGGTTTAAAAGCAAGTGTGTTTAATGATTAATTTGCCCTGAAGACTTGGGATGCAGTCGCGGCCAGGACAGCCCCTCCTTTTAAATGGCCAACCCAATGGGTGCTTGGTATGGGAAAGGAGGGCGCTGCTGTTTGAAACCATTCCCACATGTTATGAAGGTTGAAGAAGCTGAAAGACTGTGGCTAACCATGGCTGCCTGCAAGCTGAATTCTGTTGCCCTGCCCTGCGTGTGTGATCTCTAACACCAAACCGGCAGGCCCTCAATATAAGAGGCAAAATGTGACCTTGTACCAAAAGCACGTGTGCTATGTAATGTTAACAGCTTGGTTCACCGTGAAAGAGTCTACCCATTGTTCTTTAAAATGTGTCTTTTAAAATACTACTCTCCCTTTTTTTCCTCCCGCAGCTGCAAATATTTCAACGCTCCCCCTATCATCTCCATCCCAGAGGCTAGCGCAGATAAGAAGGTGAAAAAAATGCACTCGCGATGAAATGTTCTCTGAGCTCATTCAGTCCTCCCACACTGAAAGAGCTCAGCAGAATGAGTGGAGGCAAACAATGTCAGAGTCCAAGAAAGCAGAAAATGAACGCGAGAACAGGAGGGATGAACGAGATGAGAGGTGGCGGGAGCAAGAAGAGAGGTAGCGGGAGCAACATGAGAGATGGCGGCAGCATGATGAGAGGAGGCAGGATGCAATGCTGAGGTTACTGGGGGATCAAACTGATATGCTCCAGTGTCTGGTTGAGCTGCAGGAAAGGCAGCAGGAGCACATACCGCCGCTGCAGCCCCTGTGTAACCGCCCGCCCTCCTCTCCAAGTTCCATAGCCTCCTCACCCAGACGCCCAAGAATATGGGGGGGGCCCTCCGGGCACCCAACCACTCCACCCCAGAGGACTGCCCAAGCAACAGAAGGCTGGCATTCAATAAGTTTTGAAGTGTAGTGTGTCCTTGTCCTTCCCTCCTCCCCTCCTCCACCGCCCCACCTGGTGCTTCCCTCCTCCTCCACCCCTCCCAGGCTACCTTGGCAGTTATCCCCCTATTTGTGTGATGAATTAATAAAGAATGCATAATTTTGAAACAATAATGACTTTATTGCCTCTGCAAGCGGTGATCGAAGGGGGGAGGGCGGTTGGCTTACAGGGAAGTAGAGTGAACCAAGGGGACGGGCTTTCATCAAGGAGAAACAAACAGAACTGTCACACCATAGCCTGGCAAGTCATGAAACTGGTTTTCAAAGCTTCTCTGATGCACAGCACGCCCTGCTGTGCTCTTCTAATCTCCCTGGTGTTTGGCTGCGCGTAATCAGCGGCCAGGCAATTTGCCTCAACCTCCCACCCTGCCATAAACATCTCCCCTTTACTCTCAGAGATATTGTGGAGCACTCAGCAAGCGGCAATAACAATTGGAATATTGGTTTCGCTGAGTTCTAACCGAGTCAGTAAACTGTGCCAGCGTGCTTTTAAATGTCCAAATGCACATTCTACCACCATTCTGCACTTGCTTAGCCTATAGTTGAACAGCTCCTTACTACTGTCCAGGGTGCCTGTGTATGGCTTCATGAGCCATGGCATTAAGGGGTAGGCTGGGTCCCCAAGGATAACTGTAGGCATTTCAACATCCCCAACAGTTATTTTCTGGTCTGAGAAGTAAGTCCCTTCCTGCAGCTGTTCAAACAGACCAGAGTTCCTGAAGATGTGAGCGTCATGTACCTTTCCCAGCCATCCCACGTTGATGTCGGTGAAATGTCCCTTGTGATCCACCAGTGCTTGCAGCACCATTGAAAAGTACCCTTTGCGGTTTATGTACTGGCTGCCAAGGTGGTCTGGTCCCAAGATAGGGATATGCGTTCCGTCTATCGCCCCACGACAGTTAGGGAATCCCATTGCAGCAAAGCCATCCACTATGACCTGCACATTTCCCAGAGTCACTACCCTTGGTAGCAACAGCTCAGTGATTGTGTTGGCTATTTGGATCACAGCAGCCCCCACAGTAGATTTGCCCACTCCAAATTGATTCCCGACTGACCATTAGCTGTCTGGCATTGCAAGCTTCCAGAGAGCTATCGCCACTCGCTTCTCAACTGTGAGGGCTGCTCTCATCTTGGTATTCTTCCACTTCAGGGCAGGGGAAAGCAAGTCACAAAGTTCCATGAAAATGCCCTTACGCATGCGAAAGTTTCGCAGCCACTGGGAATCATCCCAGACCTGCAACATTATGCGTTCCCACCAGTCTGTGCTTGTGTCCCAGGCCCAGAATCGGCATTCCACGGCATGAACCTGCCCCATTACCACCATGATGTCCAAATTGCCAGGGCCCGTGATTTGAGAGAAGTCTGTGTCCATGTCCTCATCACTATCATGATCATGCTGTAGTCAGCTCCTCGCTGCTTTTGCAGGTTCTGGTTCTGCACATACAATGGGATAATGCGCAAGGTGTTTACAATGCTCACAACAGCAGTGGTGAGCTGAGCGGGCTCCATGCTTGCCGTGGTATGGTGTCTGCAGGAGAGCAGAGTTGCAGCGGAAGCGGTGGATGACGACGGATGCCACGAGAATAGGTGTTTATAAAGAACGATGAGAGGACCTGCGAGGTGGATTCATGGCACCAGGAGAGCAGGGGTGGAGCAGAAGCGGGGGAGGATGACGGTTAGCACTGCACACACTTGCCGAGGAAGAACACACATTCCCGGGAGCCCATGACAGACAACATGGAGAAATTTGCTATCGAGACACGAGCAGGAGAGCAGAGTTGCAGTGGAAGCAGTGGATGACGACGGGATGCCACGAGAATAGATATTTATAAAGAACGACGAGAGGACCTGCGAGGTCGATTCATGGCACCAGGAGAGCAGGAGATCAGAGTTGCAGTGGAAGCAGTGGTTGGATGATGATGGTTAGCAGTCCTACTGCACCGCCTGCTGAAAGCAGTATGGCGTCTGCATGGAAAAAAGGCGAGAAACGATTGTCTGCCTTTGCTTTCACGGAGGGAGGGGTGACTGACGACATGTACCCAAAACCACCCATGACAATGTTTTTGCCCCATCAGGCATTGGGAGCTTAACCCAGAATTCCAATGGGCAGTGGAGACTGTGGGAATTGTGGGATAGCTACCCACAGTGCAACACTCTGAAAGTCAACGTTAGCCACAGTACTGTGAACGCACTCCGCCGACTTAATGCGCTTAGTGGGGACACACACAATCGACTGTATAAAATCGCTTCATAAAAATTGACTTCTATAAATTCGACCTAATTTCGTAGTGTAGACATACCCTCAGAGAGGGAAATTTGGATCCAAAAGATTACTACTGTAAGATGCACTTTGTTTTTTCTTTTTTAAGATTGAAGTCACATGTTTATATATATATATATATATATCATGTTTATCTTGGGTGCCTGTACACAAATGCGAAAAGCCTGGGAAACAAGCAGGAAGAATTGGAAGTCCTGGCACACTCAAGGAACTAAGATGTGATTGGAATAACAGAGGCTTGGTGGGGTAACTCACATGACTGGAGTACTGTCATGGATGGGTATAAACTGTTCAGGAAGGACAGGTAGGGGAGAAAAGGTGGAGGAGTTGCACTGTATGTAAGGGAGCCATAATGAAACTGAAGAAAACCCTTTGAGAGTCTTTGGGTTAAGTTTAGAGGCGAGAGCAAGACGGGTGATGTTGTGGTGGGCGTCTGCTATAGACCACCAGACCAGGCCGATGAGGTAGACGAAGCTTTCTTTGGGCAACTAAGAGAAGTTTCCAGTTCACAGACCCTGGTTCTCATAGGGGACTTCAATCACCCTGGCATCTGCTGGGAGAGCAATACAGCCGTGCACAGACAATCCAGGAAGTTTTTGGAGAGTGCTGGGGACAACTTCCTGGTGTAAGTGCTGGAGGAACCAACTAGGGGCCGTGCTCCTCTTGACCTGCTGCTCACAAACAGGGAATAATTGGTAGGGGAAGTAGAAGTGGGTGGCAACCTGGGCAGCAGTGACCATGAGATGGTCAAGCTCAGGATCCTGACAAAAGGAAGAAAGGAGAGCAGCAGAATATTGGCGCTGGACTTCAGAAAAGCAGACTTTGACTACCTCAGGGAAGTGATGGGCAGGATCCCCTGGGAGGCTAATATGAGGAGGAAAGGAGTCCATGAGAGCTGGCTGTATTTTAAAGAAGCCTTATTGAGAGCGCAGGAACAAATCATCCCGATGTGCACAAAGAATAGCAAATATGGCAGGCGACCAGCTTGGCTTAACAAAGAAATCTTAGGTGAGCTTAAACACAAAAAGGAAGCTTACAAGAAGTGGAAACTTGGATAGATGACTAGGGAGGAGTATAAAAATATTGCTCGAGCATGCAGGGGTGTAATCAGGAAGGCCAAAGCACAACTGGAGTTGCATCTAGCAAGGGATGTGAAGGGTAACACGACGGGTTTCTACAGGTATGTTAGCAACAAGAAGAAGGTCAGGGAAAGTGTGGGACCCTTGCTGAATGGGGGAGGCAACCTAGTGACAGATGATGTGGAAAAAATCTGAAGTACTCAATGCTTTTTTTGCCTCGGTCTTCACAGAAAAGGTCAGCTCCCAGACTGCTGCACTGAGCAGCACAGTATGGGGAGGAGGCGAGCAGCCCTCAGTGGTGAAAGAACAGGTTAAGGACTATTTAGAAAAACCCACAAGTCCATGGGGCCGGATCTAATCCATCCGAGGGTGCTGAGGGAATTGTCTGATGTGATTGCAGAGCCATTGGCCATTATCTTTGAAAACTCGTGGCGATCAGGGGAGGTCCCAGATTATTGGAAAAATGCAAATATAGTGCCCATCGTTAAAAAAGAGAAGAAGGTTAATCTGGGGAACTACAGCCTCACCTCAGTCCCTGGAAAAATCATGGAGCAGGTCCTCAAGGAATCCATTTTGAAGCTCTTGGAGGAGAGGAAGGTGATCAGGAACAGTCAACATGGATTCACCAAGGGCAAGTCAGGCCTGACCAACCTGATTGCCTTCTATGATGAGATAAGTGGCTCTGTGAATATTGGGAAAGCAGTGAATGTGATATACCTTGACTTTAGCAAAGCTTTTGATACGGTCTCCCACAGTATTCTTGCCAGAAAGTTAAAAAAGTATGGCTTGGATGAATGGACTATAAGGTGGATAGAAATCTGGCTAGATCGTTGGGCTCAATGGGTAGTGATCAACGGCTCGATGTCTAGTTGGCAGCCGGTAGCAAGCGGAGTGCCCCAGAGGTCTGTCCTGGGGCTAGTTTTGTTCAACATCTTTCATTAATGATCTGAATGGTGGGATGGATTGCACCTTCAGCAAGTTTGTGGATGACACTAAGCTTGGGGGAGAGGTAGATATGCTGGAGGGTAGGGATAGGGTCCAGAGTGACCTAGAGAAATTGGAGGATTGGGCTAAAAGAAATCTGATGTGGTTCAACCAGGACAAGTGCAGAGTCCTGCACTTAGGACGGAAGAATCACATGCACGGCTACAGGCTGGGAACCGACTGGCTAAGCGGCAGTTCTGCAGAAAAGGACCTGGGGAGTATAGTGGACGAGAAGCTGGATATGAATCAACAGTGTGCCCTTGTTGCCAAGAAGGCTAACGGCATCTTGGGCTGCATTAGTAGGAGCATTGCCAGCAGATCGAGGGAAGTGATTATTCTCCTCTATTTGTCACTGGTGAGGCCACATCTGGAGTATTGTGTTCAGTTTTGTGGCCCCCACTACAGAAAGGATGAGGTCAAAGTGGAGATAGCCCAGCAGAGGGCAACTAAAATGATTAGAGGGCTGAGGCACATGACTTATGAGGAGAGGCTGAGGGAACTGGGCTTATTTAGTCTGCAGAAGAGAAGAATGAGGGGGGATTTGATAGCAGCCTTCAATTACCTGAAGGGTGGGGGGGTTCCAAAGAGGATGGAGCTAGGCTGTTCTCAGTGGTGGCAGATGACAGAACAAGGGGCAATGGTCTCAAGTTGCAGTGTGGGAGGTTTAGGTTGGATAGTTAGAAAAGCTATTTCACTAGGAGGGTGGTGAAGCCCTGGAATGGGTTACCTAGGGAGGTGGTGCAATCTCCATCCTTAGAGGTTTTAAAGGCCTGGCTTGACAAAGCCCTTGCTGGGATGATTTAGTTGTGATTGGTCCTGCTTTGAGCAGGAGGTTGGATTAGATGACCTCCTGAGGTCCCTTCCAACCCTGATATTCTATGATTCTATGTCCCAGTTCAACAAGGTAGTTCATCACATACCTAAATTTAGGCATGTGAATAGTTTCACTGACTTCAGTAAAACTGCACATGCCTAAGCACCTTGACGGATCACGGCCCCAGTCAGGAAACAGGTACCGTTCCATGTGATTTAGGAATACTACTCAATAAGAATATGTGCTATGAATGCTTTGTGGAAATCCAAAGGCAGAACTACAGTAGTGAAAACTGTGTCAAATAGGTAGAGATAATAAACCCATTTATAAAAGTCATGATCTGTTCATAAAAAAAATCCTGAACAGAAACTTGCTGCAAGGAATAATTTTACGAACTCTAATCACTACATTTGCTAGATACTAACCAAGAAGAGAAGGAACTTTGATTTTATCCTTTCTCGGTTCTTCCCCCCGCTCCTCTGTTTCTCTTTCTTTTATTTTTTTTAACAGACAAATGAAAGAAAATAGAAACATTTCTCTCAAAACCACTAGCATAAAAACTGTGTAGGAAACATAGTAAGGACCAAACTGTGAACACTTTACTTACTTTGCTGAGTATTTATTTACTCATGCACATAGGCTTTTTGGGCCAGCTCCTCAGCTGGTGTAAATCAGCATAGTTCCATTGATTTCAGGATAGTTATACATATCTACACTGGCTAAGGATCTGGCCCACTTATGAGTGCGCACATAGTCTCACTGAAGCCAAAGAGAGTGAGGGGTTCACAATTGGACCCTACATCAATATTACTCAGTAATGTGTTCTCTTATTTGTTTTAAAATATCTTTTACAGACTTTTCCCATTTCTCTTTATTCAGGGGAAGAAGCAGATTGAGACGAAGTGACACGACAAGTTGAAATTGAACTTTTACTCTCTCCCTGCACTGTGTTTTAATGTGATATTCCCCAGTTACTTGAAAATTCACTGCATTGTACTAAAGGGAAAACAAATGCCCCCCTTTGCTAAACTAGAATAAAATCAGCCTTCACTGGTTTTCTTTTATTGCTACATTATTTGCACAGCTTTGCTATTTATATCTAACCAACCTTGAACTTCCCAAAATGCGCGCTGATTGCAGCAGTTAATTCTGTAATCAGACTTCATTGATTTGGCAGAAGAAAAAGATGGATGAGGTCCTGAAATAAAAACAGAGCTTCGTTGGCGTTCATCATTGTCACTTACAAAACCCCCTATACGACCAGAGATTTCACTTAAAAAAAGTCATCTGTGCGGAGTCGCTGCACATTGTTTCAGAGAGAGAGGGGTCAAAACCACACAGTTGTGTCAGTTTTCGAAGCAAATGTATGTTAGTAACTATCATTGTTTTCTCACCTTCATTATTTTTCATCTCTTAAGTAAGGGATTCTATCTTGCTGTTTCTAGAGGAGCAGAGTTGGCTAGTGTTCCCCCTGCAGTGGAAATATTGTGGGGGTTCTACTCCTGCATAAACTCTCACATGCTTAGGGAAGTGGGGAGCAGAGGCACAGGTGAGCAGGGGAATCAGAGGGGCAGGAGTGGCTGCTATGGGGAATGGGATGGGATGGAGGCCAGAGAGTGGGGCCCAGGGAGGCAGGAATGGCTGCCATGGGGCCTGGGATTAAGCTAGGGAGCAGGATCTGGAGGGGCTGGAGAGGACACCATCGGATCCAGGATCAGACTGGGGAGTAGGAAGTAAGATCTGAAGGGCTGGAATGTGCCCAGATGCAGGTACAAATCAGGGGGCCACTCCTTCCCAGCCTAGAAGCAGCTGTCCTCTCCTTCACCCCTTACAGTGTCTTAATATCTCCCCTCCCTCCCTCTCCTTTCCCTCTGCCCCCCATTCAAAGTGAGCTTCCCCTCCCCTGGAAAAAGCTAGCCTCTGTCTGGCCTCCACAAATAGAAGTATGGCATTTATCTTTTCATTGGTAACATTAAGTCTGTCAGATCTATGTGATATAAAGCAGAGATTATCTGTTCCTGTCTGTCACTTTGGAATAGCTTGTGAACTTTTCATAAGCAGAGAGAGAGAAAAACCACAGGAGCTATTATTGTCTTAGTAAGATTAAGATAAATTTATCAGTGTAATTTCTGTTACACTACTGTAGGTCAGGGAGGTCATCTTTGTAGGAAGAGGAACATTGCCTGTAACCTGAATGCCAAAATGCTGATCTCCCACGCAAACTCCAGATAAAAAGATCCCCCGATGGTGGAGGGTTCCAGAGCCCAAGCTCCAGCCTGAGCCCAGATGCCTACATTGCAATTTTATAGCCCCACAGCCTGAGTCCCACGAGCCTGAGTCATCTGGCACAAGCGAGCTGTGGGTGTTTTATTTCAGTGTAGACATACCCACAAGTGCCAAATGAGAAAAACTCCGATACATGTGACTAGTACGTTGCTCCTAGCTTCTGTCATATTTAGATGGATAGAGGAAATAAGACACTAATGGGGAGGTAAGATACGGATGAAGGTGTTACCAGAAGTGACTTCAGCAGCTATGCTGTCATAGGAAATAATGCTACTGGACATGATGTTATGGCCTAACTTCTTTCCCTTCTGGGGTTTGGTCTAACCCTTCCTGTGTTCTGTGCCCACTGCCTTTGTTGCCCACAGGAGCAAGATATCAGCTAAAATCACCACTGCCTGTGGAAAATAGGGCCTGTGGTCAGTGCCATTTGCCTGCACTCATACTCAAGGAAATAGGGGCTGAAATCTTATTGTTTTGTGAAAACAAACTATTCCCTCCTCATTATTCCCCCCCCCCCATCCCGGCCCCTATACACACACCCCAGCTGGGCCATATTCCCCAAGGCTGAGTTGGAGAGCAGTGCTATGCACAGGTGCTCCAAAGCTAAAGTGTCAATAAGCATGTCTTGTTTAAAATTTTAGGGGAGCAAGGGGAGGGAGTTCTGAAATGTAATGTTGACTTTCCATTGTGTACATACAATCATACCTCTGTGTACTTAAGCTGTAGCTGCTGCCATTGTGGCCTCAGTGCTAACTTTAACTAAATCAACCCAAAATATTTTAATTGAAAGGGAGCCTGACAAAGACCTTCCTAGACCTAAAGCTAGATGCCAGTAGTATTTAGTGTGTGACACAGAATCCTAAACTAATGACTTGTATATAGTGCCACCACTAGGAATGATAAACACTGTAGCTAAAATAGAGTAAAGCTAAATTGTAAAGAGAGAGAACATTTACCCACATGCCTAATTAGACAGGGGCCTAGTCAAACCCCTTTTACCTCCACAAGAGCATCTTTACTTAGGGAAGGAAATTGAAGTATGGCCCACAACTCCTAATCAAAGACTGATCAGTAGCATGACCCCCTAGAGATGACAGCTAAAAGCACCACCCCCACCCCCAAAAAAGCTAAAAAGTAAAAAGAGAGTTGTTTCAAAATATGTGCAAAATGACCTGTAAAGGGGGAAAAAATAAGATGACTGTAAATCTAAATGTTAGCTAAAATGTGCCAATGACTTTTCTCATATGAATAATCGAAGACCTAGGTACTTATGATACCTTATCTGTGATATGTTATGTATTTTTATTACATGTGTTATTAGAAAGCAAATACTACACTTTTTTGTTGAAAGATAAACTGAATTCTGGAAAAAAAAAATCATGGATAGACCAGGTAACAAATGAAAAAGTATTGGAGATGACTGGAACTCAGCAAATGTTAGCCAGATACCCTATGAAAAGAAGGAGTTGATTTGCAGAGCACATTTTAAGCAGGGCGATGTCAGTGGATGATGCATGTTTATGGGCACTGAAAGGGAAAATTGATGACAGAAGAACACGAGGCAGAAGAAATGCTTGGATGGACAATGTGGTATCCAGGGTGTATTGAAAGGACTATTCAGTCACAAAGAGATTAGCAGAGGATTGTGCAGAGTGGGTGTCACATTCCCCAGGGTACAATCTGGACAGCTGAACAGCTGTGTTCCTTCAGCTATCCAATTGGGGAGCCTTTTACATAACTTCTCAGTGAAAACAATGACTCCTGGCCTGTTCACACACAGCCTCGAGCATGCAAAATCACTCCCAGCTGAATAATACAAGTGCTCTAGCCAGTCACTCCTAAATTATATTGCAGAGTGCCACCAGCAAATTCTCAGTCCCAGACTTTTCCTCAGAAATAGTGTGTTCTGTACTGTCCAGCACCCTCCTGGACAATACAAGTTCAGAGAAAGTCTATCATTTCATTAGTAGAAAATGATATGCACAAACCCTGTTATCTCAAATGAAGTTTCCCAAACACTTCAATCCAAATGCATACTAGTTTGATAAAACAATAAAACAAGTTTATTAACTACAGAAAGATAGACCTTAAGTGATTACAAATAATGAGACATAAAAGTCAGAATTGGTTACAAAGAAATACCTAACGTATGAAGCTAAGTGAACTTAAAGCAAAAAGGTTTCTCTCACCATATGTTTATAGCAGTCTAGCCAGATCTTTCAGCTAGGACCACTCCCCCAGTTCAGTGATGCTTCTTTTGTCTTTCATACGTTGTTGAGGCCATGAGTAGAGATAAGGGGAGAGAGAGGTGATTTGTGTCCTCTGTTCCTCATTATTATATCTTTTCCTCCTCTTTAGAATCATCTCCAGCTGGGGTTCAGATGACAGCCAGTTTGGTAACATGGGAACCTCCAGATAAGATGCACATTTCTCGCTCACACCCTTCTTCCTGCCAAAGAATGGTTGCTTAACCAGATGATAGTTTGTTTGATTTGGTTACAGGTTTCAGAGTGGTAGCCGTGTTAGTCTGTATCAGCAAAAAGAATGAGGAGTACTTGTGGCACCTTAGAGACTATCACATTTATTTGGGCATAAGCTTTCGTGGGCTAAAACCCATTTCATCGGATGCATGAAGTGGAAAATACAGTAGGAAGATATATATACACAGAGAACATGAAAAAATGGGTGTTGCCATATCAACTCTAACGGGACTAATCAATTAAGGTGGGCTATTATCAGCAGGAGAAAAAAAAACGTTTGTAGTGATAATCAGGATGGCCCATTTCAAACAGTTGACAAGAAGGTGTGAGTAAAAACACAAAGTAAAAACTATTTCCCCATGCTATTTTTTGTCAACTGTTTGAAATGGGCCATCCTGATTATCACTACAAACGTTTTTTTTTCTCCTGCTGATAATAGCCCACCTTAATTGATTAGTCTTGTTAGAGTTGGTATGACAACGCCTATTTTTTCATGTTCTCTGTGTATATTGTGACGGACTCAGACCAGAAGGATATAAGAGAGTAGTAGAAGGCAGGTATATCAGCCTCAGAATGAGCAGGTCCCTGTTTCCTGGATAGCCAAAACAAAGGCTACTCCAGGCCAATCAAGACACCTGATGCCAATTTAACCAGTAAGGTCATTAGGCTAATGCCGGCACCTGACCTCAATTAACTGGTAAAGGGTCAGTTAAGGCCGTTAGGCTAATGGAGACGGCTGGTCCCACTCATACTGCTTAAAAGCTCTCCTTTCCAGTTCTCTTGAAAAAAGCCCAGGTGAAAGGAGCTGGAGGAGAGGAAGCATTGCTGAATCCTGAGGTAAGGGTGAAGCTTGGAAAAAGGGGACCATGGGGAAGTGGCCCAGGGAAACAAAGCAGCATCAGTGATGAAGGGAAAACAGCCAACAGCTGCTACCATTAGGGTACCTGGGCTGGAACCCAGAGTAGAAGGCGGGCCCGGGTTCCCCCATTTCCCCCATGCTCTACAGAAATCCCCTTGAGAGGGGAAGCAGACTTTGGTCGAGTCAGGAGGCCAAACTGCGCCTACTGAGCTCTAAGGAGCAACAGACACTGTGGTTATTCCAACTTTCCACCTCCCATAATGGCAT
This sequence comes from Platysternon megacephalum, assembly GCA_003942145.1. NCBI lineage: Eukaryota > Metazoa > Chordata > Testudines > Platysternidae > Platysternon > Platysternon megacephalum. The sequence goes on along the minus strand of QXTE01000060.1, from coordinate 3,557,726 downwards.
GTGATGATAGTAGCTCAATAAGCTTTGACCTTTACCGCTGTACTGAGAAAGGGAGGTCATATTGAGGGTCTTAGCGAGCTTCTGAGGCTACTGAATCCGCCAGAAGCGTGGGACCTACCAATTACAGGCTCGGAGCTTTGTTACAATAAATATCTTCCTACTGTATTTTCCACTGCATGCATCCGATGAAGTGGGTTTTAGCCCATGAAAGCTTATGCCCAAATACATTTGTTAGTCTCTAATGTACCACAAGTACTCCTCGTTCTTTTTTTAAATTTGGTTGACATCTGACTGAAGTGTCAGTTTGCCTTTATCTCTGAGGAACTGGTTTGGTCTGCTTCCCCAGTTTTGGAATATGCCATAGCGATGTCATACAGTAGAATCTTATAACTTTACATACAGTGTTGCCACAGATATTTTACCAGGACAATAATGATTAGTGAATTATGAGTTTTCAAATGATATCTCACAAGGCATACTTTGTACATAATTTATCATAGTTTTTTTTAAGTGTTGAACCTAAGGGTACAGTCTCTCACAGTGGGTACCATGGTTGAAAACCTCTGGTAATGGAGATGCCAAATAAGAAGAAACAGAATGGTTGATAACCTTATATATTAAAAGAGAGAGAGCATATGTGAAAAGTAAGGGAATACAGTAGAACTGAGGTATAATAGGTTATGAATCCAGTAGGCATTCAATTTTTTTTTTTTGTAATAGTTGTCAATTTAAAGAGAAAATTCAGTACCATCCCATTTGGCCCACATTTCCTCAAGTAACTCAATTGTTCATCTAATATAGGCAATAAGTCACTCAATTTCTCTTACTGCTTTTATTCTGGTTATGTAGAAGGGGTGTGTGTGTGTGTATTTGCATTTTTTTTTTGCAACTAAAGTGATAAGATACATTTAGATTGGGTTCAATCTAAACTGATGCCCCACTGTATTTAACTTCAGACACACTGGGATATGTTTCTAGCACTGCAACCACAGGAACCTGAGGGATCTGGCCCCTGAAATAACTCTTGAATCATTTTTAGTTATTCTTTACTTTCAAGCCAAAAAGAAAATGTTTGTATTACCAAAATATATGTGCTTTTAAATAGTTATGATAAACCCAAGTAAAAATGAATGGTGAAATTGTCACCAATTGTGGCTGCAAGCTCCTTTTTCTTTCTTTCTTGCCATTTCCCTATTCAGGGTCTTTCAAAACTTATGATTGTACATGAGGCTGCTGTGCAGATTGGTCTCTCTGGGCTCTGGTGATATCTGATCCAGGTCTTGAGACTTTGGTCTCCCCCTTGGTTGTCTCCTATCCAGTAATTGCAAAAAATATCCTACCGATTATAGCTCTTCAGTCTCCACTAGATATGCCCATATCCATTTATCCTCACCTCCATCAACTTTTCTTCAACTGGAGCAACCCACATTAGGCCCCTCGCAACCTCCTTTCATTTCCTATCATGGAGTGTTCAGCCATTTGACCACCTCAACATATTCATTTTCATGGTGGAGAGCATATACTGATTTCCTTTCTTGTGGCTGGCCAAGTCTCTGTTCTGTACATCAGGATGGGTTGAATTACAGTTTTGTACACTCTACCTTTTAACTTTATTGGCATTTTTTATCATAGAGAACTGGAGTTAGCTCCTTCCATTTCCACCAAGCAGCTTAGCTATGATGCTGGGCATTACTCAGGATCATACCACTGTCAGTAGCCATTGATCTTAGGTATTTAAATTATTTCACTCTTCTAAGCTCTCTGCCTGTGATTTCCTTTATGATGAGTCCTCCTCCCTCAGTTATCATAGCCTTGGTCTTACCAACACTCATTGTAAGTCCCCGCTGCTCAAAACTATGTTGCTACTATGAAAAGGTGGCTTACAGGATCTCACAAGTTTCTGCACATATCATTAAGTCGTCAGCAAACAGCATGTTCCAAGGTAGGCCCTTCATATAGTCTCACTTATCACAGTCATGACAACCTCAAACAAAAAGGAGCTCAACACTGACCTCTGATGTGGGCCAGCTCTTATTGGAAATTCTCTACTATAGGCTCATTTAGTTTTGTCTGCGGTAGTCACTCCACCATACATGTCCTGGAGAAGATGGACATATCCTTCTGTCACATCTCTCCTTCACAAAATCCAGCAAACTAGTTATCATGATTGTATGCCTTCTCCAGCTCCACAAAGACCAGACCCTGTTATTGTCTCTTTTCTCTGAATTTCTCCATGAGGTTTTGTAGCACAAATGTGTCATCAGTTTTGCTCCTTCCCAGCATGAATCCACACTGATCTTTCCAAATTTTAGCCATTCCACACAGAAGCTTTTAAATAATCTTCTCCCATACTTTCATAGTATGTGATGCCACCTTAATGGGGTGATAATTATAGTACACCGTGATATGTCCTTTATGTTTAAAAATAGTCACCACAAAGCTTTTTGCTATTCATTTGGCATTTTCTCTTTGAACAAACTTGTTCCCAGTAACTTCACTTCATCCACTGTTGCTTCATCTGACCCAGGTGCTTTCTCCTTTTTCATTTTCCTAAGTGCCCCTACAACATCTGCCTCCTGTATGCAATCTGTCATGCCCTGGTTCAACTTACATATTCTTAAAGTTCCGCCCTTGGGTTTTCCTCATTCATCAGTCCTTGAAAATAACCACTCCAAATTTTGTTGATTAATTCACCTTTCATTTGCAAACTGAGGAAAAATTAGAAGGGCACATATCAGTTGTTTAAATGCTTCCAAACTCTTAAGAAACTCCTTGAAGAAACAATTGTTTCCTCTCTGAAATCTTTTACATGGCTGTGTCAGTGACCATCACACTACATGTCTCCATTTTAACACAGATACCTACTTTAGACTATTTTAAAGTCTAATGGCAGTTTTGGCACTGACTTCAGTGGAGCCAGGATTTCTCCCTGACAATAGAACTGAAGACCTCCAGAGGTAAAAGCATATAGCTTAGGGCTATAACCTGGGACGGCCCTAGACTAGCTGCCAGCAACTGGTGCCCTAGGTGAAACATGCAATCGGCGCCCCCACCCCCAAACAGAGGCTTAATTATTTGGTTTATCCGTCTGTCCAACCAATAAGATAAGATAAAATAGAGACACGAAATTTTCAGAATAGATTTGTACACGACAGCTAGATGATATTTCAGTCCGATTTCAAATAAAAATGCATTAAAAATGTTAATTATAATTTTTATTATTACAAATCCAAAATCATCCATTACACTATCCTGCTTTAATTGCCATTACCACCACATCCAATACAGAAAGAAATAAGAAAACTTTAACCTGTATTTACAAAACACTCTGAATAAGAAACACTCTGTGCTCTTAAAACATGACTTTTCTTGTTTTAAGTTTTGAAAATTCAGTCACTAGTTCTTTAAGATCCAGTTTTCCAGCTATTTCATGCTCTATTGACATTGTGGCAAGTCCAACAAGTCTCTCTTACACCATTGTTGAACGCAGATATGTTTTTATCAATTTTAATTTTGAGAAACTATGTTCCGCACTAGCTACGGAAACTGGCCAAGTTAAAAGAATGCGTAGAGCTTTAAAAATGTTTGGAAAACTGTCTGTGAATTTATTTTCACAAACAAACTTCAGTACTTCTTCAGGAGTGGAATGTTTCTTAAGTCATCTTGAAAAAGCCTGAAGCTCACTACACAAATCTGTAGCATCAATGTCTTTTGAATTTTCATGAGTCAATGCCAACTCTAGTTTTATACAAAATTCTCTTATCTGTTTTGCTATTTTCTTTTGCAAGCTGTGAATATCATATAGAAAGCCAAATACTGACTCTACCTGCTGCATTCGTGGAAATCTTTCGTCAACCAAGTGAATTGCAGTATCAAGGACTGTGAAGTAGAAATTCACTTTGAACCTTTGTTTTGAGTTCTGAATGGGTGTGTTTCGTCGTTCATACAAAAACTGCTGTTTCTTTTGCCGAATGCGAATTGGCTCTGGTTCAAATTCTGTCGGAAAGTCTATTTCTTCAGCAAGCTCGAGAGAATCTACCAGTGTTCTTTCAAACCCTTCATCACTTCTTAATTACTCCAGAATATTTTTAGTTTGCTGCAGTTTTTGAATAGCAGAATGTATGTTCAAGTTATTGTCCTGAAGCTGCTTACTAGTGAGGTTAATCTTGAAAAGGATATTATACCACAAAATGAGTGAAGTCACAAATTCGAACTTGGAAAGGCCATTTGCAAGAGCTTCTGCATCTGAACATGCCGTACTGCCAGATGATCCAGTAAAGGTAGTATCATCAGAAATTTCAATTAGGGCATCATAAATGTTTCCAAGTTCATAGCAAAGAGGGTTCAAAGCATCAATGAGACTCTCCCATCTTATCTGACTAAGTAGTTTCACAGTTAGAGAATTCACATGGCGAGTCAGAATCTCCCAATGGCATGTTGAGCCTGAGAAAAACACACAAACATGTTGCACCAGGTCAAAGAAACTGCTTGCCTCCAAACAGCATCTAGCAGCATCATTGACAACCAAATTCAGAGAATGTGCACTGCAAGGAATGAAAAAGGCCCTCGGATTGATTTCCATCATTCTCCTTTGCACACCATTGTCTTTACCCTTCATATTACTCCCATTATCATAGCCTTGGCCACGTAAGTTTTCAACAGATAATGACATTGTTTCAAGCTCTTGTGGAATAGTTTCAGTCATAAATGCTCCAGTTGTCTCCTTCAGTGGTATGAAACCCAAAAAATGTTCCTTTATGACCACTTCAACACTATCATCATCTGCAGACTTTTCCATATCCACAAAACAAATGATCATCGTCATTTGTTCAACATGACTCACATCTGGTGTACAGTCCAGTACTATTGAAAAGTATTTTGCAGAATGGGCAGCTTCTACAATTTTCTTTTATGGCATTTGCTAGGATTTGAATCAGTTCATTCTGCATATTTTTTCCTAAGTAATGAACCTGTGTTTCATGATCAGTTATTTTATGTAGATGCTCCTTCATGACTGGATCAAACAAAGCAAGGTATTCAAAGAATTTTAAAAAGTTTCCATTACCTAGAGTGTATAATGTTTTATTTCTACCGCAGCCGCAGAATGCTAAATTTTGCCCAATGAGAGCTCTCATTAAAGAAATCATATGCTTTAATATTTGTTGCCAATATTCTTCTTTTTCTTTGATCACACGTAAATTTTCTTCATCGATAGCTTTTCCTTTTTTCAATCATAATTCAAGTTCTTTCCAATTTTGAAAACATTACAAATGTTCTGTACTTCTTTCATGTGAAGAGAGAATTGAAGATATGTTTTTCCAGTCCTTCAAACCATTTTCAGTAAATGATGTACCAATTGCTTGATTTCTAAACAACTTGCAGCAAAAGCAAAACACCGAGTCCTTCGACACTGAATATTGTAATCAGTTTTGATGAATTTCTTCCCCATTAATGAGTTTCTTCTTGTAATGCTGAGCAAATAATTTTCTTTTATTTCCATCCTTAGGGAAGGGAAATTCATGAACTTGTTCGGGTCCATGTTCCACGAGAATTTGCCACACACTGTCGTCACATCTGGGCCATGAAACTGGGTCCCCATACTGTAACTTGTTTGTAACTTCCTCATCCTTTCTTCCTTCCTACTTCATTTACTTCAATTTCTGCATGTGTCTCTGAAGGTGAATACATTTTCTCTACTTCCATATCAGTCTGATGCTGTGAGCTGCCTTCATCTAGAAGTAAGTTTCCATCATCTTGAGTTTCCAAACTGCCTTTTTGTGGATGTGAGCTACCCTCATCTCAAAGTAGTATACCTTCATACTGATGTTCCAAACTGCTTCCATGCGGATGTGAGCTAACCTCCTCTCCAAGTAAAATTCCTTCATCTGGATGCTGTGAACTGCTTCCATCTTTATTTGGATTAAAGAGAAGATATTTCAGGAAGGATCCCTGCTGTTTTGCTTGGTCCTTTTCCTTCTCAACATTTCATTTATGATACTCAGCTCCTGAGGGTTTTCTCTTTCCTCTTTCTGCCATGGGGCATTTGAATATTGTTATGTACTGTGCTCCCTTCTGTAAGCATTATAGCATTAAGGATGGCTGACACACCTACCACATGGTTGCAGCCATCCCAACACATCTTTGCTTAAAGGTTCAATGACTAGTAACATACACTCACTTACCTATTAAAACAGTTAGTTACAGCGTTTACAGGGAAACAAAATGACTTTTTTTGACATTATAGCCCGATACCGGTTGTTTGGAAAGTAATCCCCTTCCTCACAGTTACCCGCTTGGAGTGTGACGACATCACTTTCGTAGTCTATTAAGCATTAACGCTGTTACTTTTCTTTTATGGAGCTTATTTATTACATGTGAACCAGTTATAACAAAGAAAAGTTCATAATTATACAGCCTATAATAACGCTTAAAGATACTCACATTTTGGATTTATAATGCTGAAAGACGTTATTCTTTATTCTTTGGCACCAAGAAACGCAATTTTCCATAGTATTCACTCGATTCTTAACCATCTACCTGCGACATGTGTTAAAATGACCATTTGAAATGTATCAACTCGTGATATCTCTGCTCTACATGAATTTCCAGCCATACGACCTTGATGTATATTTGAGTTAGGTGTCACTAGCATTGCAGCTCTTTCCACTGGCGGATGTGTTTCATTGTGGCTGAGTTATTGCTTATCAAAATTGCAGAGTGGGTCATCTTGACCCTACGTCACAAATTGGAAAAAAAATAGTTAAAATATTATTTATTTTGCAATAAATAAAAAATTTGACATATTAATAAATTATCAGAAATGTAGAGAAATTAATTATAATTCATATTCCCTCTGTACGTGCACGGGAATTGAAATAATGACATCTTCGTTATTTTATTTGTATTTTTTTCATCTTTTTCACTTTTTTCATTTTTTTTTAATTTGATTTTTTTCCTCGAATTTGGTGCCCCATTTAACTTGGCACCCTAGGCGACTGCCTAGTTCGCCTTTATGGACGGGCCGCCTCTGGCTATAACAGACTTGCATGCTCTGTGGATCAGGCGCAAAGGAGGACACGTAACATGCACTGAGCAGTGGCTTACATAAAGAGATATCTATTTTTATCTGTTTTAATTTTTGTCTTTTCAATTTGTTCGCTGGCACCTTGTATTATGGGAAAGGGCAAATAAGATAATTCTATTGACCTCTTCTGTACACTTCATTATTTAATATACCACTATGATATCACCTCACTCATCTCGCTGAAGAGTCCTACTTTCTTTAATTTGTGATGTTTTCTACTCCTTCTGGCCTGGGTCGCTTAGTATTGTAAAAAATCCTAATGGTTTCTCCTAATGTTTGTACATTTTTGGAGGGTATACTATTCCACAGTTTAATTTTCAAGAACATCAACACATTTATTTTTAGTTAATGATAAAAAATGTTAACAAATCAGTCTTGAGTTTAGCGGTGTAGTTCATTCCCTCAAGTATTCCAGCAGTAGAGTCCAAACCTCATAAATTAATTTCTGTTATAATCAGCTACGAAAGAAAAAAAGTTAATTCAAGGTTATTAATAAAATTCCTGGGAGAAACATGCAAAAATTATTCTTGTCTCTAATCAAAACATTTTAATTTAAAATGTTTCAGACTCTCTTCACATTACATTTAGAAATCCCACATAAAACCTGCCATACAAGATTATTAAGATGTTTGTCCTCTAATGTCCTTCATGATATGATCCTTAAATCCTGCCTTTTAGAATATTTAACCTAAATGACAACTAGAATACACGCTAGCATGCAACAACAAAATGCCCACCTTCCTGATGATTTTGATAGGATATGTTTGATTTTTTTTCCCCTCCTTCATATTCCGGATTGCCGCCCATTTAGCTATGTTCTGAAGCTACTCTAAATTATACCAGGAATCCTTGCCCACCTTCAGAATCAGTGGGGCATAAAGACACTTTTGTCCCTATCTCTGGAGCTGCACATGCAAATGCAAATTTGATGCAGTCTACAATCAGGGCTAATATTTTGTAATGATTCAGAATCATGAGGCTGTGCAAACTATTGGAGTATGTCAGGGGTCGGCAACCTGCGGCACGCAAGCTGATTTTTAGTGGCATTCTGCTGCCAACCAGGTTCCCGGCCGCTGGCCCCGCTCAGCCCACTGCCAGCCTGGATGGACGGAATCAGGGCCATCCTTAGACATATGCAGCATACGCAGCTGCGTAAGGCACCATGAAATTTGGGGCAACAAATTGCCACAAATTTCATGGTGCCCTAGGCAGCTGTGTGTTGCATACGTGGCAGCATCAGCCCCAGCGACCAGCCCTATCCCTTGGCTGTCCACCCTGCAAGGGGCAGGGCCATCCCTAGGGAGGTATGGGACCCAGGACAACTCCCTCCACCCTGCCTCTTACCTTTCCCACCTGCTCCGTCCCGCCCCCATTCCACCTCTTCCCCCAGCGACCCCGCACTGACCGGCAGCGGCAGGAAGCGGAGCAACTCAGCCCCAGACCGCTCTACTCCTCCAGCTCCCAGCCGCGGCGCTCCGCTTCCCGCAGCCGGTGAGTGCGGGGAAAGCATCGCCCTCGACACTCACGGGTGGCGGGAAGTGGAAAGTCGCAGCCCTAGCCCGCTCTGCTTCCCTTGCCCCGGCCCCAGCCATGTCGCTCGGGTTGGGGAAAGGAACGCCCCCGGCTCTCATTGGCGGCGGGAAGCGGAGCGCCGCGGCTGGGAGCTGGTGGAGTAGAGCGGGCTGGGCTGCTCCGCTTCCCGCTGCTGCCGGTGAGTGGGGGTGGGAAATCCCTTCCCCCAAACCCCCTCCTCTGAGTGACATGGTTGGGCTGGGGCGAGGGAAGCGGAGCGGGCTGTTCCTGGCCCCCCGCTAATCCCCTGGGCCACTCTGGGTCTGTGGGGCCCCCAAAAGTGACCCCTCACAGCTCCTGCCGACCCTGGGGGGGGGGCCTGGGGCCCCACACAGTCCCCCCATGGGGGGGGCTGCATAGGGCACCCAAATGGCTAGGGACAGCCCTGGACAGAACCCCGGGCTGGCAGCGATCTGAGCGGGGCCGGTGGCCAGAACCCTGGCTGTTAGGGGCCGGCGGACGGAACCCCAGACCGGCAGCGCGCTGAGCCACTCAGCCCACTGCTGGTCTGGGGTTCTGTCTGCCACCCCAACTGCCGGTCTGAGGTTCTGTCCGCCCGCCCCTGTAAATGTAAAATGTATTACTGGCACGCGAAACCTTAAATTACAGTAAATAAATGAAGACTTGGCACACCACTTCTCAAAGGTTGCCGACCCCTGGAGTATGTAATTATGTGACTTTATATAGTTACTACCCTCCTCCCTCTCCTTTCCCTTCTGAGGGCCATATCTTGGATTAAACTGTAGGATTTCAAGGCAGGGGCCATGTCTTCATCTGTGTATATTCAGCAGTGGGGGGGGAAACAAGCATCTAATAATGATTTCAAACACAATTTCAGTAAAAGATTTGATTTAAAATATTGATAAAAATGTCTACACAACTTTAACAAAAACCGGGATATGGGTTCATTTTGAGCCCAGTAAAATGGAAATAGTTTCAAAATTTCCAGCAAAATTGATTCCCCCCCCCACATTTTTTGACCAGCTTTACTGGGCCAGACTGTGGCTAATCATGCACAGATACACAATTGCTGGCAAGTGTGTGGAGGAGAAAAAGCTTAGAGGCAAGCACTAACCTTTTCTTGCTCTGCTTATAGACACTAAATACATTGTGCAAGTCTAGCAATCAGCTTGGGCTGAGAGGTGGAAGGGTTAGGTACATCAGAGGCATTCTAACTGTCCTTCCATACCAGTTAGTAGAGTATTAATTCCACCTTCCCTGCACACTAACAGTGTGGGTGGTAAATAAATGTGCATCCTTTTAAAAGGGGGGCAGAGTACCCACCCCAGCATACATTCCTCAAGAAGTCCCAGGAGACCTCTTGGTGAGCCTAGCCAGTATACCTTCAGGAAATTCCATCTGTTTACACCCCCTCTGCAACCCTACACCACACAGTGGCTTAAAAACCTCAGTGTAGCCCACTGCATTTTATATAAGATGAATCTCTGGTAACAAATATTTAACAAAAAAATACATTATCTGATAAAAATGTATGAGGCCAATCCTATTCTGTGAGCTCTTTGTGCCAGTCCTAGCTTCCCTACCATGTCTAGGATCTGGCAGGTTTTTTTTTTTTGCTTTTTCATTATAAAATAGAAAAAGCAACAGGAATGACTTCTCTGCCATACTATTAAGGCACTCATTACATTTTGGGATTGAGGTTAATATATATCCAGAGGAAAGTTCATGTAATCAAATCATTGTCAAATAGTACCTTTATAATGTGGTCCCAGCATGGTTAGAATTTTTTTTACAAATTGAACATAATTGAAGCATGGTTGAAATTGAAGAAATGATGTTTGTATTTTGCCTTGGTCATATTACACCCCTGTCACTTTTCATTAGTGGAAGAGAACTGTGCTGAAAGCATTTTAATATTACAGCTTATGCAAGTTGCTTCCTAGTCAATGTTTGATGCTGTGGTAGAAGGACAGCTTTAACTTTACTGACCGTTCTACAAGTTAGTCTTCTCCATACACAGCCTATTCTCTTATTTTGAATTTATCCATGCAGCCTAGGAAATTCAAGGTTTATATGTGGTTCATAGAGCCTAAATATAACACCTTGCTTGTTTTTCTACATGTGAAATGCTTGGCTTTATCGGTGGTGGGGTTAACACCACTTTCATACATGGTCACTGGGTGAAACCTGCTTTTCATCTGATCCTGCTGCAGGTGCAAATCCAAACTCAGAATGAAAATGTGTTCTTATTCTAAAATTTATAAATATAGTGCTTTCATTTAATATGTCAGATTCTCCACTTCCTCCTTGCAGAACTCACAAAGTCCTTCATAGATATTAAACTACTTTCAGTTGGCTGTTTCATAAACAGGTGATAATGAACAACAGTATGCTTTTTTATTGGTTTGTTTCCCAGTCTGCCACTTAAAGAGCAATGACACATTACTGTTTGATATTGCCTGAGGACAATAATTTGCAAACAATATGCTTGATGAGGTGTTTTATTTACACGAAAATGAATAATATCATAAAGCAAAGATTTTTTTCTCCCTTCTTTGGATTTGAACCTAATTTCAAATTTACAGAAGCTTGTCCTTTTCAAAATCTGTTCACTGGCTGCAGAATTTTCATTATGCTGGAGAATATTTTTAAATGACTTGGCAGTGACTGATATTGAGAAAGAAATTTAATTGAAATCAGTTATTTTCATCACTGCTTTATTTCTATGAAGTTAATGCCATGGTGTTTTAAGATTTCAGTGCATATGGAGAGAGAGAAATCCAATAGATTCACCAATAATAATAATAATTAATAATACTTGGCTCTTACTTTGTTTCTTTAATACAAGGATTTCAAAGAACTTTGCAAAGGTAAGCATAATTATTCCCCTTTTTACATAAGTATAGATCAGTTAGGTGATTTACTCAAGCTCCTATCAAAATAGAAGCAGTGGCAGAGCTGGCCAAAGTGCCAGGTTTCCTAACATCCAGACTACTGCTCCGATCACTTCCTCTCTAGGGCTTGAAATTTTGATAAGGGTTATTGTATTCAAGGTAGAGTTCTGCTTGATAGTTTTGGTATTACATAGTATTGATGAGCAGGAATGAATTATAGAATCATAGAAATGTAGGGCTGAAAGGGACCTTCAGAGGTCATCTGGTCCAGTTCCTGCGCTGAGGCAGGGCCAAGTATACCTGGACCATTCCTGACAATTTTGTCCAACCTGTTCTTAAAATTTTCTAATGATGGGGATTCCACAACTATGCTTGGAAGCATAGGCATAGTTTTGTTGTCGGACACAGCCCTGTCCACGGCTTGGCCTTCCCCAGACAGCAGCAGCTCCTGCTCCATGGGGAGGAGGGGCAGCCCATGGCCCCCCCGCTCCTGCCCTTTCAAGCAGTCTGAACAGCTTCCTGTTGCACCGCTACCTTGCTCTTGCAAATGCGGTATACACAGTTTCCTGTTAAGTCATCACAAATCCACGAGCAGCGAAAAATTCCCAGTGAAGTTAGGTGCCTGCTTAAATCTATATTACCAATTGTATTCATGCTTATGAATATGTAACCTATTAATGCAAGGAATGAGTGAGACACTGCGAGTGTAAGAAACCAATCCCAAGGCTTGAACCAAAATATTACCATGTAAGGATAATCCAGGTGTATATGGGACTATATATAAACCTACGGCAGTAGCGGCTAGAGAGAGCTGTAACCCATGACAGCAAGAACTCGGGACCGGACCGGAACTAGTAGAGCCCTCCTGCAGATCCGAAGGAACTCCGGGGACTCTCGTTGCCTAACAGTTCGATCTCTGGGAAGCTGGAACCTGGCCAGCTCAGTCATCTAAGATCGAAAGCAACATCGGCATCTGTGGCCTGCCAGCAGTATGAATGGGATGTGTGTGTGAGTATAATTGTGCAAATAAGGGAAGCAAGCAATAAATCAACCTCCTATACTGCTTTAGTTCGAACTTCATTTGTGGTTATTTCTTGGCTGGTTCCAAGAACGGGTAACACGTTTGACTTCAATATCTGGCACTGTAATGTTATGGTCTTGACAGAATTCTGTAATTTCTTTCCACGTTTCATTCCAGCCTTCCTCACTTCTGCATTTCTCAACGTATACTTTCATTTTCTTTATGATAGAGGAAGCTTTTGCAAGCATGGTATCGATGCCTTGAAGTCCTTTGGTGCGACATGAACAACTTTCATGATATGTTGAAAGATAATCATGCATGCAAGGAATGGAACTCCAGTCATGTGATGATAAAGGCCGTTTCCTTGCACAGACCACTTTTCGTCTTGTTCGCTAAGACCTTTTAGACACCTCATGATGGCAGTGTATTGTATTTTTACTGAAAACACACTTCTCCACTTACATGCCCAATGCAAATCACTGGGATGCATGATCTCTTGATGCTTAAGACCCAAAGCTGTCTGCATGTTGAGAAACATCTGAGGATTGGGTGGCTCTGCAAAGGCTGAATACAGTTTCTCAAATACATTTAGACAGCCCACCGCATTACGACTTTACAGCACACCATGATGACAAGGTTGAGTTTGAGTGCCATGCAATGTACATAGATTGCAAATGGATGTTTTTCTTTCATTCGCTGTGGAACCCCAGCTACATGTCCTGACATCACAGAAGCATCAATATAAGACTGAGCAACTATCGGCACATTCTGCAATCCACTCGTCTCCAAAACTGTCTTCATGGCTATATAAATGCCATTTGCATTTTGGGAAGACAAGCAATTGATGAAGCACAGGAACTTTTCTTTCATCTTTAGGTTTTCTGCATACCTGATACAAACTGAAAGTTGCTCTGTCTTAAATGACCTGGCCTCATCTGCAATTTCACAAAAAAAACAAAAACAAAAAAAACCAGTCTTATTCACTGCCTGCGCAATTTATTTGCAAACCAAATCTGCAGCACTTCATTTTGAAATTCAGGGCTTGTGTAATTAAAATACCTTTCCTGCATTTTCTTGAAAGTTTTGTGAGACTTTGAAAAGAAATCACAAAATTCCTGGAAATTCCCTTTCAATTTTGATTCCTTTCCCTCATCATGCCCTTGAAAAGCTAACTCAATTTTCAAAAATAACTGGACAATATCACAAACCTAAGTAAGGTAATCCCAGTTTCTCTAAATCAATGTTTCTCAAACTGGGGTCGCTACTTGCGTAGGGAAAGCCCCTGGCAGGCCAGGCCGGTTTGTTTACCTGCCCCGTCCACAGGTCCGGCTGATCGCGGCTCCCACTGGCCACAGTTTGCTGCTCCGGGCCAATGCGAGCTGCTGGAAGCAGAGCAGGCCAAGGGACGTACTGGCCGCTGCTTCCAGCAGCTCCCATTGGCCTGCAGCCGCGAACCGCGGCCAGTGGGAGCCGTGATTGGCCAGACCTGCAGACGGGGCAGGTAAAAAAACTGGCCTGGCCCGCCAGGGGCTTTCCCTACACAAGTGGCGACCCCAGTTTGAGAAACACTGTCCTAAATGGTACTTTTATTACTTGCCAAGAGCTTCACTTCTGCTGATCCAGTTTCTTTGCTATGTTTGAAGCATTGCCACTTTTCCATACATGAACCCGGGAAACAGCATGGTTAGACAATTCTTCAGAGATTTTCTTCCAATCTTGCACACCTTTTTAGATAAATGAATCATCCACATAGCCTGTTTCAGAGTGGACGTGACAACAGGGAAAGCAGAATACAGCATCTTATTGAACAGAATATTCAATCCAAGGTAATTTGTTGTAATGGAAAACTGAAAAAAAGAATGGCTGTGTTTCTCAAACATCCTCCTTGGAAAATGAGGCAGATGTGGTTGATTAGGCCCATTGCTTTTTTCTTTGAGATCTGTAGGAACATTAACACTTCTCACATCATTTTCTGTGATATCTGTGCTGAGAGACCCCGTACTCACTGCATCCAAAGATTCAAGACCCTCTTGCTGTACTTGTGATGATCAGGTGTCCAGAGCCGAGGCTGGCGGTGGCAGGGCCCAACCTACAGGTGTTGTAAAATACTGCAGTGAATCAGCTGCTGACAGTTCAACAGTCACTTTCACAAACAGCTTCCGAATGTCTGTTTTAGCTTTTCATGGTTTTTAGATATGTCCATCAACAGAGGTGACATGTGTGGGGAGGTCACATGCCCCCTCTGCCCCCAGATTTCTGCCAGGCTTTCTGTTTTTATTTCTTTTGCAGGGAGTGGGTTCAAAATATGTGAGTGCAAGGTAGCTTATTTCAAAATAGAGACACCAGTAATAGTGAGATGTCCCGCTTTGCAGGTTTGGCTCATGGTGGCACTGACCCACAGTGACCTTCCAGACAGGCCAATGGGGCCACGCATGGGGAGCAAATTCTGTGCCTGTCAGGCTTGCAGGATTGGGCCTGCCATGGAGTTACTGCTGGCCTCTGGGACCGGGTACCTGCCACAGAGTATGTTTGGGTCTTCACATGGAACTATGGGGAATTTAACCCGGCCATGAGGTGGCTAATGAGCAGGAGCCCCCAGCTGAGAAGGGGGCTTGGAAGCCATAGCTGGAAACCACCCAGCCTTCAGCAACTTGGGACAGGGCTGGGGCTGCTTCACTCCCATGCGTAGGATTCCTTTTGACTCTGAGTCTGCTCCACTTGGTCCAATGGTGCTGCCAGGCCCCCTCCCTATGCAGCAGTCAAGTGACCTCGGAGGCTGGGTTTGCTGCGAGCTGCGCCCTGCGGGGAGAGAGAAGAGCATCAGCTGGGTGCTGCAGGGAGGGGACGGTGCTTTCTGGGAGGGGAGACTGAGGGTAAGGTGGGGTCCTGCACACGGAGGACATAACTCGAGCTATTCAAGGGGGTGGCTGAACCTTTAAATTGTGCTCCCCCCACTGTCAACAGTTACGGATCGCCTCTGGCCCTCACATCAGGAGTCGTGGGTGCATAGAAAATGTTGTTGTTTTTTAAAATCTGAATTGTAAAATACTGAACAAAAGTCAGCATATACCCTTTTGGGAGGCAATGACACCCCTCCTCCCCCCCCCCCCTTCCCAAATCTCTGCTCTTGCTTGGAAGCCTATTCCAGTGTTAGCTATCTTTATAGTTAGAAAGTTTTTTTTATTTTCCTAATATTTTACCTAAATCTGCCTTGCTGCAGATTAAGCCCTTTTCTTCTTGTTCTTGTTCTACCTCCAGGAAGAACAGTTGATAACCAACCTCTTTATAACAGTTCTCAACATATTAGGTGACTGTCATCAGGCCCCAATCAGTTTTCTTTTCTCAAGACCATTTAGTTTTTCCCATTTTTTAATAAGAGCATCCCACGAATACTTGTCCTTCCTGAAGTTAAACTGATCTGATGAGGAAAAACAACATTTCTCAAATCTGTTTCAGCCCAGAACTTCCCTTCTGTCATCCAAACATCATTCCATCTTGTACCATGAAATACTGTGTGTATATATAAGTATGGCATTTAATAATCAGGTGAAATTATGATGCAGTATTAACATCAAAACATTTATATTCAATACAATATGTAATCTTCATGCATTAATACCTTCTTGATACTCATCCACACCAACATGCAACTACCCTCTTTAACATAGCACTTTCAATGCAACAAGAATATCACCCAGCAAGAATATCAGTGCACATAATAAAGAATAGCAGGTCTGTATCACTTATGTGTCTGGTTTTGTTTGGTAGTGTATATTATATAGCCACTCAGATATTTTGAAAACCATAATATAAATATATATTTTGCGATAAAGTTAGAGATTCCTGAATGAGTAATCATCAGCTTTGCATTTTTTCTACATCTGGAGTGAATCCTGGCATCACTGAACGAGTTTTGTCACTGACTTCACTGGAGACAGGATTTCACTCCTGGATCATAATCTGTGAAGATACAGTGTGATTCTCATTCCTTTTTTATGTACAGCAAGGATGCTATATATTCAGTAACTGTGTGTAGACTGTTACAGATATGTGCACTGATCCAGCAAAGCACTTAAACATATGTTTAACTTCAAGCATGCAAGTAAGCCCATTGATTGCAGTGGGTCTGCTCACTTGCCTAAAATTGAGTACATGCTGATCAAGACCATAGATATAAATTTTTCATTTATATTCCTACTTTTATCTGGGGGTCAATGAGTTCCTACCACATACTGTTTATTGGCACAGTATTATCAAGTGTAATATTCTTCAAAGCTGAGCTGTTTCCCAAAGTAGATGATTTTCTCTTCTTTACCCTTCAGTACTCTCAGCAGCTTTTCTGGAAAAAAAAATTCCCTTGTGTTCAGCTGAATAACAATCTGAATGTGTTTAATTGTCTAGATACTAATTTTCTTAAATACATCTAGATCACAGATTTCTTTTGAATCTCAACCAACCAACATGCCATTCAGAACTCAGCTGGAATGAAAAAGAGTTTTTTGAAACAGAAACAAAAACAAAACAAAACATGCCAATTCACTTCAGCTGGCTCAGCCTCTTCACTAACAGATGAGAGCAAAATAAATCCAGTTTAATTTCATTTCTGACAAACAGTTTTCTTTCTTGTTTTACCTGACATGTTAAAATCACATTTCTCATGAACAGCATCATCCTCTGTGTGGTGGCTATTTTAACCATTTCCCCCCAGATTCTCAGTTAAACGATACAGCTACCCACTGGAGTGTTTAAAGAATTTTGATTAAACCATTTGGTCAGTTCTTCCATAAAAGTTTACAATAGCCAGGATTTTCTTCTAGGGAGAATAAAAATTCTTGCCTTCTTTCAGAACAGAACTGGAGACTTGGCCTCATTATGCCATGTTTCTATAAAAATGTTGAGCCATTTTTTTTTAAACTTGCTACATAAATTGCACTTTCAAATCATGTATTCACACATACAGGAAAAAGAATCACCGGTGGGCACTCTAAAATGGGCACGTGTGTGTGTGTGTGTGTAATTACCCATTTAATATATCTAAATGTTTGTCTGTGTGAGTGAAAATGTAACCCAAATGTAAAGCTCAGAGTGTATCATTTGGCCTCTGTGCCTGTTGCAGCTCTCAATTTTAGAATCTGGCTCTTAAGTTCTAGCTGTTGTGATTCATGCTTCAAGCACTGGAGGGACCTGATATTGTTCCTAGTAGATTGGCCAAGATGGCGGTCATCACACAAGTATGCGAGCAATGGATGTGCTTGTGAATTTTGCAGGTGGAAATTAGGAAGCCAGCTTTGAAAATAAACTTAATTCAATATATACAGTCACAAAACTCCTGAGATCTTCAAATCTCCTAACATTTTAAAACATTCCATTTCCATTCAATTTTTAATATATCTCCTCCCATACACATATTTGGGCAGTGTTTCAACTAACTTGTCCCCAAGATATGAATTGCCAATTTGGGTTTTAAAGTCCTCTCCAATGTTTCCATCTCTGTCTGAACTCAATAGTAAATTGGTTCAGGACCTATGTTCAAAGTGTAGAAGAATATGTAGATTGCAGCTGATAGAGTTGGGGCTTTAATAGTCCCAGCTAGATTTTGTAATCAATGAAGGGAAGTATTGCCTTATAGAAGTGTTAGCTCAGCCTCATAGTGGACTGCTCCAATATGGGCAGTGCACGGCCCGGGTAGACAGACTGTGTGCTCGGAAGATCAATGGAGGATAAGTGACAGGGAAGTATTATCCACTCTGTTCTGCAGAGTGGCAGAGAAGTTGTTTCATGATTTAAGTACATCCAGAGGCAAATGCACTTCTTTGCCCTGCAGGGAAGTGGCTGATACATATGCAGAGTCACACATCATCCAGCACCTCTCCCAGCTTACTCCACCGGCACGATGTGCAGGAAGTCCCCGTGGATCACTGCTTCCCAAAGTACAGAGTGTGCTCTGCATGCAGTGGAATTAGTGTGGTCTCCTGAAATCCTGGAGCCACACAAGTCCCACTGTGTCCATGGTCCTTTGCTCCCATGCAGGGCTGAATGAGAATCAATTGGCTCACTTATATAGTGAGATCAACATTAACAGCCTAAAAATATACCACATATGCACACTATGTGGAGCAGTTAATGGTGGTTTGAGAACTTTAATTTATTTTCATGTCTTGACTTTTTATTATTCTTATTAAATACCTAGCTCTTATATAGCACTTTTTTCTTCAGTAGATCTCAAAGCACTTAATCTCAGAGTGCTTAATATAGGAATTCTTTTAAGTTAACCTTTGAAAGCATATGCGTAGTAAACCTTAGAATATTTGTGCTTACAATTAGTGCCAAACAGCAAAGATGTGTAGGATTGGTTTTTTTGTATAAGATTAAGGAATGGATCCCACATTTTAACGAGCTTCTCTGTCCTAATTTCTGTACCATTGAATACCATCTCTTAAGAGTCCCTAAGGGTAAGATGCATTGTGAATTCCTTCATGGAAAATTAATTCTTTTCCTTCTAACATGCTATATTGCTAGCTTGCCACCTTAGCAGTTCCTTAAGAAGCCTCTCAAATACAGAATGTCTGATGATATGAACATACGAGGTTTCAAACTTATTATCTTTTCTCTCCATTATCATTTCAATTACTGATGAGATTTCCCTTCAAAGTTGTAACTCCCTTCCCATCCCAGAACATGTTTGTTCTGAACAGCTTCTACAATTTATTGTCTCTCACACTAAGCTCACCCATGTTGACAGGTGTACTGTAGAATTTATGACGTATTTTAAACAGCATTTGCTTAAGTACTCTATTAGATAATCTGAGTATTCAAGACTTCATTGAGACCAGTATGTCACCTTCTCTTTGCTTTATAACTTTTCTCTCAAATTTTTACCCAGTATCTTTCTATGTGTGGAAAGTGTAGGTCTTTCCCCCAGATATATTATTGGGGTAATTCTTATGCCTATTTGTATATACACCTCTACCCCGATATAACGCGACCCGATATAACACAAATTCAGATATAACGCGGTAAAGCAGTGCTCTGGGGGGTGGGGCTGTGCACTCCGGCGGATCAAAGCAAGTTCAATATAATGCGGTTTCACCTATAACGCGGTAAGATTTGTTGGGTCCTCAGAACAGCGTTATGTCAGGGTAGAGGTGTATTGTAGTAATTCTATGGAATACATAGTGTCCCACCATCATTACTTCTCAGCAGGAAAAGCCCGGGAGAACAAATGCAACCCCCACAACCTCAAAGGTCGACTGGGGAGGTTGTCTGGTCAAGCAGACTCCTTTAAGGGTTTCCCCATCTTTCAGGTTGGGTGAGCAGGAAAGGAGCGGGCCATTACATGAGCTGGCTGGAGGAGCTCAGGTAATCCCTTTCCCGCTGTGCACCAGGGGAAAGGTACATATGCCGTGTCCTGCCAGACAGAGGCCCCTCTTATGCCCAGAATTGGGCTTAGGAGAAGGTATCCCCTAAGGAAGCTGGGGAAAGGGTTTGGGGTTCTTAAAATCTGGTACAACAAGACAACCCCCCTTTCTCTAGCTCCTTAACCCTTGTATAAGGGGAGGACTCTTTGGTACCAGAGACAGGCTAGGTCTAGGTTTAGAGCGGTGGTATGCTGACAGCAGCCATCTAGTAGGTGGAAACAAATGAGGAAGGAATAATGACCTGCACTGTATGATTTATTACTGGATAGTCCCCAGATGAGTGAAGCTAATAAAGTTGCAGACTAATCAAATGACATTCCTTGCATCTTGTCTTTTTTCCTGCATGTCTAGTAGGCTTGGCAACATGACCTTGATGACAGTGGTTTCAGTGTTCTGTCAAATCTACAGGTGAAGGAAGTACTGCAGTCAATAACTACTCATGGAGAATGCCTTGCCTCCATGTCTTTTGTGTTTAAACCAAGAGCCCTCAGATGAGCCTCATGGCCAACAAATCATAGAGAGGTCATCTCTGAGGTAACCAGGAAACAAGCTGATGGCCCCTGCTGATTTCAGGGCACTGTTATAGTGTCAGTTCATTTTTATCCTTATTAGTCTTGGCAGTCATCATAATATTGTTTATTTGGAAGATTATGGAACATAGCTGGACAACTGGTTCAGTGTCTTCAGTTAAAAATGGTTTGTTTCGTTCTTAATACGGAATTCCCAACATCAAACTCTATGAATATAGAAGCCCTGCTTTGCTGTCTGAATGTCAAATTCATTTATAGAAGTTTCTGAATCCACAACTGCTTTTCCCCTTGGGTATATATATTGTCATTGCCCGTCCATTATGTATCAGGTTTTTACTGGACACCATCTGAAAAAAATACCTATATAGATGTTCACTCTGTGATCTGGATTCAGCAGAGTGCAGCAGAAGTACTCCACTTGAGGGAGCAGGGACATGTGTATATTAGGAGAAATAGTTTGCCTGTATATACAGTATCCTGAAGATTCTTATGGACCATTGGTTGCCAACTCCCCTACATGGTCCATTAATGTTCAAGGTACATGCTGCACATTTCACATTGGTAGATAAAATACTGAAATATCATTTCAAGCTGGCATTTACCCTGAGGTAATGCAAGTAATTGGAACAAGCACTTTGTACCCTGTAAAATGACTGATGGTAGTATCAGGGACTGAGTCATAATTTCCTCCAAACACCCCCATCAGATCCTCTAGAGTTGTTAGCAAGTGTTTGATAAATGATTAATTGCCGGTTTATTCTTGCTTGAAATGCTTGGACTGCAAACCCACCTGCTGTAAGTTTTGTATAATATACCACCACCAAGTCCCTTCTCAGCTTCTTTTTACTTCAAAAACAAAACTTAACAAAGACTTAAATAAACTAACATACTATTTTTTCTCATTTTTGTTGCATTCTTACTGACACCAGCAAAGGGAAGTTGTCAGCATGACATACCCTGAAGAAAACTATTATTAAGAATTGAGAGTGGTGAAGGCTGCCAAAATGAGTAGTACAGACCTATAAAAGGATAGATCAGTGGAGTAACTTTCAAAAATCTTCCAGAATTTAAAGAAAAATGGAAACAAAATTGAAGTATAAGTAGCATTTACATTTCAAAACAATGTTAATACTTTGTATTGCATGTGAGTCCATGAGAAGGGTAAATATGTGCATTTTTCCAATATGTAGATTTTCATGTATATATTCAATCAAATCCTTGATTCTTTAAATTATGAAGAATGAGATGAATGATCTGAGTCTTTTGTTTTGGGGTGGTGTTAGTTACAGTTGACTTTAGACACCAGCCTGGCCGTTTCAGAAAAGTTCACGTAATGTAATTTCAAACACGATCTATCACTGCCCTTTAAAAAGGATGCTTCTGCAAACAGAGATTTGTCAATATGTTTTAATTAGTAATGATGTTAATCTGGAGTTTTCAGTGTTAAACAAAAAACAAGAAAAAGAAGAATTAACTCTGTTAAAAACTGCAGGTCCAGATCCTCATCTGAAGTCAGTGTGGAAATATACCAGCAGAATATCTGGCCATCAGTATTTTAGACCATTGCTGTAGTGTTTTTCATAAGGAATCTTCTTCTTCTTCTCCTTCTTCTTCTTCTTCTTCTTCTTTTTGTGCACTTCTTCACACTGAACTGTGGTGGGTAGGTTGTTACTCCAAACTTTTCTTATTGTTGGTGCAGCATAAGATGGCTTTTATCCAGCTGTTTAACATAAGTAGATAGAACTGAGAGAGTGCATTTCAGCCAGGTAACTTGCTCTAGTTAAGATCTTTTCTTCCTACTTAACAGGGCTTTTGGGATTGCAACCAGATTACCTTGGCTGGCTGAGAAGTTTTGCAAATGAAGCAATCGTTAAATGGTCTGTAGCCATCAATTAGGGAAGTGATACATGAGGTGTCTTGTATTTGGCTCTATGCTTGAAAGTAAGGTATTTGCTGCTGTCCCCCTGAAGAAAGCTGCAGTGCTGCCAAAGTACCCATCATTGATTTTTATTTCTGAATGAAGCAATACATGTGTATAAAGGCATGCAATCACAAGTCCCGTTAAAATCAAGATGCATTTATTATTGCATGTATAACAAATTCCATATTTTGGTCATCAGAAAATAGTTTTATTTTATGTCTCTTGTTGCTTATCTGTATACATAAGTAGATGAGCCATAGAATGCACCTAAAACATTTGAATCCCTCCCACTTTTCTTATCTATTTATAGAAGAGGTCTTTATTTGACTACCTGCCAAAAGTGTTCATGTTTAAGTACAGTATCAGAATAAAAATTGCCACTGAAGTGTATGTCTATTAATGAGACAAAACCAGATTTAGACATGGTTCAAATAGAAGCAACTCTGTTGGCTTCAGTGGAATTACACCCAACTACTCTCTCTTACATTCAGTCCTGGTGTATGTACAAGAAACTACTGGGGTAGAATAAAGGCTTGTGCTATTGATTATTTGTGGATCAACTCAGCTGGGGTGGGGGGAAATGGGCTGGGCAGATGAGGGAGAGCAAGACTACTCAAAACAGGATGTTGTTTGCAAGCTAAGTTTTTTCCATGCCAAATTAATTAGCTCAACATTTTCACAAAGCTTGGTAATTTTTATACTGACTTCAGGTTGAGTTTTTGTATGTTTCCTCCACAGAAGAAATATTTTAATGAATGATTTATAAAACTCCTGAAAACAGGAATTTATAATGAAACTGCTAAAACAACTGTAGCTATAGCAAGTGGTGTGATATTTTCTAACTTGGTCAATTCCTGAATCGTATAAAAATGCCAGTTTTGCAAACATGGCCATTAATTTGGACGGACAGACACTCAAGCAACTAGAGGCATCATGAGGTAAGATTATCTCAGGTGCCAAAATGGTTTTACATCCCCGTCTCCTCCTCTCCTCCCCCCCCCCCCTCCCCGATTTCACTATCTCCAACTCCACTGATTGAGACAAATCATTTAGATTAAGCTGAGCAATGGATGAGGAAGAGACTTACTGAGATACTTACATAGATTTAAGGGAAGACTAGACCATTATGATATTCTAGTCTGATCTCCTGCATAATACAGAGACATTCCCTTTGTCTCTTAAGATACCAGTACCTTCAAGGTGGCAGAACCACATTTCTTTGTCTAGGGTGGCATAATCTCACCCAGCCTGACAGACACACCTTGATAATGTATTGCCCAATATGTTTGTAATTTTGAATTTGTCACCAGTACATACCCCATACAATAATATTAATGATCAGTATGTTATTAGCTTTCTATTGATATCTTCCATGACACCTTTTAGATACAGGTTATGACATTAGTAAGTTGGGGTACACTGAACTGGTCAGGCCAACTGAAACTCACTACCAAATACCAGTGAGGCGCCTGCCCTCTTGCATTGGGATCCAATTCTGTTAGGGTCACAACAGGTTATTGAACTTCACCCACTGATTTCTCTATCAAGCCCATAACGTCTTGAGGTACAGCATATATTTTAGAAAGCTATCCAGTCTTGACTTAAAAACTTCAATTGATCAACAATCCAATACATCCCTAGATAAATTGTTCCAAATGGTTAATGATCCTCAGGGTTAAAAACTATTTTTTATTTCTAATCTAGAAATCTTCTTCATCTTCCAACCATTGTATCTTGTTATGCCTTTTCCTGCTAAATTAAAGAACCATATCAGAAATTTGTTACCCACGGAGGTACTTGTAGACCATGATCAAGTCACTTCTTAACCTTCTCTTGGATAAATTAAAAAGATTGAGATTCTGTAGTCTCTCATTATACCTTGAATTTTTCAAGTAGCTCTTTTCAGAACCCTTTCTAATTTTTCAGTGAGCTTTTTGAACTGTGAACACCACAACTGTATTCAGTATGCCAGGAATGGTCTCACTAATGCTTTATACGAAGGTATTATCACCTCCCTACTCCTATCTGATATTCCTCTGTTTATACTTCAAAGGATCACATTTGCTCTGTTAGCTACAGCATCACACTGGGAGCTCATGTTCAAGTCATTATTTTCCATGATCCCTAAGTGACCTATTTTTGTTCCTAGATGTACGACCTTGAATGTGACTATGGTAAAATATGTCTTGAACAAATGAACCTGTTGTTAAAAAAGGCCATACTGGGTCAGACCAACTGTTCATCTAGCACGGTATCCTGTCTTTCGACAGTGGCCAATGCCAGGTGCCCCTGTGTCAGATTTATGTTACCAATCTGCCCGGGGCATCAGGTGATTGCTGAGGCTGCAGGATCTTTAGGGGAGGAGATGGAGGAGCACACTAAGTGACTAAATTTTAAAGCTTTATTAATAAAATAACAAAATAATAAAATAACAGTGGAGAGTGCTGGGGGTTCCCCACGTCACTCAGAGGAAGGAAGAAAGCGTTAGTGCCCAAAGCCCTAACTTTCATACTCACGCCCGCACTACCCGAGGCTGGCCAAGCCGGGTGTAACATAAGAAGAAGAGGGGCAAGGGTGGATGGGAGTTCTTGTCCCGTGCACGGGTCGTCCAGGGTCCGCTGTTGATCTCCAACTTGCTTTGGCTCTCGGGAGGGTTTTTAAGTCCTGGGTTCTTTTGGGGATGTTTCGTTCAGGGACCTCTGCTCCTGGTGCTCTTTGTACCAGTCCAAACCGGCTTTCTGTGGCCTTCTCAGCTTTCCCAAAACACACCAGCTCCAGGGACGCGAAAGCTTGTTTACCCCTCCCCCATTGGCCTTCACCGTCTTGCTTGTTTTTGCACTCTTTGCAGTCCTACTCAGCTTAGTTCTCCTTTTCTCATGGCTGGCTGGGGTTGGGTAATATGTGAATGCAGCTTCAGACTTCTCGCCATGACTTTGGACCGGGGCCAGCATCTTATCTTCAGATTTAGCTATCTGAAGTGTCGAGTTAACCCGTTCTCTGCTCTCTTCCTCCCTCCTCCTTTGGCCTCTCACAACCTGCAAAGGAATCTTTCACTCCACATTCACACCTTTAACCCTTCCCAAAATGCCTTGTGATGCTTGCAACAGCGTTAGCAACATAC
Organism: Platysternon megacephalum; assembly: GCA_003942145.1. Classification (NCBI taxonomy): domain Eukaryota; kingdom Metazoa; phylum Chordata; order Testudines; family Platysternidae; genus Platysternon; species Platysternon megacephalum. The sequence continues at coordinate 3,532,204 of QXTE01000060.1, read as the reverse complement.
AATGCTGATCTGCCTCCCCAGGGGCATGAGGGAGGGGGCCATCGGGTTATGACATTCTGGAGGGAATTAACAGAACAGGTAAATCATCAAGTGATCCATCCCCTGTCGCCCATTCCCAGCTTCTTCCAAACAGAGGCTAGGGACACCATCCCTGCCCCTCCTGGCTAACAGCCATTGATGGATCTATCCTTATCTAGTTCTTTTTTGAAGCCTGTAATAGTCTTGGCCTTCACAACATCCTCTGGCAAAGAGTTCCACAGACTGACTGTGTTGTGTGAAAAAATACTTCCTTTTGTTTGTTTTAAACCTGCTGCCTATTAATTTCACTTGGTAACCCCTAGTTCTTGTGTTATGAGAAGGAGTAAATAACACTTCCTTATTTACTTTCTCCACACCAGTCACAATTTTATATACCTCAATCATATCCCCCCCCCCTTAGTTGTCTCTTTTCCAAGCTGTAAAGTCCCAGTTTTATTAATCTCTCCTCATACGGAAGCCCGTTCCATACCCCTAATTATTTTTGTTGCCCTTTTCTGAACCTTTGCCAATTCCAATATCTCTTTTTTAAGATGGTAGTAACCAGGACTGCATGCAGTATTGAAGGTGTGGGCATACCATGGATTTATATAGTGGCATTATGATATTTACTGCCCTTTTGTAATGGTTCCTAACATTCTGTTAGCTGTATTGACTGCCTCTGCACATTGAGTGGATGTTTTCAGAGAACTATCCACAATGACTCCAAGATCTTTCTTGAGAGGTAACAGCTAATTTACATCCCATCATTTTGTATGTATAGTTGGAATTATGTTTTCCAATGTGCATTACTTTGCATTTCGCAACATTGAATGCCATCCACCATTTTGTTGCCCAGTCACCCATTTTTATGAGATCCCTTTGTAACTTTTCACAGTCAGCTTTGGACCTAACTATCTTGAGTAATTTTTGCACTGTCTGCAAACTTTCCCACCTCACTGTTTATCCCTTTTTCCAAATCATTTATGAATATGTTGAACAACAAAGGTCACATTACAGCTCCCTGGGGACCCCTGCTATTTACCTTTCTCCAGTCTGAAAAATGACCATTTATTCCTACTTTCTGTCTTTTAACTGGTTATTGATCCATGAGAGGACCTTCCTTCTTATTACATAACTGCTTACTTTGCTTATGAGCCTTTGGTGTTGGATCTTGTCAAAGGATTTCTGATAGACCAGGTTCATTATATACACTGGATTGTTCTTGTCCACATGCCCTATCAAAGAATTCTAATAGATTGGTGAGGCATGATTTCCCTTCACAAAAGCTTTGTTGGCTCTTTCCCAACATATCATATTCACCCATGTCTGATAATTCTGTGTTTTTACTGTAGTTTCAACCAGTTTGCCTGGTAGTGAAGTTAGGCTTATCAGCCTGTAATTGCCAGGATCACCTCTGGAGCTTTTTAAAAAAAATCAGTGCTACACTAGCTATCCTCCAGTCATCTGACACAGAGGCTGATTTAAGTGATAGGTTAACAGTTCTGCATTTTCATATTTGAGTTCCTTTATAACTCTTGAGTGAATATCCTGTGGTCCTGGGGACTTATTACTGGAGACTTATTACTTATTATCAATTTGTTCCCACACCTCCTCTATCAAACCTCAGTTTGGTGTTGATAGAGGAGGGCTACACTGATTTTTGCATAGTGCTATTTTTTTTATAAGAATGTCATGCAGGAGTAAGTCAGTGGCAAACGTATAGTATGTCAACACAGTTAACTTTATCAACCAAACTTATGATCTCATTAAAAAAAAAATTGTAGAAATGTATTTGACAACTCTATCCCTGTGAGTTTAAGTTGCTCTTTGCTTTCTTGTCTAATAGGAACAACTGAATTTAAGTATTGTAAATCAAATTAAACTGGAATAGGGTATTTTGTGGACACTCATTCCGTCCCTAAGGAAATGACAAATTCATAGACTTCAAAAGAATTCCTGACTACTCAGAAGCTATTATAGTACTTCAAGAGTTAACTTGATTTACCAGACAATGCAGACTGTACAGACAAGTAATTTATAACTAACTTGCATTTGTTTAAGTAATGTATTATGGATCCTGTTTTCAAAAGGTCTTCAAAGTGGCCTCCATTTGTATTTGCATGTACTACTATTGTGCATATGATTTTCAAGCACACAGACCTGCATACCTGCAAACTGTGGCTTTTGCATATGCAATTTATATAGCCTATACATGCAATAGAGATCTTAGATGCTAAATATACACACAAGCGTGAGTGTTGAAAACTGTGCTGACACGTATCCTATGAGCACCCATGAAGAACAGGATGAGGAGCCTTTGAAAATTTGGCCCATAATTTAGACTCAGAATTTATGCTTCAACACACATTTGTCAAATATATATTTTTCCAACTCTTTTACATTCAGGTTTTAATACTTAAAGAGTACACATTCATATATTTGCACAAGTAGAGGTCACTATTTCAAAATTATACACTAGACTATGTACATAATTTTTTTTCTATATAATTTGGAAATACACACACATACACATGCTTTCCATTAATCTGAAACAAAAGAAAAAAATATTCTTGCATCTGTAATGTGCTGAAAAGCTAGGCTATCAAAACACAATTTAGTCCTAACTGTTCTGGCTTTCTGTCCCTGAAAACACACCACAGATCTGACAAGGAAGACTGACAAGAAATATATCCTCTCAGAGATGTGCTGGTTGGAAAAATGTCAAGCAAGCTTGACATGAAGAATTGGTCAAACAAAAAATGTCCATCACATGGAAGCTGGGAGGGCTGAAAATGGATCTGACATTTCTTATAATAACTGAAATACAGGCAGAGAAAGTAACTTTTTTTCTCCATCTAATCACTTTTTAAAAAATGAAGATGCAAAAATATATTGGCTTTATGAAGGTATCTTCACGTGAGTGAGCACTGGTGAGCTGTGTAGGAGATTGAACTTAGAACTCTGTTTAAACTGTTGTTCTCTTTTAAATGTTGGTTAAAATGGTAATTTAGGGTTCCAGATGCAATATGTCTAATTTACAAGTGAAAATAAATAATGAAAACCTAACTCTGCACACTCAACCTGAAATTTGAATTCAAGCTTGGGATATTTTTAGCTAACCTAACACAAACAGTGAAGAGTCTACAAAGGGGATTTAATAAATAATTTTGCTAATACATGAGCCAGAAGAGAATCCAGTTCACTCTCCCACTCATTCGGAAGTACTGAAAGGAGTTCAAAGTAGTGTAAAAGACATTTTTGTTGCTAAAATAAGCAGATATGACTGACTATGCATAGAAAGCAGATCAGCTGAGTAGACGTCTCTTCATGTAGTCACTATTTAGTTTAATATTTTAATAAGAAGACAATTTATTTAAATAAGACAGAATCATAATTTAATAATAGTTAATATAATTCTCTGGAACATATTTCCAAAGTTAGGCAATGTGAGAGTTTGATCTGTACTTTTCCTGATTATGTATTGTCAGCACAATAGCTAAAAAGGTTTGGAGGGAAGGAGATTTCTGTTGGGGAGAAGGAGAAAAGCCAGCTCTGGTCAGCTTAATTTGCATATTACCAATACTTGCACCATCTAAATTTTTGTTGTTTTGATTAAAGTGTACACTTAAGGTTTAAGTGCATATGTGATAAACAGTTATCCTTATTGTCTAACAAAAGGGCATAGGAACTGAACTAAATATGTCCTGCATGAGGGGATCACTATGTGGCTTCAAGATGTGAACTAGGGTTGGGTAATGAAGCTTGGGCTCTGACATAGAAGCTCTATTCCCAAGGATCAGGGACTCTGTCTAAGGGTCCTGTTTTGCTCTGGGTTCTTGCACATGGAGATCTTGCACCGTGAGGAGAAATCTATGGATGAGGCTTGACCAGTTCAGGTAGCAGAGCTGACTCCACAGAGGCCTGACTGTACCTGCAGGAGAGCTGATGTCTGCTGAGGATCACCTTGACCACCAGCAGCAAAGTGAAACAGACTTTCCGTTCAGACCAGCAGGGAGCAGAGTGGACACCCCAACTGGGTCAGCAGAGGCAAGTTGAGCTCCCTTTGTGCGGCTCTGACCCACTTAGTGTTGGGACAAGCTGAGTCACAGAGCTAGGCAAGGTAGCCACTTATCAGGGGCGACCAGGCTGAGCAGCTCTGAAGGGACCGCAGCCAGACCAACAGAGGTATGACTCACCACTAGTAAACTTGCTGAAAAATGCATCTGGGAGAGCACCAAAATTATGGGTGAATTTAGGTCAAATTCAGCAAATAGTTTTGGCCAAAAGAATCTGAAAACAAAAATTTCAAAACAGTTGATTCACATCAATATTTTGTTTAAAAAGTGTCAATTCAAATTGACAGTCTAAACATTTTTTGTTCTACCCAAACATTAATTTTTGTTTTTGTTGGCAAACCTCCCCAAAAATAAGTTTAGGTTTGAAGCTAACAGGTCTTTTTGTCTGATTTTTTACAGTGCAGTGACTGAACCAAAAAAATCAATTATTTGCTCACCTTTATCTAAGAGTATATCCTTCTCCTAGTCTTTTCAATGGAAAACAATTGCAACTCAGTGTGTGTGCGAGAAAGTATCATTAATGATACTTTCTGGTACTAAGCTACCCAGTTACTTGTGCGTACTTGGTATCCAAGCTTTACAACATTTTTTTATGCTCCCATCCCTAATTATCAATGTGTTATGCAATTTACATACATAAACTGTGAAAACAATAAATGCTCCAAATAAAAATGGGGAGACAGATGGTGAAGTGATGCAGATAAACACTAGATGTTTGGGTATATTCGACGAAAAACAGAACACCAAGCAAACTTTCATTTTGGACGTATTCCAGTTGCCTAGAAGCCACAAACCTTAATTTCCACATTCAGGCATCAGCATGTTCACTACACTTTTATCATGGTCTGATTACTTAGCTGGAAGACATTACAACATTAACAACTTTTCTTCAGTTAATACACAAATTAGGTTGTACACTACATTTGTAGTAGCTGGCAAGGATACCTTTGTATCATGCTGTGCCACTCTTCTGTATGTGCTTATGGCAATATCTTTTGTGGAAGACTTATCAATGATGTTTTCTAGCCTATCAGTTGAATTGCAGCATTTCCATTATGGCATGAATCTACAAGGCTACAGAGATGGCTAGACAAATAGATTGAAAACTATTTTTTCAAAATGACTAATAATTATTAGTACCTCCGTTTTTGCATGTGCAAATTTGAGACACTATAAAAGGACCCAATTTTCAATGGGTAGGTGCTCAGCATTTTGTGAAAGTTATGCTACAACTAATATTGTTCAATATGGCGCATCCCAAAACTAAGGCACCCAAAAGCACATATTGCTTTAAAAAATATAGGCCCAGTTGAATAATAAGCAATTAAACAGTTTTTGTTTTTCAGGTTTGAAATAATTAATAGTGTTGCTCAAATTTTAAAAAAATGGTAACAGATCCAGCTCCCAATTGAACCAACCTGGAACTTTGAAATCCTAATTGTCTTTCAGGAACCTGTATTATTCTGTGGGATTCACTGTCGAAGGCAGGAAAACTTCTTTAGGGGAGGAAGAATTTTAAGTTTCAAGGGCTGCATACACATTTTGTGTACTGTAATCTAACAATGAATTTTGGTCAAATCTGCTAAGAAACCATACAACAAATGAAATGAAAACAGCTAGGGCTTTCTCTCAAACACAATGGACCACATTTACTTCTGGTGTAACTTACTTACATCAGTGATAAATCTGGGCCATTGTTTCAAGATAGTTAAAAGGGGAAATACAACATAATCATGTGTGTTGGGGGCAGGAGTGAGGAATTTGAAACAAGACAAGAGAAATGATAGTGATAAGAACTAGATGCATTAAAATACCAAATGAACAATCATATTAATTAAGCAATACATTATACCATGGCTCTTCCTCATTATCTTTTAATGATGGGAAGTCAGAATCTTAGCAAGGTGAATGTTATATGGAGAAGAATTATTAATCTCATGTATCATTTATGCACTTATTTCAGATAATCCAAATTCCAGAGTGGCAGGGGTGTTAATATAAATTTTGAGGGGAAGCAGGGTCCTCTCCGTTCTGAGATTTCATTTTCTCACTTTGGGAAACATGTCATTTTGGATGGGGATTCTAATTGTATCCTAAAGACTCATCTGTATCAATTACCCCCTTGCAGAAGGATATCCGAGTCTGATGAGTAGATTGGCAGCAAACCTTTCTTTGCTTGATGTGAAGATTATTATACCCTCAATAATCCCACTTCACTTTTTTGGCATACCATAGTGCACATTCCCAAACTGACTTTTTCTTATCTAAACTGTGTGCTGTCAGGAAGTATCAGTAATGTGTCATTTTACACAACTTACTGTTGTAATGGACCAAGCCCCTCATGAGTGGGAGAGAGAGCCCAGGAGACAGATTCTTCTCACTTTCAGCTTCTGGAGTATATTTACAACAATTTAAAGTCTTCAAAGGATATTAATCCCTTTAAGAATAGCAGTCCAGTTCTCTTCAGAAAACTGCAAAGGCACTGTTGGAGGGTTGTTGTTAGGTTCTTCAGCCAAGTGAAGAGACTCAGATTTAAGCGTCTAGAATTAGAGTGACAAATCAAGGGATGACAAGCAAGAGTCTCGAAGAATTGTAAAAATGACAATAAAGTGACCCATGAAACAACCTGGGAAGTATTAGATCCTCCGTGAGCAGAGTTAGGCTGTCTTTTATGAATTCAGGAAAACGACACTCAGAGAAATAAAGCAGAAAGACTTTGTCCCAGGCTCCTGCAATTATATCAGCAAAGATTAATGTGTATATATGGATAATAAACTCTGTTCAATGCAATTTTAGAGCATTTTGTAAATATTATATCTATATCTATATATGCACACACACCAATCAGGGGCTCAGAAAACATTTCATACTACTTTAAGGAAATGAACCTGCACTGACTACATTCTGGATTCCAAGATGGAGTGAATTAGCCTATTCCTGCTATTTCCTTTCTTAAACGAGACAAAGCTCCTGGCCCCAGTAGTGAAGTTGGGAAGGGGATTTTACACCATTTGGTGAATCCGGTAGCCTCTACAACATTGCATGATTTTAACAAATCTGTTAACAATGGGGCTTTCTCACTGTCTAAAATCTGTCTCAGCTGATAAGGCTTATCAGGATTATCTTTTACTGCTATTAGTTAAACCTGAGCAAAGCACATTTATTGTGAGCAGACACTCTAATGCATGGTAGGCACTAGCTTCATTTTTATTCCCTTTGTGTCTCTGGGAGGCCATTTGGTCTCTTTTGATGCAGAGATGGCCTTTGTTGTTGTTTTTGTTTTGTTTGTTGTTAAGTACTCATTACTTCTGATTATGGGTTAGTGTTAGGGTCTATGGGAGTCTTTCTATTGACTTCAGTGAACTTTAGCTCAGGCCCTGTAAACTAGAGCAGGTGTACATTTTCTTAATTTTAGCTGTCAATGATTTTTTTCTTAATTCTACTTTTGATAGAGAAAAAAGAAAAAATTGAAAATATTCATCACATTATTTTCAGGTATTTCAGCCAAGCTGGTCAAAATTTTCAAAGGTAGAAAAAATAATTGAAATTTACTTAAAAAAAAAAATCATCTTTACAAAAAATAATCATTTTCAGAAAAACTTGTATGTAAACCACCTCTACTATAATCCTTTGCACCAGCTGTGGTGGAGTGAGGATAAATAACTACAAAATCCTACAGTATTCTGCCCTCCCATTATTTTCATACTATTCTCTTAAGACTATTAGCATGGACCAAGTCCCTCCGTGATGGCAGAGAAGATTCTGGACATTGGTACTTCTCTCATTCAGCTTCTAAGGCATGCTTTTTAAAAAAAATACTGGAACAGGTCAGAGACTACCACATATTTTACATAGGCCATAGAAAAACGCACACATGGGAATGATTGCCAGTCAGTGCAAACTTTTACTGGATTAAAACTGGAAGAATTTGGCAGTGAAAATCATTTTATGGCAACTTTTCAAGAGTACATGGCTTTTTGGAATCGTGTTAGATGAAGTGGTTACATACAAACTATGAACTGGGACACAGGACAGCAATTTGTTATCTGAAAGGAAAATACAAGTGAAATTAACCAGAGATACAGTTCCAATAAAATATTATTAGCTTTGCTTTTTGGATTCTAGTAACATTCCTACCCCTCCCTCCAGTGCTCTAGATTGTAGTGCACCGAAGTGGTTGGTGCAGCAAAATTTGTTTTTTGGGGGGCGTGAGAATTCATCATATGAAATTTCTGTTTTTTGGTTGGCGTTTGACATAGGATGTTGCTGAGTTAATGGTCCTATTTTTCTCCTTAAATTCAAGTGATTTTTATCTAATTTGCAACACATTCCATAATGTAAACTTCACTATGCTGATTTATAACACCCACATTTCCAGGACACTTCATAATTATTCATTAAATTTCAGCGCTTCAAAAGAAGTTGAAACTGATACCAAAGAGTACAAGAATCCTCAATATAACTCATTAAAAGCGCTCTTAAAGCCAGTGCCTAGCATGTGTTTCAAAAGTTTCACTTTATGCCAGCAGTATGCCAAGTGCAAATGTGGCCAATTAAACTGAAAAGTACTAATTAGGAAAAGAATATTTTGTTTAATGAAATACAATTTAATATTTAAATATTTATCTATAGATTGGCTTCCCACATCTACTATTGGAAAATGTTTTACAAATATGCAAGTCTGCAACAAAACCATTTGCATTTAGTTTGATGTTTTTTATAGAATCAGCAATTTTAAAAAAAATGCTGCTAATTAGTACTCAATAACAAAAATGCTCCTCTTTCATAACTGGTACATCTTTAATTTTTTGGGTTTTTTTAAAAAATAAAAATCCTGAATAAATACAGCATATATTTGTGAATTAGTTAGTTAGGGTCAAAGACACAATGGGTCACCTGATTCAAAGAAACTCAGGGACTTTAAAAGGGAAGGAGAACAACTGTGATATGATATTAACCTAAAAAACCTTTAGATAAAAAGTAAACAATCTTGTTGTCCAAAGGGTCTTATTGAGAATCCTTTGCAAACTCAGGAGCTCATTTGGAAGTTAGAAAATAACTTCACATTTCCATGTGTTTTTACCTTCCTTTTATTCAATTTATTTTTACCCTGTGCAGTGAAATTGCTTCAGCCCCTCAGTCAATCTCTTTGCTCACAACTTAATGTTGTGAGACCAATTCTAAACAAAACTATACAGAGATTTGTCTTAGCCCAGAAATGGTGTGGCTGGTTCTGCTCTCCCCTGCAGTAGTTTTGCACAGATGTAATATCATTGACTTCAGTGGACTCACTGCACTTACCCGTGTGCAGTCAGAGTCTGACAATGCACCTCAACAAAGTCATCGCCTCTCCATGCTCCAAAGGCAATTATAGGGCCTGAGCTGAAGTCAATTGCGTGTCTTTGTATTTAGTTCAATGGGCTTTGGATCAGGTCCACAGAATTCAATCAAAGGAACTTTTTAACAATGATGCATATGAAAGTTATATAAAACAAATGCTTTCCGATATGATTTCTATTCACTATGAAGATTAAAGCAACAGCAAAAACATTTGTACATAATTTGATCAGGAATCATTAGGTGAAATCCTGGCCTGTTTAAAATCAATGGCAAATTTCCCATTGATTTCAATGGGGCCAGTAATTTCACCGATTATATTTAGTTTCAGTTTCAAGACAGTTAATATTTGTGATGGTGAATAATTTTTAAATTGATGTCTGTTTACTATCGCCATAGAGATCTACCAGTTCTAGTCAATTCTGAAAAGCAGGGTCATGCAAAGAACAATGTCTTTAGATTCGTAATTAAATTTAGAGCACAGTATAAGTCATTTTTTAAAAACCGTTTTTTTAAAGTTTAGTCGGTCTGTCTAGATGCACAGCGGGGTCAGGGTTTATTTTGAATTAATTATTCCTGACTGAATTTTTTTAAGCAAAAAGTTGGAAACAAAAAAAAGGTACATGGTAAATAATAATATGCGTAGCTCTTTAGTTTATACAGTAACCAGTGTTTTATTTGCTAGGTATTGCATGTGTCTCTGAGGCATAGATCCGCTTCCTTGGTTTGCCCTGCCAGGCTTTATCTTTATATGTTGAAGAATTTCAAATTAAGATAATCTTCCTGGAGAAGTGAGGGAACAATACTACTTCTAATATAAGATGATAATTTGCATGCTGTAGGCAGTTTGGGGGATTGTAATGAAACTGAGATGATATGCATATAAACTGCTTTAGGATAACTGCTGGAGGTGCAATTGCCAGTCGGGGTGGGGGTGGGAGAGTGCGATTGGATTCCAAGTTGCAAACTTTAGAGGCTTTGGAATACTGAATAACTGTAAAATTTTATTTGTAGAAACATTCCAGCTGTGCAATAATTGTATGTTTATTTGTGATAAACCCAAATCTCTGCTTTGTAACATGCAGTTATACCCACGAATAGCCAAAAGTTTTCAAAAAAGGAGGAACACCAAGACAGAGGTCTTTTTTGAGAGAAAAGGGTTGAAAATTATATATGTATATTTTAGAACGTGGTTGAAATTGCTATAACTTTTAAAATAAAAATGGTTGCTTTCAAGGTTGATAAGTTCACAAAATGAAGAAAGTGTTTAAAAAATAGAACTTGTCACTGAAAAATATGATGAAAACATATTAGGATGACTGAAAACATGTTGGCTTGAAATTTTCACTCCTTTTTTTCACATTTTGAGCTGTTTTGGTTGAGTCTTGTCACCTGCAGTACATGGTACTAATCCTGTTTTTCTGACTAGTGAAGTTTATCTCTTGTGGAAACTGAACATTCTTTTCTGGTTGCTGTTTCGATGCTTGCTCCAGTCTCCCTTCCCTCTTCATTATAGTAACCTCTACGTCCAGCTCCACTCTCTTCCCCTTCCTTCCTTTTCCTCATGCTTTTGTCAGTTCATCCCTTCCTGCTGCCTTGCCTCAATCCAACTCTACACCCATATTTAAATTCTGAAAAGTATTTGTTTTAAATTATTCAAAACTATTGAGTAGACACTGCTAGTCTCTACAAATTTAGTTGTTTGGCTCAAGCCCCCACCCAGTAATCTGGAAACCTATAACCACTCCGGGGGGCCTTTGCTAGGTAAATCTGTACCCACTCACGAGCACTGAGGTTTGAACGAACGAACAAATTTTATTGGGGTAGAGGAGACAAGGGAGAGGCCAGGTTGAACTGGGGTAAATATTTACAATTTACCACCTTTCTCCACAATTTAACTCAGGGTGAATAAGTCATAGTCCCAAACAACTGGACCCTGAATGGCTGATGCAGTTTGTTCTGCCTCCCACTCAGTTCGTGGGTCCCCAACTTCCTCACTTAGTTTGTGGTTCCAAGAACCCGGGAAAATCAGGGTCCCTGTTTTGTAGGCAGCTCTGCGGCTCTACTTGGTCTCCAGGTATATTAATTTCAGCAGCTAGAACAGTAGAGTCTGGAGATGTAACTAGGCATGTTAGCACCCAGGGCGAGCAAGCATATTTGCGCCCCCCTGTGGGTTTCTTTTTAGCATTTCTCCACCCCATTTTTACATCCCTGTGGCTTTGCACCCTGGGTGGCTGCCCTGCTCACTCCACCCTGGTTATGGCTCTACCAAAGTCACTAGGCTGACATAGACTGTTCTTATGTATTCCTCTGCTCCTCACTGTAGTGTACACGACTGCTCTCACTCTGCTTGTTTGTTTGTTTGTTTGTTGCACTCACGTGTTTCCATCATGTTTTAAATTGGCTCATAAGATGCTCAGGGCATAGACCATGTCTACATCTTGCATGTTTGTACAATGGGGACTTGAGGTATTACCACAATATAAATAATAAAAAAGTAATAATCATGGTGCATGTTGTGGAACTAGAGAATTCACAAGTTAGATAAAGGTGTTTACGAATCACATTTATCTTTCAAAAGTCATAGTTGTATGTTACATTGAAAATAGTATTTGTTGGCTGCAATGAGAATCAGGGACCCATTGTGCTAGGCGTACTATATAGACCCAGAAAAAAGAGAACACCTGAACAGAAGAGCTTACCATGCTTAATAGAAAAGACAGACGATAGAAAACCAAAGAACATATCTGCAACTTGTCAAAAGTTCCAAACTTTATTTCCCCATTTAATTTTTTTACTTCCTCAACCTGGCCTCACTCCCTCATGTTCTACACCCAACCCGAATTCATTCTGCTCAGCCTGCCCACTGCATAAAAAGCTCAGTCAAGGGAAGGGGAATTTTTTTTTTTAAAGTCCAGTTGACCAAAGGTGTCTAAAACGATAGGTTGAAATTCTGA